>VWZD01008488.1:207540-521834 GCA_013396695.1 Sakesphorus luctuosus | reverse complement strand
GCCCCCGCCGCGGCCCCGGCGCTGCCCCGCCGCCCCTCACCTGGATGTAGTTGTTTTCGCAGTAGTCGGCGACTCGAGTGAGGTTCTGGTAGCTCTCGAGCAGAGCTCGCTTGCCAGAAGGGATTTCCTCCTCTAGCAACATCTGCAACTCTGCCATTTTCCACCCCTCCGCATCGCTTCCTCTTGCATTAAAGAGACAGCGGCAGCGCCGGGCTCGCAACCCGCCTGGTATTGTGGGATTCCTCTTCGCCTCGCGTTCGTGAACGCTCGCTTTCCCCACCCATCCTTCCCCGTCCGAGGGGAGGGGAGAAAAAAGGAAAAAAAAAAGAGAAAAAAAAAAAGGAACAGGGACAATCCCGCCCCCCGCGCAGAGGCTGCCGGGAGTTGTAGGCAGGGCCGGCCCGGGCGCTCCCGCTCAAGGCCGCGGCCCGCGGAGATGGCGGCGCCGGGCCCCGAAGCGCCGGAACTGCCCCATGGTGCCCAGAGCCGTCCAGTCTGTCCTGAAACACCCCCAGGGACAGTGAATCCACCACCTCCCTGGGCGGCCGATTTCAGAGATGACAACAAAATTGGTAAAACGATACAGGGATCAGGATTTGGGGCAACCGGTCCCCTACAGCGGGTTATCCCCCAAGGGGTGGGCAAAGTAATGAATCCAATCTGCACAGATCTTTGTGAAGACCTGCCCAGAATAACTACTGACAATCAGCCATTTCCTGGATTTAGTTTTATAAGAAGAGCTTAAATATTTGGCTGTGATAAATATATTATTGCTGCCACTCATTTACCTCAGTTATTTGGATATCAGAAAAAAATTCTTTACAGAGAGAGTAATCAGGCATTGGAATGGCCTGCCCAGAGAGGGGATGGATTCACCATCACTGGAGGTTTTTAAACACATTGGACGTGGCACTGAGTGCCTGCCATGATCTGGTAAAGGGACTGGAGTTGGACCAAGGGTTGGACTTGATGATCTTGGAGGTCGTGTCCAACCCAATCGATTCTATGGTTATTAATCATTGTTCAGGGCCTCCTCTGGCTGTGGGAAGGGTATAGAAGACAAAAGTCTGGTGATTATTTATTGCATATGTGCTTTTGTAGGCAAAATCCTGAGTCTGTGATGGTGCCAGAAGAAAAGTCAATTACAGCAGGTGCCTGCTGTGCTGGGACGTCCCAGCCTGCCTTTGCAATGGTAACAGGGCCAGAGCAGCCACCTCCAAGGCTTTCTGTTCATGCTATGTCTGTGTGGTGTCTGCACTTACAATGCAACCAGTGTTAGTCCTTGGATTCTAGTTGTTGTCCCACAGAAATCCACACAGTGGTGAAAAGGCAGCATGTTTCAGAAAGAAATACTCTCAGGCACATTATAGTAGGACCAGACTGCCACATCTCTGCGTAATCATGTGGTATTTCAGATGTCCTCTGGAAACTGCCTTCTGTTTGCAGCCCTGAAAACTGTTCTGGTCAGGATATATGTTCTGGAACACCTGGTGCTGTCTCTAAGTCAAGGTGGAAAGGGGGAAAAGCAGATCTCCCTTCCCCTCTGAGGTTGGCAAAGTCCAGCATCAATCCAGAACTGTGGAAGTAAGGATGAATAGTAGGGAGTCTGGGGAGAGTGAGTGGGCCTAGGAAGGTCTTTGCAGCTGGAGCTACAGAAAACCAGCCCCTGTCTGGGAACAGCTAGACAGGGCCAAAAGAGGTCTTTGCGTGCTCTTTGGGGAGAGGAAGGCACTGGTACATTCACAGCACTTGCTGTGGGATACAAATGCATCTACATTGCTATCTTCTGATAATTTATTTGGCAACTTAGCAAAACGGTTTCCAAAGTGGCTTCAATAATTCTCATTAGTGCACTATGTAATTTCCAATAAAACATTTTATTTTGGATTTCAAGTATCCTTTTAATGTAAAATAATCAAATTTGTTCTGAAACTCTGTTGAGATATAGACAAGCTTTAAACATGTCCCAGGGCAACTGTGCTACCTTGGGCACTGGCTCCTCCTGGTTTCCAGCTAGCATAATACAAAGACAAATTTGAATTCTCTGTTCAGGCAGGCTGCAAATTGCTTAACACACATTGGCTTGGATGAGTGTGTAATTGCCTACAGATCACAGACTGGCTTTGTGGAAGCTGTTAACTTCCTTAAATGTAGCACAACTGTTGTTGGCTCTCCTTAATGTGTTATGGTTGCCCCTGTACCAAGAAATGGCAGATATGTGGGGCCTTGCACATCAACTTTCTTCGGTATGAGAAAAATCAGTGGCATGTGTTTTGCCACATGAGTGGTGCTTCACTTTGGTGGGCAGCCTTGTCCTACAAGCCGATGGCAGGACAGCTGCTGAGCGGGGCAGTGGCTGCTCCCAAGAAATGCATCCACACCAAGCAGTAGAGCAAAGGCTCTGCGAGGGCTTTCCCTCCAGCGAATCTCGACCCTAAAGGCCTTGCACAAACAAGAAAACCTCTACAAACTCCATGTCAAAGTGTTCTCTCAACTCAAGAATACCTTAGAAGAGCATGTCAAAGATCGCCACCTTGTGACAGCTGCACTGAGGCATTTCTGCAGCCTCTGGGGCACAGCCAGATGTTACCCCCATGCCTGGGGGATAGACCTGCGGTAGGCACAGAAACACCCAAACTGGCTCCAGGTCAACTCCGGCAGGACTTTTTAACTGAGTGCCATACGACCATGACAATACTGCTATGGGGGCCATCCAGTGTAAGAGGTGCTGAGAACTCTGGTGTGAACATGCTCAACTGATTAGGTCACAGCGGGTCGTATTAGCTTCTGCCCCATGCAGGCCCTCCTGCTTTCTAAATTACTCTGCAGGGTCGTTTGACTGTCTTTGCAGTGTGTTCATTGTGTCTGAGGTTTTAGGAGGGTCCATTGACTCAGATGTGGCAGATCCAAGCTGGCTTCATGAGTGTGCATGGTGTGTATATTGAGTGATTCCAAAGCACCTGAAAGCAATGAGAGACATTCGGGTGGATGTGCAATTGCTGGCAAATCTGGCAGAACCACAAATCTAGCACTGAGCCACAGCCAATAAGCCTTGGACTTGAGCTGATATTTGCTGCAGACAGTAGTGTGCGTCTGAACTGCATTCACTAGGGTTTTCTTTAGAAACTATTGTAGTCTCTTGGGTTTTTTGGTTTCATTTAGTTTGTTGGTTTGGTTTGGTTTAGGTTTTTTTGAGCTATCACTCTTTCTCATTGCACCAGACAATAAACTGCTCATTAGAAGGAAAAGTTACCTAATTTACTCAAGATACTTCAAGTGTGCAAGAGAGCTGGGAATTAAAATTTTCCTGGCTGGGGCAGCTGGACTGGTGGAGAAAAAAATGATGTTCATCAAACTCCACGCAAACAATCACCCAAATGGGATCCTATCCAGAGTAAAATATGCTTATATACCTCTCAGTGTCTCAACTTTCCATCTGAGATTTGTTCCTCCTGAGTGAGGCATGATGATTTTCAGGGGCAATTCTGTCTTTCTGGGACATACCCCAGTTTTGACTGGGAGAGAAAAATGTGACTCTATCCTAAAGGCACTTGTTTAGAACAGCATCAAAGTAGCAGCATCAAAGTATCTTCTCCTGCACTAATTTGTATAGCTCTGTAACTGTCTAGTCCCCTTTCTAGGCAATAGATTGACATGTGTCTTTGTTTTTCCCATGGGAACAAACAGTACTTGCTTCAGTGTGATGATTGGAAAATAACCTTTTATTTTTTGTTGGACTGTTTCTCAGCTGGATTGATTCCTTACTTGGTTGTTTAGCTGCACAAGAACTTCTGACAGTGCAGTGGGAAGGGAGAGGAGGGATCTGAGGGGGCAGCTGGAAGCACAGAGGACACAGGGCCTGTTCAGATCAGCCACAGCAGCTCTGCTGCCAAATGCCAAATCTCATGTTCTTGTAAGAAAATTTTTGTTGATTACAGTGATGTAGTTAGGCAAGTATGGCTGTACTGAGACAATCCTGTGTGAATACTTAATGCTATAGCTTTTTAATTTTTTTTCCGGGAACAAAATTTTGCCTTTTTTTTTTTGTATTTTCTACACCAAATTAGAAGTAGCTGCCCAAGAAGGTACATAGCTGCACTGGTTTACTTTCCCGTGCTTTAGATCCAGCCCACAGAGCCTTACTTAAGAACTAGAATAATTACCCACATTGATGTTTCAGTTACCAACACAGGGTGTCTCAGTGTTGCAGAGATGAGTGGGGATGTTCCTGCTTCTTGGAGACGATTTGTCGGGCCTTCTGTGCTCCTACGGTCACTGTGTGCCCTTTTTCCAAGTAACATTTTTAAGGTTTTCATCACAGCTGTTAACAACTGGAGATGGTCCCTCCTGCCCTGGCACAGGAGCAGGGCTGTTTGGGGCAGGAGTGCATCCCTGAGCCTGGTCTGGGCCCCGCTGCTCCCCCGTGCCAGTTGCTAGGCAGCCAGGGAGCTCCGTGCGGCAGCGCCGGCACAGCCAGCCAGGTATTGCTAGGCAGCCCGAGCTGCTGGGAGCACGCAAATAAGATTCAAAATTGCAGCTTCAAGAATGCACGAGATAAGAGTGGCACAAAAATAAATAGTTTTGCTGTATTTTGACATGACCTTTCTCCTCTAATATATTTTCACTTGCAGGATTTGCCTTCTCTCCAGCCTCATTTTTCATAAAACTCTCTCCTCGTCGTCCCTCCTGCTTGCTTATCTTTGCTCCTCAGCACTGCTCTGGTGTCAACAGTCCTCCTTTTCTGTCACCCCCACTACCCTTTGCTCCATCTGTCATCTCAGTTGTTCTTCTCCTACGTTCCACTGGATCCCTTGTTCCTTTGGCCTCTTTAATTTTGGTCTCCGTTCTTTCATCTTTCTCAAGTCAGCCTGTGACCATCAGGTTGCCTCTTGACTTTTCCACTTTCACTCCATCAAAGAATTCCTCCCATACGTTCCATTCCCAGATCCCAATCTGTGTTCCTTGTGCTGCTGTCACTTCTGGCTGCCCATCCCAGGGTAGACTTGCCTTCTTAATCCCTCAAAATACTGCCAAGGCAGAGGAGGCATCCACTGCCATAAGAGCATGGGAAAAGTGAAGGGTCTAGACCCTGGTGATGCAGCCATACCTATTCAGAACCTCAAGAAAGACCATTTCTTTCTTCCTAGACCCACACCAGGGAAGATGGCTGTTGTGTGACAAATGACAAGACTGGCTTCTTACATCAGTAACAAATGAGGCTAAACTGTTTTGTTATACAAACATTCTGAAGAAGGGCTGACTTTCAACAAACCACTTAAAGCAGAAGGTACATTTCTGGCAGTAATCTTTTTTTTTTTACCAAATGGGTTTTTTTACTTTCTTTATTTTATGGCTTTGGAAGGGTAATTTAAATATGAAAAGACTCATTCTATTGCAAGTAAAGTCAGCTTTCTGAATAGGCCCATGCAGGTTTAGCCCACTCACTAGAGGGTAGGATGGGATGTCCTGATTGAATAGCTGTTTATTGGAGAATGCCAATTCTTTAAAATAGAAGACTTTCTTTGATGCGTATATATGAAATAAAAATTTCCCTGGGAAACGTTTTTCCCCTTGCATGGAGCTTCTGGTTTAAAGCAGAGAGGGAGACACCTTGCTGAGGAAAAAGTAATATTTGTGTAATTAGCAGACCCGAAGACAAGTCTCCTGTGTCCCTGATTTGAAAGCAGGCACTGAAAGGGTGGATGGCCCATATCAACAGTGTCCTACTCACTCAGCTCTTCAGAGTGAGCATCCCTAGCAGAAAAAAACCCCACTGTTTAAACTCTTGAGAAATGTTTTGAAGTCTGAAAACACCTTTATCACCATTTCTGTTCTGTTTTGCACAGCTTGATAAAGGCTGTGAGAACAGCACTAACAAAAATGTTCCAGAGTGAATGCATACAAAGCCACCCCTGGCTTAGTGGGACTTACTGACTTATTGTTTGCTGAGCTGTAACTGCCTTCTTGAGAAGCAGAGCCTAAGATGGCTTTGCAAATTCATGCAACGCTGCAAAAGATGCCTTGAGACCACGGACTAGTGCTGAACACAGAATTAATGAACTCTTTTGGACTACATTTACCATACACAGACCTGAAGTGTCTCTTCTGTTCCTTGAAGCATGTCCAAAATCCAGGTTTTTCTGTTCTCCATCAGTTCACAGTCTCCGATGATCCCAGATAAGGGAGAGTTAATTGTAATAATACCATTGTAATATACCTAACTTAGCCTGTATATACTTAGACTAATTTATTCCTATCTTCAGTAGTAAGTCTGTGTATTTGGTACAGTGAATGAATAAAAAAACAGGAAGCAGTAAACATATGTGTTTTAGAGGCAACATTTGAGCTGTCTCTGTGGGGTTTTTACTTTTTTAACAGTTAAAATTATTTATATGAGTCCATTTTTATTCTTAATAAAAATAAATTACAGACTCATCAAAATGTGCTTGGCATAATGCAGAGTTTTAAAAGAATATATTATGATGAAGATAATTCAATGACACAACTGCAATTTGTCATTGTATTTGAGGGAATCTGAGCATGGATAGGAATTACTTTTATGTACTTTCTGTTTAAAAGATTGGTGTTTTTCTAAGCACCACCATTTTTTTGATGCAGATTAAGAGCATTTGTGTTCTGTACTGATTAATTGGTGTGCCTCTTTTGCATTTAAATATATACTTCATTGAATTGCAGCTTTCCATCACAAAGCAGCAAAGAAAAAATAATTAAATGATAACATCATGCTACTGCAGAAGGACTGCTATTTCCCCAATAAAAATAAATATTTGACAGCAATTCTGCAGTAATAGTGTTACCCAGCACAATATTTGGATGTCAAAATAAAGCACAATATAATAGTATTTTTTTTCAACAAGTAAAAACACATTACAGTTCTTGGGTCTGTTCCAGCTCCCAGCCAAACAGTAAAGCTTCAACTGGAAGCAATACCCAGTGTGGCTGAGCAGTGTTTGAAAAGGACTATCCTCAGTAGCACTGAAGGGGAAAGGAATGGGATTGGAGGCACAGCAACCCTCAGATGGAATTGTCTACCAGAAAGTCACTTCCACACTTAGGTAACAGTGACATCCTCCTTGGTATTGTCCCAGTCAGCGCCCAAACAGACTGTGCAGATAATGAGGGTGGAAAGTCATTGCGCAGAGACTGAGGCTGTTTCCTGTTGAGAACATTTAAAAATAAATCAGGCCATTTAGTGCAATCCAATGGAATATAAAGAATAAGCGTTGGCTATTCAGAATAAATAGGGGGTTTCTTTCCTGTTACTTTTCATTACATAACAGGAACAATCTCTTGTGCCTATGAGATTGATTACATGTCTCAGACTTAGTTTAGATATTAATCAATCTCAGCAACCACTTCTTATTTCCTGTAGCATAATGCAGTAAAAATTGTCCTTTAATTACCACTAATGAAAGTTACCTGCAGTGAAAGTGAATACATGTCACTGGAAAATAACTTGGTTCAGAGGGCAGCAAATGCAAATACGAACAATCTCTATCATGCACAGGCACAATTAGAAGTGAATATGTAAATTACTGATGGCAGCTTCCTGCTATGCTCAACTGTTTGCTGCCACCACTAGCTATGAAATGATTCAATTTATTTGGTCATAACCATAATAATCCTACACTGTCTTT
Source organism: Sakesphorus luctuosus (assembly GCA_013396695.1). Lineage (NCBI taxonomy): Eukaryota > Metazoa > Chordata > Aves > Passeriformes > Thamnophilidae > Sakesphorus > Sakesphorus luctuosus. The sequence continues at coordinate 514,176 of VWZD01008488.1, read as the reverse complement.
CTTGCCAGTGTGTTCCTAAAGGGTTGAGGACTTTTAAGACAGTGTCGTGTAAAAAATACATACTTACTCAGCATTAAATATATTTCTAACATTCTTTAAAATAATTCTGAATTTGAATTGGGTTAATTATGCTTGCCATCACTTCCCTTTAAATGTCTGACTCTTCATTCTGTACCTGACATGTTTGTACTCTCAAAATTTCTTTGGTGTATAAGGTGGAGCCTGTCTAGGTTTTTATATCAATTGGAAGATGTCTTGCAAGTAGGTACCTTTTCTTATATACTAGGGAAAAAAAGACTCATTTAATACTGTTCTGACTGAAAAAGAAATCAAGATATTGTTTTACATGAAAGCTGTATAATAGACCCCTCACTGTAGTGTATGTGAAATTTGTCTCCTCTTGTAATGCTTTGTTCTCAGTTGCTTGTACCTTTGTCTGTCTTAATTTAACCCTAGTAGCACATATTTCTCTTTCAGACTCTATTTTTCCCTTTCAAGGAACTTGTAAGACAGAAAAAAGAAGAAATGCTTTGTATAGCAGCATTACAAGTATTTCAGCCAACAGGTTACACCACCAGCAGCAGCTCTGTATTTTGAATGAGGACTTTCAAACTTAGCAGAAGATAGTTTCAGAGCCATACCTCCTGCTGTTCCTGAGAAACCTGATAAAATTGAGTTAATTCCTAAATTTCTAAAAGCAATGTATTTGCATACTCTCAGCAGAGTTTATAAGAGTTAAGATATATCCACTGAGGAACTGGACTACACTGATAATGGTTCACTGTGCCCTGCAAGGGCCAAGGTATTTTCTCTGCTCTTTTTTTTTTGTTGTTTATACAATATCACTGTGATTGATAATGTCTTATAGGGATTGTGTGCCCTGGCACCTGGAATGTAACAATATGATGAATACTGGGATGAGAGATGGTGGAGAAGTTTGCAGGGGCCAAGAAAGGGGCTTATACAGGTGAAAGAAGGTGCATATGCAGGTGTGAAAGCGGAGAAGAAGAAGAAAAGGTCAGGAGGAACTAAGATGAGATGCAGGTTGTTTAGGTATGTGGTGTAACAGGATGGGTTGATCATGGCAGAGAACAGGTGGGCTGAGGTGAGCACTTAAAAACTACAGAGGGTTCCCACACAGGATATAGACTTGGACTCAGGGCCTTATTTTCTCTTGTGTTCTCATAATAGCCAAAAAATTCACAGGAATCGTGGACTACAATCTACAGTCATTGCCAATCACTCCTGATATGTAAAGGTCATTTGCTGTAGATATGAAAAATCAAATCCTGATGTTGGTACTTATGTTGACCATACATCAAACTCTTATCACATTTAAACAATATGTTGACCAGTTAATTACCCATAGAGTGCTATCATCTTATAGTCTCACAGGTGTGATACTTGGGCTGGGTGTCATCACACAGGCTAGTAAAGGGGGCAGGTCATTTTTATCCATGAATTTTTATGAAAATTGCTTTGGTTTCCTGAAACAAAAAGTGGTTTATAAAAAAAAATTGGGCTGAATATCTTTTCTCATGTGGCTAATACACACGATTTTTAATTATTTGTATTGTGTGGCCTGAAAGGTTCCTTATCTCATTTCAGATAAAAGAATTCAGTATTCAAATGCTTTCTTGTCATGCATTAGGAAAAAAGCGGCAAATCTGACATACAGTACCTCATTCAAAGATATTATGTCTTCATAACAGAAAAAGCCTCATTTCAATAACCTCTCTAACTGTTATTTACAATAGGTCCTGCTATAATAGTCTGTTAGAACAATACAAGTGCTATAAAGTTATTTTCCATTACAGTTCTATGATGGATATAAACTACATCAACCTGTAACATAAGCCTATAGTTTAATGTGTTCTGTAGCTGTGGTTCAGCTGAAAGGTGGGTAGTGTTGGTTAAGTAGCAGTGGGTCAGTCAAACCCTGCCACCTTCCAGCGTGGTCACTCCTGGCCATCACACACGGTGTTAGGCTGTGGAGACTGGTGGCTGCCAAAGCATTCCCTTGCTACGTGGCAGTCATCTGCGTTTTCTGCACAAGAGTATCACTGATCTGACCCCTTAAGCAATATTAGTAGAGTTAGGAAATGACTGTGTGAATATTGTGTATTACCAGTACATAAATAAGATATTAACAGGAAGGGCTAGCAGGTCACCCAGTCCATCTCTTGAATATGGCAAAATTATCCTCTGTACTACTTAGTCCAGCTTTTTATACCCTCTAATTTTAAATGTCCCTGCTGAAAACGGCCTGGAGCTTCCAGTACATCAACTGTCAGACTATTCCCCAGTCCGCTGTGGTACTCTACATCTTGTGCAATGCTAAGGGTGACATGGCCATGTAACTTTTCACAGATTTGCATAGCAATGTATTTTTCAAAGGTTTAGTGAAGCCACAGGGTAATATATTTATTTATAAGTGCTCAGGAATAAGGGTCACAGCAATAATCCAACAATTCATGCATAATCCATGGTTAGCACTTATTCATGGAATAGATTGCTCAAATTATGCTGTCTAATGCATAACCATTTTTGTATGAAAAGGAAGTGTGCAGAGAAGGGCACCAAAGCTGGTGAAAGGACTAGAGAACAAGTCTTACAAGGAGTAGCTGACTGAGATGCGGTTGTTTATCCTGGAGAAAAGGAATCTCAAGAGATACCTTATTGCTCTTTACAACTGCCTGAAAGGAGGTTGTAGCAAGGTGGGGGTCAGTCTCTCCTCCCAGGTAACAATTGACAGGATGAGGGGAAATGGCCTCAAGTTGCACCAGGGGAGGTTTAGATGGGTTATTAGGAAAAGGTATCTTCACTGAGTGGTTGAGCATTGAAACAGGCTGCCAAGGGAAGTGGTGGATTCACCATCATTAGAAGTGTTGAAAAAACATGTGGATGTGGCACTTTAGTGAAGAGCACAGTGGTGCTGGGTTAACGGTTGTACTTGGTCATATTAGAGGTCTTTTCCAGCCTTGGTGATTCTAGGATTCTGACTATTCTGTATTCATATGCAGAATAATGCCACGTTACATGGCCACGTTACATGATGAAAGGATTGTTTGTATCTACCTACTTAATAACAGATGTTTAGGACAAACCTGACTTTTGTGCAGGTATGAATGGTTAAGTGTGTCTGCCTCATAAATACAAAAGCACCAACAAACCAAAAGGTTTTATTCTTTCTGTCTTGCTCCAGCAAGATACAAGGAAGATGTTTTTTACAATGGAAGTGGTGAAACAAACACTGGTACAGGTTTCCCAGAGGAGTGGTAGATGCCCCAACCCTGGAAACATTCAGGATGAAGTTGAACAGGGCTCTGAGCAACCTGATCAAGTTGAAGATGTCTCTGCTCACTGCAGTAGGTTTGGACTAGATGACCTTTAATGACACTGTTTAAAACTCATATTTTTAATTTACATTAAAAGGAAAACCAAGGGAAATCTAGTTATCTGTAGCTTCTAAATTTAGATCTTCTTAAATCAGCAAGTGCAGATTAATCACATCCAAGAGTTAAATGGGCCAGCAAAGAGCATTATGGACTGTTAATATTCATTCTCAGTCTGTTTTCTAACATTGGAAAAGTTCCAGAGCACAAAAAGAAAGCAAAGGTTGTGCCAATATTGAAAAAAGAGATATAGGTATTGTAGTCTTACCAACTTAATATTGATCCCAAGTATATGACAGGATGAATAACAGGAGATTCCATTAAGAAAGAACTAAAGAAGGATAATTAATAAATGCAAATCCATAGGAATGTCTGGAGAAGTATACATCTTTTCAGGATAACTCAATATGCTTCGCTGTGAGAATGCAAGTTGAATAGATAAATATAACTGTATTGTTGAAGTGTATACTCCTGTAGAATATCTAACTTAATAAAATTTTCAGCAACTACAATAAAAATTTTTAAAATAAATTACTATTGATATAGAAAATAATTATGCTGCATACTTAAATAAAAAAATGGCTGACAGACTTCAAATGTGGTCATATCGATCCTGACTTCATGTTAGTTAACTTATTTTGAATAGCCTACAAGAAAACAATAAAATCACTGCTGATAAAATTTGCAGAGAGTGCAGTGATTAGGAGAGTGACAAATAATTAAAAGAACAGACTGACATGATAAAACAATCTGATAAGCAAGTTTCAAAACCAGGATAACTGAGTGCAACCAAATATTGTTCCCATCACTCTGAACAAAAGCATTGAGAGTACACACTTGTAACGTGGGTCCTCAGCTACAAGTAGGGCAAGAGGTCTGTGCTTTGAGGCCTTTGTCCACCTCTACATCCAAAAGGGTCAATGAATTCTGGACACATGAATGAGAATACTGAGTTTGGAGAAGGCAGTACCTTAGTCCTCTATTGCCTCTGACATTAATACAAGTATTCTAAAGCATTGTAGTGTCAATGATTAACAAAAGATGTTAAAATATTGGAAAGACATAACAATGAAAGAATGAATTCACTGGAGTGAAAACATCAGTGAATTCAATTCGTAATAAAAGAAATCCAGGAGTTGCTTGATTTCTATTTCTAAAGATTTGTGGGATTGTTGGAGAACCCTTCAGGAGGATAATAGTGAGCTCTGTAATCTAGGAGGCACAGCTACAGGAGGATTAAAAATTGATAATAAAAGCTAGGCAAACAAATAGAAGAAATAGGGCTGTTTGCTGTTCTGTTTCCTTTGCATGGCAAAATGTAGCACTAACATTTGGTTTTGGGGCATGTTCAAGTGATCCATACGACACTGAAGGCTTGGGCTCTTTAATGGGTACGTCTTTGGTTAAAGACTTACAATGCCTCCTGAAACTGCCCTCTGCCCTCTGTTGGATAACTCAGTGTGACAGATTGCAGTGTAACTGTTGTCACAGTGACGTGGCTGCTCAGCTCTCTGCTTACCCCAGGGCTGCATTTCTGTCTTTATCTGCAGCAGACCTTTAAATACCTCTGCTTAGGTACATTCAGACTTCTGTGAATTCAAAGATAATTTTATTTTTTGTAGCTCAATTGTCTCTATTTCTTGGGATTTTAAGAAACCAACAGTAATTTACTCAGAAATCTATTCAGCAGGTTGGTTGATTTTTTTTTTTTTTTTACTTTTTGGGGAACAAGAGCTGACAGCTATCTTTCCTCATTAACCTTTCCTTCATTTACAGAAGCTTTGATATTAAGAGTCTCATGCTAAATATGTTATAGTAACCACCATATTTTAGTGCAAAGAAATGTAAAAAAACCACCTAAGGCACTTGATTTGATAACTTTTCATCCATCCTATTTATTCATGCAATATTTTTCTGGTTAAGAATACTCAGTCTAAGAATTAATTCTCTGTAGTTCACCCATCTTCCTCACCTCAGTGGACAGGCCTTGTCACCCCAAAACAGAAGCAGAGATGGCTTCTTTATTTCACTTGAGCAGAAACGATCCAACTCAGTAAAGCTTCCCAGATAAACTTTGTTGGATAATGTCCTGTACCTGAATACAAGAGTGAAAAATCTGTCATTTATAACTGGAAAAAAGCTCTAGCTGGGGCTGATCTCTCTGGAAATCTGATTTTTCACTGATTTCTACAGCAACAGAGCTCGGTGCTTGTGGGGTTTGCAATGAAGGGGTGGTCCTGTGCTGAGACACCCAATTAAATTCAGTCTTAACTCCTTCTGAGAGCTTGTTGGGGGACTCACTCCAGTAATTCAACCCCACTCTGTTAGATTATGTTGTTGAAACCTGTTGACCAAAACCACAGTGGTATGTTTTGTGTCTGGACAAATATCCAAAATGATAAACACAGGCCTGAAAATGCTTGAGTTCAGGTACATTTGCCAGTTTTATTCCAGGCTTTGCACACTGGTAAACATGTGTCATGAACACATTTTCACAAAGTCATTTTTCAGATTTGCTAGAAAGAATAATACAATTAATTTGCTGGAATTTTAAAAGAACATGCATAAACTAAGAGTGTTTCAAGTTTTCCCTTTCCAGATACCGAAAGAAAGCATCACAAGAGCTGTCTGGCTATAAATATGCCATTGCATAAGCACATTAATATGATACAGTCACAGTATTTTGTTTGCTATTCCCGAGAGGCAAATTACACAAGGATAGGCTTCTAAAACTTTAGCAGCAGTAGCTGTGAAGACAAGAAGCATAAATGTCAAAACAGAAATAATATACCAGATTTTTCAGAGTCAAATTCTTACTCATTTGCATTATGAAAACATGTAACACCATAAATATTTCCAAATCAATCAAGTAATTCCAAATTTATATCACTGTAAATGACAACAGAAATTGACCTTCAGATATTGTAGATTTTACTGAAGGGAAAGGAGTAAGTATTTTTATGAGCTGTCTGCTGCTGTTGTTTATAATAAGACACAGTTTGTCATTGCTGCACGATGAAACTACATACTTTCCAAAGCTCAGTTCATGGCTCTGTAATGGAACAGGATTTTTAAAATGTTCTTTCTACAATATACCAAATCTGAACTATTCTCTTATAACCGTCTGCTGGCTCTACAAGAATAATACCTTGAGGCAGTAAGAAAAACTGAACTTTATTAAAAATTTCATCAAAGAAATGAATAGTAGGCTTGGAGAAAAAAAGAAAGGCTTAAGACACAATATGGCACTGCATTATACTTTAGAGCTACAAAGATATATAAACCTGTAAAGGGTTTGGTCTTCATAAGTGCTGTATAGTTCAATGCAAAGTCAAATGCTGCTGAATGTCTTTGGAAGAATGATCACATTTGTTCTTCAAGGAGCATTTTATGAAACAGATCTAAGCTTATACTTTCGTTACTGCATCTACTTTTTGAAATATGTGAGAAATGGGGGAAAACAAAAGCGCGGGTTGAAATATTGATCACTGAAAGACCCTGCATCAAATAGCTCAAACGAGATTTAAAATGGGATCTATTACCTTTAATGCCTTTGACAACAAGAGGCTAATCCTTAGGCAAAGAAGCTGCCATTAATAGTGGTTAAAATGGTTAAAAATAATTCCATTACTTAATCCCCAACTGTGAAATGAATCGGTATTTCTGGTCGAGTTACTAAGGGGTGTATCTGAACCTCACAAGTAAACTTCCATTTCCCAAAGCATTCTTGTTTGTGTCACACTAGTCCTTTGCCCAGAGGGCTTTTTCTGAAGAACAGGGATTGGCCTACATAAGTGAACAAATTTCAGCTGCTGCTTTTGCCATATTGATGGTAGGCAAATAGTTCTCCTTCTCCGGAGCTGTTGGTTTTGACACAAATATCCTTATGATTTCTTTAAGAAATCCTCCACGTAAATGTGTTTTGATACATTAGCCTTTCTACTGTAAACGATGTAGAAGACTGCTCCTTATAAAAAGCTGTTAATTTCTTGGACAACATCTTTCCATTCTTCATCAGCATGTAGATTTGACTTAGAAATTGTAATGCTAATTTAGTTCTTCATAATTATGACTATTAGGTTTTAAATAATTCATTCTTCCTTCCCGCTGGATTACATACTTCAAAAAGTAAGCTTTGCTAAAATTACATGCTCTTGGATCTGGTAGCTTACAGAACTTGTTCATAATGCATATGAGACTATGGTCCACTTTCTTAAGAACCATAAAAAATATTCTGTAAAATACACTGCTATGATTCAGACCCTTGAGGGAGAAATAGGGGCATAATTGGTTCCAGTTTCTGCTTTTCACTTGCATAATTTAACTGACTCCTTTTGTCCCTCAAGTAAAATGAAGGTGCTCTTCAAGCTGGGCTGGGGTGTAGCTTGGCACTGGAAGCAACTGGTAGAAAACTAAGGCACACCTGGGATATAAATGAGAACAATGTGAAGGGACTGTGGCATTTTACACACAGCATAAAATTAGGATTGTAAGGTATCTGCACACATCAGACTTTGACAGGCCATCCTGTGCTGTAACACCACTAAACTCAATAACCATCCCTAATCCATATGCAAAGGATGGGTCCAAGGTTACACTCAGGATCATGCTTGTCTGCCTTTTCTTCAGACATCCTCTAAGTATACTCCTTCAGCAAATACAACAGTATACAAGATTTGTGTCTCAGCACTGCTAGGAATGCCTCGTTTCAGAGATTTGCAGGCTTTCCATAAGTAGTTTGTGAAACGCCAAGTGAAGAGGAGTGTGAGGACAGCAAATCACTCAGATGCATGAAGTGTGACACATTGTGCTCACTGCCAAATCTCACTGGTAGCAGAGCTCCACCGTCTCCTGTCTCGCATCTCAGCTGATGGGCATCACTGGGCAGTCTTTCTATCACAGTTCCCAAAGTCTGGCTTCTTATACGCCGGATCACACAAAAGTCAAACGATTACTGTGGAGATTGCTCTTGTGGAACAATGGAAGCACAGCCCAGTTTAACACATAGATTATAATTAGATTTTACAAGCACATGGTCATTCTCAACAGGTACTCTGCAGACAACAGAGAAACGTCATATAGTTTTGTTCTCTAAAGAACAGTGTCTAGGTCCTTCTTGAGATAAGACTGAGATCCATTCCTGGCTGTCTGCAAGAGATGAGAGTGTTTCCTTTGTTATCTGTACTCAGGGTTTGCTTGTTGTTAACTCTTCATGGAAGTCACTGCAATGAGAATGCAAAATATACACAAGGACATCTAATAACAATGCTAATGGTACTGATTATTTTGGGTTACTTCCAGTGCCTCATTCTGGATCTGCAGATCTTACACTCTCACATATCTTCAGTTCAAAGAGGGCAGCTTCTGTTTCTGTGCACAACCATTAAAAAGGCTGTCATTTGCATCTCTTTTAAAGCCTACCTCAGTGAAAGTCTGGAACATTCACTATAAAAATGCAGACTGCATTTCTCTTAAGTAAAAAGGCAAACACGACTATAGATTATCTCAGGTAAACAGAACTTACACATCAGCTGGCCTCACAAAAGACCCTTAATTTTTGTATTACTTTTTTAAAATTAACTTCTTGCACGCTCAAAGAATACAAAGACCCATTTGTCTTAAAAAAAAAAATCCGCTTCCCTTTGATCTGAGCTTCTGTCATTCCTACCTTTATGGATAAAAAAGATGATAGATCTTAGTATGAAGCTCACCAGACCTTTAGAAATCTAGCACTCAAATTGAAAAATGCAGAGAAATGATTCTGTAACATTCATGAGTTGAGCAGTGCTCACACCATGGGTTCATCGTTTGCGCAGTGTGGGGAATCCTATTTGAACACCCCTGGAAGTGTCAGCCTCTCTCCAGCAAAGCTCTCCCAGGCCAGCTGGCTGCTGACCTTGTGGAATGTACGAGCTCAGCAGAGCCGGGGCTCATCTGCGCTAATTCCCTCTCTCCGGAGCTTTTCTTTCCCACCAGAGGGCATACACTGTGAGCACACAACTGCCTTCAGAGGAATGTAAAATATATATTGTGCACCAGATAAATGAACAGACTTGAATGCCAAGATTTTGTACTAGATTCCATTCAATGGGGCTATTAATTCATCCTGTTGCTCTCTGGGTAAATTATTCCTCTTGGTACAAAAGCAGTTGGTTTAGCACACTTTTGTTGGCCCTCTCGGAGCGCTGGGTGCGCAGCGCTTCTCAATGAGGCCATTCATGTGCTGAGCGAGCTGCGGGTGCTGTGCGGGGACTCACCCCCGGCTCCGGATACCATGGAAATAGTAGCTCCCTCCATTCCAGGCTTTTGAAATCTCATGCTTATGATTTTAATTTAAATAGGAGACATTACAACTGTTTTTTAAAAAAATGTGCCTACAGTGGTAATGCAGGTGAATTGCGTGAATGGGTGTGGGCATGAGGATGGCCCTGAGGAGGGGAGGCAGCAACACAGCAGACTTGCCAGGGTGGTGCATCTCCCGAGGATAACTCAGGTCCTTAAAAAGGGCGGGGTATGGCACCCTTTAAGATTTTCATCTATTGCAGCGATACAAGCAGGGCAGAGAACGGGGAGGAAGAGGAAGACGAGGCAAAGAAACTACGTTTCCCGGCGGCCCCGGGGCGGTGCGGGGCGGGCAGGGCAGGGCCGGGAGCGGCCGTGGGAGACATAACATGGGCGCCTGAGGCCGGAGCGGCGGTGGGAGGGCTGGCCGCGGGACGAGGCCGGTCGGAGGTGCTGGGTGGGCTCTACCGGCCCCGTCNGCCGGCGGCTGGAGAGCCGCGGGACACCTCGGCGGTGGTGCCGGGCCCCGCCTCTCCCCGGCAAAGGCCGGGTCGGGGGCTGCCGAGCGCCCCCCCAGGGCCCGCCCGAAGCGGATCTGTCCGCTCGCCGCGATGTCAGCCCCTCTGAAACCCTGGCGTTGCTTTGGCAAAGCTGTTACCGTGAGTTCCCTCTGCTGACACTGTTAGCTGAACGGAAAAGGAAAAAAAACCCCATCATTTCCCCCCCACCCTAACAACCAGAACGTATTTTTTTCATAAGAGTAGTGATAATATTTTTTTAAAAGTTGGTTAGTATGTACATCATTAATTTTGGTGTAAGTAAAACTGGAATTTTTTGAGATAAAGGTTACTGTAAACTTCTCCTAATGTTTAGAATCAAACCTCAAAGTCTTTGATTTGATGGATTGGTTATGAATTTCCTCTGTCAGCTGTTAGTTTTACATTTACATTTTCTATCTCTAAAAAGCACGTTCCACAAAGGAAGAAAAGAAAACAAAATCAGGAGGTATGGTGAAACTGTTAAAGAAAGTAAATACCCAAAGTAAATAAAAACACTGCAGGAGGGTTCGNGGACGCGGCCCGGCACCCGAGCGGGAGGCGGCGACGGGCCGGGGCCATGGCGGAGACCGGCTCCGTGCACGCCACCAGGTTCGAGGCGGCCGTGAAGGTGATCCAGAGCCTGCCCAAAAATGGTGAGTGCGGCTGGGGGCGAGGCCCGGCGGCAGCGGCGCCGTCGGGGCCGGGCGGGCANTTGGGTTTTTTTATTTATTTTAAGTTCTAGGGTCTTTCAATAAGTTTGCAACAGGGAAATGACTTGCAAGGTCCTGTGTTTACTGGAACTAAACCTGTCCCTTTAAACTGAGTGAAAGGACACTGGCTTTGTTACTTATTACCTCTTTTTTTATTCTAATTGTGGAGTCTGACCTTAGGAGCAGTAGAGTTTATAGTCCCTTAAAATCGATCTGAAACGTCCTGTTTGTAAAGTAAATATTTTGGTGGTGCTGGTTCATGGTATATGAGGTGAAGATGTTCTCTGTTGACTTAAAATTGTACTGCTGTGAATCGTGCTGTAACAAACTGCTGGCTGTTTTCTCACAGAAATACTGTGCTTGTAAGATACTCATTAATATTCTCGATGGTAATTTAATTGTATTTTAAAATGCTTTCACTAGGGTCATTCCAGCCAACGAATGAAATGATGCTCAAGTTCTATAGCTTTTATAAGCAAGCAACCCAAGGACCTTGTAACATTCCACGACCTGGATTTTGGGATCCAATTGGAAGATATAAATGGTAACTTTTCATGAGTTGTTGTTTTGAGATTTTTTTTTATGCATAGAGTGGAGACATTTAGAGGAGTGGCACCTGAAAGAAGAGTGTAGTGAGCTTCTTTCTTAAAAAAAAAACGTTCCCAACCTTTGATGCTTGAATTAATTTTCTGTTGTATTCCAACTTTTGAGCTCAGATAATTTATAACTCCTCAGGGTTGCAGGTGGAAACATTCCCTTGGGTTCTGCAGGTGGGCATGTTTTTCTTGGACATCCACCATTGTGGTACCTCTGTAGCATTTATCTCATGTTGTAAAATGAAATTGTAGGTGCTCTGCAGAATGAGTGATGTGGATGAGTGTCTGGAGTTACTCCATCTCAAATTTGGATGTATGATGTGAGCCTGAAGTAACTAAGTGCTCGTTGGTAGTCACTGATACAGCTTCAGCTTCTTGGGGAGGGCTTATGTTTGTGTGTCTTTCTGGTTTGTCTGCTCAGTGGCAGGGCTTCCCACTGTCTGTGTTTTGCTTGTCCTGGTAAGACTTCTGATTCAGCAAATTGCTAGGTTCTCTTTGAAAAGCCAATGTGAATGTTTTGCTTATTATATTTTAATGATGATTAGTCCTGAAGAACAAGTATTACTGCTGTCTTTATGGTCATGGTGGTCTTGGGATCTGTGAAATGATTCCTCTGACCTTTTTTTTTCCATCCTTCCTTCCTTCCTTCCTGCTCAGCCTCCCCAGGTTAGGGTGCAGGGCTATCTTTGCAGAGGACTAGGGCAGTTTCCACCCAGCTGGTTGTTGTAGCTGGAATGTGAGCCACCAACCTTGGTGTTGTTCTATAAGTGGGACAAATACTCTGGGGTGTCAAATCACATGCAAGGCTGAGGAAATGTTTTATTGCAGTCTGTGTCCTGACAGATTCCTTGTGCAATACTGATGAATTTGGTTGCAGTTTTCTGTCTTGCAGAGTTGGAGAGGGGAAGATTTTATTTAGGTCATAAGTAGCTGCTGTGGTAACTGAGTGTGATAGTTACACTGTTTGCCTTCTAGGCTGCTGTGTCTTTCCCTAATTGCTAAGCTGAGAAAGGACAGATTTCCTGTAGCTTGTTCTAACTTGGTAACTGCTGTTTATAAATGCTGGCTGAAGTGTCTGTGCCTGTTCTTTTTATACATTAGAGGATCTTAGAGTCAAGTTAGTCAAAAGGGAAACATGTATGTCTCATATCTGAGCTTGATAACTTCCTGTGTACGAGATCATAGCTAGTCAGTGAGGAACTCTTCAGTCCCCAGTCTGTTCAGTTTGTTGCTTCTTTATTGATGTACCACTATGTGATTGTCCTGGCAAATTAAATTGTGAATTGTTCATGCATTTATTTGCAGCAGAGAAACTTTGGACATTACATAACTGACCTACTTAAGGCCAGGTTGAAAACAATCCAGTGTGCCCTGAAGATACTGAAGGTGTATGTGACTTTCTTTCCTAGGGATGCTTGGAGTGCCTTGGGAAACATGTCCAAAGAGGAAGCCATGATAGCCTATGTTGAAGAAATGAAAAAGGCAAGTTTAATAATAAGTGGAAGGGACCTTCTAGAACAACTGTTCCAGACGTAAATTAAAGAATATGAGGCGGTTCTTGCTGACTGCTGTTGTCAGAGCTCCAAATGAGTTATTCTGTGTGTGAATTGTTGCATTTCAGTACTGTGCTGTTTGGCCCATAGGGAGAGGAAAATTATGGAATTTGTTTTAAAGCTACAAAATTTCTGTTGTTTTCAGAGAAACAGGAGAGCTCTGGCTGATATGAAGCATAAGTGGCTGCAGTAAAGAAAATGAATTATTGAAATCATGGTTAAGGGGGCAGTGGGGAAAACAGTGAAACTTAAAAATACAGCAGAAGAAAAGCTGTACTGCAGACTGCCTCAGTTCTTAGAGTTGAGAGATCCTTGTCCTGGAAAGGAGAATAAAACGACTCTCCAGAAGGACTTCAGGAGCAAAAGTCTCAGTCTCATGACTGGGAACATGATTATAATCAAATATGTAAACTTAATCATGTTTGATTTTTCAGGAAGAACTCATCAACCTGAATTTTCTGTACTTGTCACAAAAATATTCCTTGTATATTATAGTTGCAGTCAAACAGTTGGCATTGAGTAATGTGCCCTGTTTTGGAATAGATGTGTAACTTGTAAACAGTCATAGTTACTATATTAAGCAGGACTTACAGCATCAACTAAAGTAAACAGTTAAAGTTTCTTTTATTAACTAATTCTCTTCACCACAGTTTATTTGCTGAAGCTTTTCTAGGTGGCTTTTCCAGTTTAAAGATTATTTGCTATCAATCTGGATAAAAGTATAATTGTAATCTATTGTTACAATGAGGTTAGCATCAAGGGGAGAAAATTTAAGTTTTCCTCTGAATACACTTGCTTTTTTCCTATGCCACTCTGTCTACATCAAACTCTTAACCTGTTTAATGGTTGATACAACGAAAACCTGTACTAGGCAAGAAGCTGGAGTCTGATTTGCTGATCTTTTTCCTGTCCGTAGTTTTGGTAATTTAGTTCCTGCTGGTATCACTGTATCTGCTTTAAAATGAAAAATAAGCACATCCAGAAAACAATAAAGGTCAAATACTGTTTGTTTGGTTAAAAATCCCATTAAATTTTAATAATACCTTTTGAATGTGTGCCACAGGGTTTAGTGCTTCACATTGAATTTTGAATCTAAAATGTGTAAATACTTCAGTAGACTACCTTACTTTTCTTCAGTGCAGTAACTGCTTGGTCAGGACACTAAAACTAAGTGAAGCTGAATGTTTGTTTGAAAAAAACCTCTGTTGAGCCTCCTGTGAGGAGGTCTTCTGCTTACTTGACCCTCATGAAGCACAAATATACTGCCTCTGTATGGGTTACATGTGGGGATTGGAGAGCAAATGACTTCTGGCCTTGCTCAGCTTTGAAACTGGGGAATCTGTTTGCCCTGCTTGGGTGCTGTTTCAGCTCTCACTTTTGAAATACTGGCTTCAGCTTTTCCAACCCAATTGATTCTACTTGAAATGTCAATGGAAGTGCATTTCAAGTGGATCTACTGGTTTGTTCCATCAGCACATACTGCACTAATCCTTGTGGTCTTACTGTGGGCGTTCTGCTGTTGCTGCAGAAGTGTCCCTGTCTAAGAGGGCAAAATGCCACTTGCATACTGCTATTGCAGGACTGTGTTTAAGGGTGTATAAAACTGCCATGTTCGCCCAGCCCCTGGCACATATCCCTGGCATTAGGGCATTATGTTTGAGCCATACATGCATCAGATGACCCTGTCACAAGAGGCTTTTTTGTATGTTGTTTTTTCCCCCCACTTAATGTGGTAGCCTTGAAAATCACAGATATTGAGGAATGTGTCTGGCCGAGGTTTTGAGGTGCTGATAAGAGATGACCAAATGTGTTATTTGTAGCTAAAGTAAACAAACTGCACTTGAGTTCAGCTTCAAAGTTAATTTATGTTTCAAGTAGCATTGCTGAAATTTCATATTGCAATGCCGTTTAACTTCCTTACACTTCAATTATATTGTTTTGTTACATATTAGAAACAAGCGATATCTTAGCTTGAAGAGGTATTAACACTATATGGTGATTCTAATTTAAAACTGGAGTCTCAATATATGAATTCTCTGACATCCAAAGGAAACAGTAATTGAGGATACACAGTAACTTACTTTGCACTTTCAAATTTTGAGATTGCTTATTATGCCCAGTGGTTATATAAGCAAGCATTTGATTTGGTTTGTCAAAGTACTTATTCTTTTCATGCTCACCTAAAAGCTGTCAGTTAGAAAAGATTGTAAGAATTGCTCCAAGTAGCGCAGAGTATATTGAGGTCTGCTCAGAATAGATGAAGAACAGTTACCTGCAGACATTGTAGAACTGCATGTATGAAACAGTTTACAGAGCTGACTTATAGAAGTAAATACTTAACAAATACAGGTTTTCTAGTCTAGGCTTTTTGTTTCTCTCAACGTATTGAAGTTAATAAAAAAGGTAATCACAAAACTGTTCAGTCTGTGCTTCATATCCAGCTCTGTATGTGAGTATTTCTGCCTAACAAACATGGAATGAAGTATATACACTGAACAGATCAGAGAAGTGGCAGTGAAACAGAAGTTTGATACGGTTGTCTCTTGAATTCTTGATTGGTTTGCAAGTGTTGGTTTGTTGTGTGCTAGCCTGCCTGGAGCTCCTGCTTGGTGAAATAATGCTGTAGCTTTTGCTCCTTCTGCTTAGTGATGTGCTTGATGCTTTTGAGCAGCATGTTCTGTGGCAACTTACACCTTCATCTGTTGCTTTCATGGTGCTCTTCTGGAGGAGGAGATGCACTGTAGTTGTTAGTTTGCTCCAACTTGAGTTCTTGCTTATAGCTATTGTGCTTTTAAAATAACTAAAGGAGTAGAGAATGAAAGAGGAACAAAACTATCAACAAAAAGCTTGGTTGCAAGGACCTAAACTGAAATGGGAAAACGTATTGTGTGCTTTTAAAATAGTATTCAGTTATTGAATCTGTTCTGTTTAATCTATTTTAGATTTAAGATTTTATATTCCTATCAAATTATCAAAGGTATTGGTTTTGTAACTTAAAATGAAGAAGTGCTCCAAATTACTTCAGAACAGAACTTGGTTCTAGGTTGTTCTTGTAAGAGTGTCTTTGTGCTGTCCCGGTTTTGCTGTATTGTGTCCATTTTTATATTTGGGTTTAGATGGACCCAGTAGTGCACGTTTGATCTGCTCCTTATTCCATTCAAGATGGCAGGGTTTGACAGTATGAAGAATCTTGTAAGACAAAAAGTCTTTCTGTTTTATTTTCTCTATGGGAAGACTTGCATATAAAATAATGATATCAGGTAACAGCAGCCTGTTGAACTTTGAGATGGTTTAGTTTAAAATTGCTGAAATAATGGATTCCAAGGTCTACTAATAAACACTGTGCCAAGGCTGTCTTTTAGTGTTAGCAATTGCATTAGCTCTGTCATCTTTTCTTCACCTAAAAAAAGTTAATACAACTAGAAGATTGTTGTTTAGTAACTTAGTTTTATGTTGTTTTCATATAATTAAAAAAAAAAGTTTAAAAAAATCATAATAACATGTTGCTGAGCTTTATAATGACCAGCAGTTTCTAGAATTAGTTGAAATCTATGAATCATTGAAATGCTGTTTCATAAGATGCTTCATATTTTGAATTTGTGCAGATTCTTGAGAGTATGCCAATGACGGACAAAGTTGAAGAATTACTACAAGTAATAGGCCCATTCTATGAAATAGTAGAAGATAAAAAGAACAGAGGATCTGACCTAACCTCAGGTTCGGACAAATAACTTCCTTTGTGCTACTGATAATCACAACTCAGTATTTTGCGGGGCTTGTTTTCTGTCAATGATTTTAAAGCAAAATGTTACATCTTTCTGTTTATTCTCTTTACCATATGGCAGTTCGAATGGAGAAAGTCTCTAAGTATTTGGAAGGTAGGAATAATAAATTATGTGTAAATCCATCCTTTCCATTGTTTCGGTGCTGTAGTAACTTCCTGCTAAAGCTTGTGACTGCTGGGCTTGCCACCTCATTAGGCTGGGCTTTGTTTTATTTTACTTTTGAGGTGATTAGGCCCAGGAAGCTGCACCTTTAGTCCTTGTCCACAGGCTTTCTGAGTTGCTGAAGGAAGCCTCTTCCTGAAGGAAGAAGTTTATTTAAAACAAAATAACCCTCCCAGCCAAATCTAGTTGCTGTGCCTTTCCAGTAAGAAAAGGAACAGCGAGTGTGTTCTGCTAGATTCTGGTGTTGCTGTGGATTGTCAGAGTAAATGCAGTTCTGGTAAACCAGTTCTGTCACGTGATTTAAAATCTGAAGAAATCCACAATCAAAACCCATGCTTTTTTAATCATGGCTTCTGTAATACATAAAAGTTTTCTGAGGCCAAAGTTCATGGAGGGAATATTTAAAAATTTTACATTTCTGATGAGTGGCAAACCTAGTGGTGTCATAGCTGCATAAAAATCAGTGTGGTGATTTTTATTTACCAATACCATTGTGAGAATGTTTTGATTGTAACAGTTATTATGTTACAGGTAATGTGTTCATAAGGTTGCCATATGAGGCTTACAGTTGTTTAAGTCTGGTTTAAAATTATATTTAAAAACTGAATTGCGACAGGACGAAACTTGAAACAGTTTTTAATAAACAAACCATTGCACAAATAAATTATTATTATGTATTTAAGAAGTAGAAGTCAACTAGTTAAGTTACCTTTTGTATGTGTCTTATTTCCTTCTACCTTGAAGGAGCGTGGTTTTGGTATCAACTGTCAGAGAAACAGAAATAGTTTTTCATTGTTTTCAGGGAAAGGTAGTGGTAGAAGTTTTTAAATGGCCATTTTGAAAGTGGCTTTTTTCTCCATTGAAGTTGTGTATACTTCATGTATGGGGTGTAGTAAGTTTACCTGACAGGTGGATTGATGGGCAGGTTGTAAGAGTATCAGTAGATTTAGTCAGTGATCTGTGTAATAAGGATTTTCTTAGACTTGGTGTGTATGGCACAGTGCCAGAAGCCACTTCTTTAGAAAAGTGACTTGTCTAGGCATGCTGGGAATCATGGAAGTTAAACTGTACCCACTTCCATAACAAATCCAGCATACTTGTTTTTTAAAGAAGCAGCTTAAATGTAAGGCAGTGTAAGTTAAACAGAAGAGCGAAGTTCAGCTCTGCCTTGTTACATCACTGCTACATTGCAGTAATTCTGATGATGTGTCATCATTCATTGCGTTCAAAGCTGCAACATCTGATTATACCACAATAATTTAAGATAGAACTTTCACAAAGTCCTTTGTGTGTTTTAAATGTGCCATTGCATTTAAGATTTTGAAGCCCTTTCTTTCACACTCCTGCCACTTCCCTGATTAAAAGTGAAGATGGAAATAATTATTATTGTTTACAGTACAGATACAAAAATATTTCACAGAAGTGTGGAAGCATGAGTACCTTCAGTCTTCCAGAGAGACACTAAAGATAGAACTCATGTACCAAAGTCTTTGTTTGAGACGGTGTAGATGCTGGTGACAGTACTGATAAAAACTGACATGGTTATCTTCTGATTGTGTGTATTCCTCTGCTCCTGTTTCTTTTCCTGCTCCCAAGCCCTTACTCTCTGTTACTTCTGTTGTGGAAGGTGTTTTTTGAGGGGTAGGCAATTGGTATGTTCTGGAAACTGGGACCCTTCTCTTGACTTATCTTGCTTCATATTGCACCCCCATCTTCTGGTCCATTCTGTTTTGAGTTTGTTTTCCATTCTTCCATCAAACTTTAATCTGTATGCAGATCATTATCTGGTTGTTTAAGAAATGCATGCCACTACCTCAAAACCAACATTTTTTTGAATTTACTGAAAGAGGTTGACTGGAAGTTCAGTGTATATAAGCTGTGGATGGTGTATCATCTCTGGCAGATAGGCCTCAACATAAAAATGTAGCCTTTTAAAATTGAATTTCTGCTCTTTGTGGTTTCATTGAAAATGTTAAATACAAACCATCGAAATAATGTCTTCCTGAATCAATAGAACTTGTGCCTCTTTAATAAGGACCACTAAAGCTTGATGTGCCAGCATCAAAATTACTTGTAACATCTACTAGAAAACAAAGACAAATTTACCAGATCAAAGGGTTACAAATATCCAGGCTTGAATATGTTGGTAAAGAAAGGAAAATAGAGCATTCTCTCCAATAGGGTGAGCAAATCTGAGGATTATTTCAAAAGCATGTAAATGAAGTGATGTTTGGAAAGGTCATCCTGCAGCTGTGTGAGAAGCTTCAGTTCTCTGGAAAGCTGTGTCAGTCTCTTTCTGACAGGTATGAAGTACTTCTTTACAGATAAAGTTACTGGTAAATTATTTTCAGATACATGAAATGCTAGACATCAAAGAAGAATATGGGCTCTTAGCTGTCACAGCACTGCAGAAAAGAAGAAGTAACTCTTGCAGTGTTGAAGAGGGACCCTTTTGTTTGCAGCTACTGGAAGATTGGAGACTCTCCTGTAAGGTGGATGGGTGCTTTAGAAGAGCAACCTTTTAACTTTTTGCACTTGGTAATAAATGCACAAGAAATCTGATGTTCAAGCCAATGCTAAAAAGACAAAGCTTCAAAATACCATTGCTGAATAAATTTGAAATTTTTGGAATGGACATTTAGACTTTGTTGCTGTGTTATACCTGAAGAAGCTAAAGGTGGGCTGGAATTGTCACCGTAGTGACAGTGACCTGATAGTGGGTAAAAATACTGAGTTTCAGAGCCAGCTCATCCTTCAGAATGTTTCCCTGAGAATGTTTGTGGATGTTTTCTTTTTTCTGGACATGAGTAAATCTGAAGTGGGGCAAGAAAATCTGCGCCTGACAGGCCCACACTGAGTTAAGGTGTGTGATCTTCAGTAAGAATTTTTCTGTGTACTATTTCTGCTTTGTGACAAGGCATTTAATCTGTTCTAAAATCCTGCTTAATAAACCTTTGCTTTGCTTAATCACCCTTTGCCTGTATACTGAGGAGGAGTAGTGCTGGTAAGCCTTTGGAAAGACTAAGTGTTCCCTCCAGTAATGAGAAGTTACGCACTGCAGAGGCTGTGGACAGTTTCAGCATTATAATAATCCTAAATTTTGTCATCCTAATGAGCGTTTTTCTCGTGAAAGCTTTGCTCCCAGCTGTGTTGCAGTTGCACCAGATGAAGGCCTATTGGAGCAGGATGACTCGTATTGCTGCATATGCTGGTGTTGGGCAGTGCTGATTGCAGTGCAGCCTGTTTGTGGTAGGAGCCCACACAGGGCACTGCTTCAGTAGCAGCTTGTGGGAATGGCAGAACCTGACCTGGATTACAGGCTGTTGAACAATTTGCTTGATATCTTCCTGCATTGCATGTGGGCTCACTGAGGTCTGTGTGTTTTTAGAACAAGCAAATACATGTAAACATTTGTGTTTCAAAGGCAGTAGATAGTACAGGACATAGGTCAGCTTTGAAAGCTTGACTATTATCTTCCAGGTAGAAATACTTTTTTTACTCCTAAAATACAATACATTTTCCAATGTGTTTCTTTAGATTGCATATGAATAGTTCATCTTTTCAAGTAGTTATGTTTTCTGAAATAACCTTCTGAAAGGTTATTTTTAACATCTTTACTTTCTAATGGGACATTTGGTGGCATGCTCTTCCATGAGCCTTTGCTGTGGAACACCTTCTGTTTGCTTCATAAGTTCACTTTTTCATGGCTGTTTGACTTCAAAGATACTTGCTAAACAGATTTTCTTCCCTCTCCTTCTACTGCTCTTCACTAGGATTTTTAAGGAGCTCAATGGCTATGAATCTTCTTAGCCCTTTGTAAGAAGGGGGAAAAGAGCTAAAATTTCTGCTCTGAAACTGCTGTGCTTTATTGAGTTGTGTTAGTGGTGCACCACAGCTGGGAGGTGCATTAAGGCAGGGTAAGTGTGGGACAGCTGGTGGGTGCACGGGTGAGTGAGGTTTTTAAAATTCCATCCTTTAAATTTGTTTTGCTCTTCTAGTTTCCAGTGGTAAGCTAACAGGCATAATCAAGGTTACAGATTATATTCAGGAAGGCTAGTGTGAAACTTAGGATAGTAAGTATACTTTATTTTTGTTAATATCTCAGCAGTTTACCCTTCAGAAGCATCTAGAACGTTCTCTTCAGCATTTGCTGCAGGATGGGATTATTCTATAGGATTAAGGGCTGGGCCAGCAAGTGCCAGTCAGTGGAGGGTCTCAGTGGGGTGTGGATCAGTGTCTCAACACGCTGCAGCTTGTCCTGTTGCAATATACACCTGCTTCAAGCTTGACACATCAAATCTGAGCCCACTTTGTGACTCAGCTTCAAGCTTGGTGGCTTTATGTCAGTGCTGTCTAACAGTGTTGGAAATTAGGGCAGAGCATCCGTGTAGCTCTAAGCCTGAGGATATCAACAGCTCCTCATACAGAGTGGTAAGAGAATGTATCGCCACAGGGTGAGCAGCAGAGTATCCAAATGTGAAAAGATTAAAAATTGTTTCTTTCAAAGTTTAGAGGGAGCTATAAGAAGATTTCTTCCACGAAAAGAAAAGCCTGTCTGTATTTTTTCACGCTGGGTTAAGTCAGCAGTAACAGTTTTGGTGCATAATTGCTTGTTGAACTTGGATTTTTTCCTTCCAGCCAGACAAGATTTCCCTGCAAAAGGAAAGTGAAGTGTCAAAAGCTCTGCTGGTTTTGAGACTCTAGAATATGTACCCACTTGCTATAAAATACTGATGCGTTCTATTTTAGCTGTCTTGCAGTTAACATCTTGTGATGAGAGAACTGAAATGCAGATTTCTCGTAGCTCTGTTCTATGGAGACAAGCTACAAAGAACCAGTAGATGGAGGTATGGGAGGCTGGGGAAGAGCAGATGTAGATAGTCATATCGTGATTGCTGTCAGAAAAGTTCCCAGTGGGTACAGGCTGGTGTTCCATGTGTAACTTTGTTTAGAAAAGATAATTAATCAAAGCCTTTAAGATGTATGAAAAAACTGTTTGTGTTATCTATGAGGCTGTGTTTGATATGGGCTTTGTGAAAGGCTTTCCAGTTGGGAAGCTTGGAGGCAGGAAAATATAATCTTAGTTATTTCTTTTTTGTTTGGGGTTTTTTACACAGGGCAAACTAATTTTTGATCCAGGCTACAGTATGTGACTCAGCAATGTGGTTTTGTATTGTTTTCAAGC
Organism: Sakesphorus luctuosus; assembly: GCA_013396695.1. NCBI lineage: Eukaryota > Metazoa > Chordata > Aves > Passeriformes > Thamnophilidae > Sakesphorus > Sakesphorus luctuosus. The sequence continues at coordinate 491,969 of VWZD01008488.1, read as the reverse complement.
ATAATTCAGTTTTCTTTATGGGGTTTTGAATTCACTGTGCTCATGTTTTGTATTTTCTGGGACAAATCTCAAGAATGTAGTAATGCTCCTCTCTACTTGCCATGCAAAGTGAAAGTTCCACATCATGACTGTGTCTCTTCCACACAGAAGAGAGCTTAGCAAGTGCTGCTCATTCTCCCAGAGGGAAGTAGTACCAGACCTGGGGACATCCTAGAATGATCTTACTATTCTTGCAAGTTCCATAAATATCTAAGAAGCAGCTGTTCTTCATGTCCATTCTCATGTGTTGGTTAAGGTGTTGACACTAATCTGGCAAAGCCTGGATCCACTGGTCTTGCTGCACAGGCACCGTGTAACCGAGCTGCATGTGCCTGGTGGCCCGGTACTCTGGACATCCAGTGGCCTTCGTGGAACTGCTGCCAGTGCTGGGAATGCCTGTGGAAGAGCTGCTCTTCTCCTTGGGCTTCTCTGCTGAGAAATCCCAGTCAGGTTGTCTCTACTGGCAGAAGGCTCAGGAACGTCAGGGAGGAAGGAAATGTATCCAAGCCAACCCCCATACTTGGTAACCTTATTTATATGGGACATATTCTGAAAATTCAAGAGGAAAGGTACTGATGGTACAGATGGAGACAAGAAACTCCTGAGATGCTGAAAATATAAAGATCTGGGATAACTAGTCAATAATCCTAAATACTGTACTTGCAGTATAATATAAATGTTTGAGAAGTTGCCATTGTCTGTGTTTGTTCTTTTCCACAAATTGTTGTTTTGATGTTTGTTATTGGTTAATAAAGACATGAGTATTGTTGATTAAATTGCAGTATTAAATACACTTGCATGTCTTTGAGAGTAACAGCTTGAAAAGCACATAAGCAGAGAGAGGAATGCTGACAAAACAAGGCTGTAGTCTTTTGGAGTATATTAAAAGAAAAATAAAAAGGAGGAGAGACTTCTTTTTCTGTTATAGTAAAGTTTAGGAAGACGAACTCACACAAAAAGGAAAAGTGTATGGAGGAAGAGCTGGCTGCCCTCATCTGAATGCTTGGAGAGTACATTTTTGTAGCCAACTTGCACTTAATGCACTTGAAATTTAAAAGGGATAAACCCATGGTGGTTAAAGTAAGGAATTTAATTTTTTTCTGTCTGTATTTCTGACAGACCCTTCTAAAATCTCTTTTTATTTGTGATGGCAGCTTGTTTGAGTACTGTAGAACAGATGTTACAGAGCAGGCTGGGCCCCTGGATGTTTTCTTTGTTGTGTCCTATATTAAAAAGAATGGAAGGAAATGAGGGTATAGAAGCTCTTGTTCCAGCTGAAGAGCTTATTGCTCCCAGATGCTTCCATGTGCCCCTCATCTCTCACTGTAGTTGCTTCTTGCAGTATTTTGATACATCAGTCTCAAAAAGGAGTTTGAGATTTGTGTAACCAAGAGTATTGGAAATGACAGAACATGGTTGCACAAATGTGGAATTGAAGCAAGGAGCCTTCTTGGATTGGAAACAAGCAAGAAACATCAGGTGGTGATGGCGAGAAAAGAATTTTAGATACATGATTATCAAAAGAGTTTTATACAGCACACAGGTCTTTTTGATACTTAACATAAAAATTTTGACAAAGCTTGAGTCTACTTAGACATGGTGTACAGGGAGATCCCTATATAAGGTGACATAAGTGTAGGTCATGGAAACAATCTTTTAGTGGCTAAGATTTTGCTGCTATTGAGCGGACAGTAGTGATATTTTACAAAAGCATATAACTTTTATTAAAAACACTGCGGGCATACACAGCTAGTTCAATGTTTTATCATGTCTTTCATCCACTGTTGTAGACTGACTCCTGATCACTGGTGTTTTCACAGCGTGAGAGGCTATAAACTTGTGTGAAGGTGATGCTGTGCTGTACTGGGCTGACCATCAGTACAGATCAGCAGTGCATGTTAATTTTGTGTAAGAATTATGTGCCTGTTCAGAAAACAAAAATTCAAAGCATTTGAGAGAAACCTGCTAGGCTAAGTTTTCTCTGTAAAATGACCTTCAAGCTGGGGCAGATCCACAGAGACAGTTAAGCTCCAAACTCCCATCTGGGTAATAAAAATTGCCTTGAAGTATGGAGAGAGTTAGGAAGTACATACTTATTTTTGAGAAACTTGGCCCCATTATACAGGTAATTGAGAAGAAGTGTAGTGCTGCCTTTAAAGAAGTGTATTTAGAATGTCTCATAGGAAGTCTCTTAATAGAGCTGACATAAGAAAATAAACATCTAGTGAAAGCTTGTAGAGAAGCTGCATGTCTGTTCTTCACATCCTTTCCATCTTCCCATTTTCTTTTGTTAAATCCTTCTTGCTTTTGTTTTCATGTTGTTACTATTATACAGGTCTTAGTATATACCATTGAAAAACCCCAAAACCCATGCTCCAGGCTTTTACAGAATAGAACTCTTCTTATGGCTACAGAGCAGTACAGCTTTGATTTAGAAAGCTCTCACAGGTCTCACAGTTTGATGTTATAGGCAGTGCGATGAAAATAATAAACCAAGAGGAACGCTATAGTGTCTAAACTAGGGCAACAGAAAAAGCTACTCACGTTTTACCTGCAGTTGAAGTGAGTAAATGGAATAAAGGGGTGAGGGGCAGCTGTGTGGGATTAGCACAAACCACATAAGGTTTTAAAAGCTTGGTTAACTTGTGTCATTCACAATAAGAAAATACATTCCTCAGGGAACAGCCATTGACCTACCAACAGGGACAGTAGAAGTCACTACTAGTTGGCTCTGTTTAGTCTTCAACCCAATCACCCCCAGGATTAATCAGCATATCTGGTGTCTTAGCAGATGCTCAGAGCAACAAGGAGGATGGCAGCAAACCATGGTTTTACCATGCAGTAACAGCAATTGGGGATGGATCTGATGAGGATATAGCAGTGCAAGGGTTCTGAGGAAAAGCATACCGTTAAGTATGGCATTTCCAGTGGCCAGAACTCTGTACAATGATGTGTTCTTCAGAGTCTGCATCAAAGTGTTGCCTTGTTATGGTCTTTAAGACCAGTGTTGCTAAGGAAGACTGTGTGGAAGAAATAGGATCCTGATGGATTTCAGTTACTCAGGTGTCTCATGGCGTGGCGTCGTAAATCTGTTGCTACATTCTCTCAGTTCCTCCTCTTTATTTAAATGTATGTGATGTATCACTTAGAAGTTTTCCCAAATGAATAATCTCCTTACTGAAAGTAAGTGAAGAAAGACCATACTTGAATGTTCAAAGACATTCCCTTTGGAAAGAAAAGAAGTAAGTCTTGGAAGAAAGGGGGGGGTTTTACAGTATCTGTGGTAGGGTGAGGAGCTTGATGGTTTTAATTCACCTTACTTCGCAGCCCAGTGTTCCTCCTAGTCTTGTTTTTCCTGTTTACTCCCACGGCTGGGTAGGACACATGGATTCTTTTGTCCCCACCCCCTTGTTGTTCAAAGGAAAGAGCGATGTGTGCCTTACTATGCCAGGGGAGCTGTGTCTGTGCCTAATGCTCAAGCTGTGAGGACTGAATTGCTGCCTTATCCTTCCCATGCTGCTGCTTCTCAGAAAAACATCTCAAGAACTGGGATTCCTAGTTAATGGAACATTTGTGATAAATAAACTGGGAATATGTTGGGATTTCTCTTGTGAAACAAATTTCCTTGCTAATAAGAAAATGTTCAGTGAGGAGAAAATAAGCTCATGATTGCTTATATTCTTGCAGTCAGCAAGATGGACAATTGCTTTTCCAAATCTCTTTTTATAATAAAGAGGTGGGGTTTTGTTAATCTTCAGATAAAGTTGGATTACATCAATCCACAAGAGAGATGTGGGGTGCCCACAGAAACTTTAGAAACTTTTACCTTGCAACAAAATTAAGCTGAACATAGTATTTAACATATTGGTTACTGCTGTATAGTAAGTTTTGTATTTTTTCATTTTTAAAGTGCTGTGGATAAATGTGGAAACTAGAGGAATGTGGGAATGCTCTTCACTGGAAGGTTAAAGCAGAAAAACCCCTTTGCTCTAAATTACCATGCAGCAAAGAGAGTAGCAAAGCTGGTTTGGCAACTCCAGTATAATTGGATATCATTTTGCTGTTTAATGTTAAGACTAAATGTAAGAATTAATCTTTCAAGGCTCTGACAAGGGAATGTAGAAATTATGCAAATGGAATACTGCGGTGGTAATTAAAACAGTCAGATTTCAGCCTTGGAGCCAACATGTAAATGGTGTGTTTCACAGAAACTGCCCCCTCTTTATACCGTGGTCACCCTGTCCTAACATAGAAAGCTTAAATGATCATCAGGATGTATTTGACCCTATCATTTTTACCAGAAGTGGTATAATTGTCCTTTATATCCTCCATATTTTTGAAGAATCGTTACCTTGCACTTCTTTGTCCACTCAGACTAAATTGTTTGTGATCCTGGGAGTGATCAAAAATGTGGAAAACAAGGATTTAGCTTTGTCTGTTTCAAGATTTATTTATTTAAATATTTATTTAAAAATTGCTCAGTGTACATATTCATTTCATCAACTTTTTCGCTGAAATCAGAGAATTTGTTTCCATATGCCCTTTGCTAGATAAAGATCTGTATAAACTTGAGTCTGCTTACCTTTTTTTGTGACTGCCTAGATTACAGCAGGAGATGCATGAAATACCATCTTTACCTTATTCAGAATTGTGTTCACGTAATTGAATAGAATGTTTCAAAATTTGCCTTTGAATTGAGAGCAGTTTTGAAGCATTTCAGCCCAAAAGGGAACTTCTACTAAAACACTGACTTCTGGATTTAAAAGAACATGGCCACATCAGTTCCAGCTGAAATGTTACTGCACTGTACCCTGAATACAGAAATAGCCTTGGTCTGAGGCTCAGCAGTGAACGTGGCCTCCTGTCTCTTCCCAGGGGTCTTTCTCAGAGTTATTGAGAATCTCTGCACTGTGATGGGCCACAAAGGAGAAACATTAAATCAATTAAGAAAGAGCTTACGTAAATAAGCTGCCATTAGTTGGTACATCTTCTAACATGGGAATAGTTTTGTAGAGCTATGACTGACAGTTTGAGGGGGGGAGTGGTTACATGTTTGTTTCTTTTAAAATACATTTTTTTTCATCTTTGGTTTTTTTCTTAGACCTTAGTAATGTCATGAATTCCACTCCAAATATAAAGGCTGTAAATGGAAAAGCTGAAAGTAGTGATAGTGGAGCAGAATCAGAAGAAGAGGGGCTTCGTGAAGAGGAAGAAAAAGAACTGCAGATAAATGGAAAGGGTATGTTTCTGCCAAACTTACCCTTAACACTCTGAGTGGCAGAAGATCCCAAAGTGTCATGAATGCTGTGCTTTTTCAAGAGAATTAGATGCAAATACATGTGGACGTGTGTGTGAACAGTGTCTGTCTCAACCTAGGTTATAACAATTAAAACTGTACAGATTTATGAGCTGTGCCATACAAGTTTTTGACTTGCATAGCAAGTTCTGTCTGTAGGTTAGATAAACATCTATACCCTGCATTGTTTTGGGGTTTGTTGCTGGTGTGTCTTGTAAGAATGGCTATATGGCCTATATATGAATGGCTATGTGGCCTGTAAGAGTAGAATTGAAAATAACTTATTTTTCTTCGAAGAAAATAAAACAGACCTTTCAATAAGACTCATTTGGAGGGTCGTAAAGAGTTGGATGCTGAAAATATCAGCATCTAGTGAAAACCAAATGGAACGACATATTTAGACTCTATACAGATTATTTCCTCCAAGGTTATTAAGATTATTATTTATTTTATTATTTATCAGAGAGGCCTATTTTGGATTTGCTTGCTTATGTTTTAAGTATTATCTGCTCTTTATGCAAATTAAATTTTATACTTAGGCTTTTCATAAGAACAGAACAATCTACACAAATGTGAATCTGGGAGCATTTACATGGTTTGATCTGCAGATACATTATACATCCAGTCCATTAGAAAGTTAGCTACTTGAACAAATGTTTTTTGAGCTATTAGCCCATAGATTTCTCTTTGCAACGTTCTCTTGTTCTTTTACAGGCTATAAGATTGTGAAACCCGAATCAGCAGCTGCTAAGGATTTGGAAGGTATTGTCAGTAATGGCTGTTACAAGGACAGCTTTATTCCAGATATGCAGAATGGCATCCAGACCAAATCTGCCTTGAATGGCTTGAACCCAGAGGAAGACACAAATAAAACGGAGCCAAGCCTAGAAATAGGCAATAACAGTGCTCACCAAGGTATTGTCCTTGCAAGACCATGTTTTCATTTACACATGTTTTTAATGGCAAATATTCCTGAGAGCTTAATCCTGGGCTTCAGAGACTAGCAGTGGTGTCTTTCTGTTGCAGAAACCAGAAAACTCAAAAAACCAATGTCATTCCAGTTTAAAATAAGGCTTTCTCATAGGATCTCCTACAGAAAGAGAGATGAATTCAGAAATACAGATGCCCAAACCCACAGAAACAGAATTGTTTTCATGTAATATCATTATGCTACCTAAGCAAATACTATTTGCCTTTGAAAGCAAATTTGTAGTAAAATAAAAATCACAAATATTTTATTTATCATTCTCAAAGGCTGAACGTATTCTATATGCCAGTTTGTTGAAACTGAGGTCTAAATATATCATTTTAAAACTAACAACTTCAGGCAAAACTGCTTTATACGAAACTTCGGAAGGAGACTGGAATGAACAAAGTAAAATTAAAATTTGTAATGCAGAAATGACAAAATGAGGTATAGTTTTCCCATTAGTAAAGGGGAAAATAAATAAAATTCCTGTATTAATACAACCTCTTTATTCAGAATCTAAGTTTAGGATGACAGTGGTAGATAAAAGGGTCATGAATTGAGGCTCACATTTTAATTCAAAGCTTACCCTGCCAGGGTCAGCTCAATTGGCTCACATTTACAGAGCATGTGTGCTGTCCCCTTCCCCTGCAGGTGCAAGTGAAGACAATACTGAAGAGGTCTCAGCAACTCAGCACTTAACCAGTGATTCAGATAGTGAAGTTTATTGTGATTCTATGGAGCAACTTGGACTGGAAGAGGTATTGGGGGGGTTTAGAAGTGCTGGGTGTATTTTGGAACTGGTATGCTTTTTATTGTCAGTCTTCTACAACTTGGTTACTGCTGATCTGGCAGTTCAATGCCTCCCTGACAGCCGATCCCATCTGATCTCAGAGGCCAAGCAGGGTCAGCCCTGGTCAGTACTTGGATGGGAGACCTCCTGGGAATCCTGGGGGCTGTAGGTTCTAGTCCTGAGGACTTCACTGTCTCTGTCCAAGCTCGCTCAGTTATGGCAGATGAACCTTAGGACTTAAAGGGTGGGGCCAGTTCTGTGCACGCTGTGCCTCACCTAAAACATCCACTGTGCAGGCTGGAAGGGCACACCCACGTGGGGAGAGCCCTTCCCAAATCTTCATTCACGAAGCCGAGCCATGATGATGACTCTTGATCTAAAAGCCTTGAAATTTTTGCCCTCAGAGAATTGATTTGAGGGGAAGGCATGGAAAAAACAGTGGAAAGAAACAATTGTCAAAAAAAACCCCAAACAAACCAGTACAGATAAAATAAGGTCTGTGCCCACAAATTAATTTAGGATCTCATAACATATGTAGGGACCAGAATTCAGCTATTTCTATGAAACAGGAAGTGTCTTTGTAACAATGAAGTTTTTGCTTGCTCTTTTTCTGACCTGATGAATCCTGCATTTGTTTCTTAGTATAAATGAAGCGTAAGCCTTAGCAAGTAGGCTGTAGGCCAGTGCCTAAAAGTGACCTAGATCTAAAGGAAATAACAAGATTTTCTGTGTTTTCTTGTATTCTCTTCAGTCGTAATGCGCTTCTCTGACTTTCGTATCAGATGTGGGCACCAACTGTACTGCCACAGATTTGACAGAATTTGTGCTCCTGCTCATTGTATATAAACTGTAGTCTTAGTTGACTTACTGGCTTGGACCTCCTTCAGAGGTCCAGTTTAAGTGTGGACTTTGTAGATTGTACTCAAACACCTCGTTTCCTGATTCTGGAGGGGAATATGTGGATGGTGCATGGGATTGGAAAGACCAGTAAACACTCTAACATTGCATCATTCTCCTGCCTAGCTCTTTCCTGAGTAGGTAGATAATTCTTTTCAACAAATCAAAATTTTATCTGGCAATGAAGCATGTTGGGAAATGTGATTTCATAGAAGTGCTGCAAGCTGTTTTATCTAGGTGATTTCCCAATCATCTTGTTTATTGTTCAAGCTTGTTGAAGGTTCTTTAATTGAAGTGGGTGTATAATTTGTCAGAGTTTCCCAACATGCATGAGAAAAGTTCTAGTTTTGCACACAAAAAAAAAGTTCAGGTGTATGTAAAAAAATATACAAGTAGAACTGTAAGATCAATCAGTTCAAAGTTGAAGGGGTTCACTTGAAGAATTAAATACAGCTTTTTCTTGGAGAAGATGTAGCAAATGCTCTGCCCTTCAGTTCTGATGATCCAGGTTTTTGAGCTGCTATTTGACAAATTTGGGCATCAGCTTCTATTTCTTTGCCCCTTCTTTTGGTTATTTTGGCTTTTCCATGAAGTGGAGGTCCCCAGTCTGCTTCAGGGTTTATTTGTGCTTGTCGTGGCAAGCACAAGGGTTGCTTGAACTGCTGTAAGGCCTTGCTGTTGCAGAATGTGTCATTGTGGCCTGAACAGCTCTTATGTCATCCATTTTTAATGTCTTCTTGTGGTACCACTGATTTTGAGTGAGAAGCCATCAGAACACTCTGCCCTTCTTTTGTTTGGTGAGAGGCACAGGGTGCAGCCAAGCTATCCTGAACAGGTTGATAACAAGCAAGGTGAGCTCTTTGCCATGAGTGTAAACACTGCCTGCTCAGGGTTGCTGATGGCATTTGACTTTTGACCACACAGCTCCCAAATTCAACTTAAGAGAATGTTTCACTGTCTAGGAAGCAAAGCAAATTTTACAAGGGAAAACTGAACATTTTCAGATCTTAATACTGTATTTTAGTGATTATCAAGTATTATTGTATGTTGGAAATGTGTGAAGAAATCCCAGTGGTACCAGTGTTCTGAGAATATTTGCCTCAAAGCCCTTTTACATCTGAAAATGATATTTAGACAATAGTAAGTACATTCTACAGGAAAACAACTTCTCCCCTTAAAAGAAAGTCTTAATTCTGGGCAAAATATTTTCTTAATGTGAAAGTAGAGATGACGTTTCTTCATTTTTAATGGTACACTGTTACATTTCACAGAATTTAATTACTTGCTAATGTTAATTTGTAGCCCTTGGAGAGCATCACGTCAGCTAGAGGATCATTAAAGCATTCATCCCGTGTCTTGGATGTAGATCACAGTCTTCTCTTAGAAAATACGGATTTTCCAAAGCGCACTTGCATGACTTATGGGAATCTCCAATCTGGAAATGCTGGAGAGGGAGTAGCTGAAGAACAAGGTGAAGTCAAATGTGGAGGAGAAGATGGCAAAGCCAGTAATGGGGGTCCTCACAAGGAGAAAAAAGGTGGAGAAAAAGCAGATTTCTACAGTGTCAGAAGAGGGAGAGGTACTGTGTGTGCTGCTTTTGTGTTCCCCCCTCTCCTCCCTGCCATAAGTTACTGGTGCCTGAGAAGCACTTGCCAACACTGTCCAGTAAGAGTCACTTTTAGTGTTTCTGTCCTTCACAATAACAATAGATAACAAAATGCTAATTACAGTGGGTAACTCCAACTGCTTTTTATGGCATCTGGGTTTTTAGAGATGTAATCATTAAAACCAGTCTGCCTGAAAAGAGTTTTTTTAGAAGTTACATTTTTGTTCATAATACAGATGCATTTTTATCTCTGTAGTGGTTTATTTGAAACCATGGAATGTCTTGGAAAGGTGTCAGTGACACATTGTTTTCTATATATTGGAATTTAGCCATGCCTTTGCATGATCCTGATACTATCCATTATGATTCTTAAAACTTAATGATTCTTAATCACGTTAGCCCAGATGTTCAGTTTATGTTGGATCTCTGTTCGTTTTAATTCCATAATACTTCTAATACTGTCACCTAGGAGCAGCACCACATTCCAGTGGTATGATTTGTAAAGTCAAGGATAAAATTATTTTTGTTGTACAAAACAAAAAAAGGCAGAAACTATTTTATTTATATATGGCATGGCCTTTTTGTATGGCACCTATATGTAATCTGATGCAAAAATTAAAAAGAAAATCCAAATAATTTGTGTATAAAACTATTAAGAAGAGCATACTGTAGTTTAACTTGCAGGCAGAAACATGATACTGGTAGTTGTAGTTGTATCTAGTTTAAGGGAGTATTGTAGGTTTCAAATAATTACTTTTTCTCATCACTGTATTCCAGCGATCTTTGTTTTCCAGCTGGAAACTGCCAAACTTCAACCACACCTATGCCTAATAATAAGACAGATCTTACTTTCTTTTTGTAAGGGCAGAATTTACTGCTGAACTTGACTGGATGTGAATTAGTAGTTTTTTCCTAAATGTTTATGCAGTTCTAGGAACTTGAATGATGCTGTCACACTGAGGCTGTAAGGAAACATACCATGATATTTCAGTGACCTCTCAGTACTTCAGAACTGTCTGAATACAACCTGTGATGAGGAGTACCCCACTCCTGGGTGGGAACTGAGGGAGGAAACTGAACTGTTAAACATTTTTAATTGAGTTGGTAACCCCTTCTGTGTATTATGTTTCTGTTTCTTCTCCCTCAAAACAGGGCACAGACTTCAGCCTTTAGGAGATGGTTCCCAGGGTGGCCAGATGGGCAGTGGAGGGGACGGGGAGCGCTGGGGGTCCGACAGAGGGCCCCGGGGAAGCCTCAATGAGCAGATTGCAGTGGTGCTGATGCGGCTGCAGGAGGACATGCAGAACGTCCTTCAGAGGCTGCACATGCTGGAGGCAGCTACAGCATCACAGGTACTGCTCTTTGTAGTTACTCATTTACTTTTAATTCAGTGTCCTTGGATATTCGTGTGCTTTTTCAGATGAGAATTTCAGACAGTATTTTTTTAAACTAAAGACATTTCTGTTATGTTCTGTAGTTTAGTCCAACTTAAAATTTCCTAGTTGGTACCTGCTCTCAGGAACACAATTCAGGACTCTTGTTCATGTGAGCAAAAACATGTATTTTGACCTAGAAACAAACCATGTATTATTTTACTGATCTTTGATCAGACTAATCTTAGCCATAGTTATCGATACACATTACAGAGTCACTATATGCAGATTGCATAGTTAATGTTACTAATACATGATCCTGGAGAATTTCTTCATCACTAGATCTCAAAGCATGTTCAGAGGAAGTGAGAAATTATCTTAGTCTTTCAGACTGGTAAATGTTTACAGGCAGAACTTCTTATTCCATTTTTCAGATAGCAAGACTGATTCTTCATAGCTTTCTGTCCTTGTGAAGTAAACCAGCTTTCCTGGAATTTCACATCATGTACACAAGACAGGCAAAGAAAGACTTAAGGAATTGTAGATTGATGTAGTGTTTCTTTTTCCTTCTGTTTCAAAGGAAATAATGTATCTTTGGGAGGACAGAACATGTGAATACAGTTGAACCATCAACCTGAAATTTTGATCTACCTGAGATTGAGAGATCTGTAGAAGCATCCTATGGGATGCACATACTCCAAATCTGAGGCAGCCTGGGAAAAGGATTTATTAAAACCAGGATTTTGGTGTATTACAGCTATTTAAGAATCTAATGTTTGAATACAGTTTTTCTTTTTTTTTTGCCTACGCAATATATGAGGAAATAGTAAAAGATTCTTCCCCAGAAGTTCATGCTTTGCTTGCCACCCTTACCTAAGGAGAAACAGAAGCTTCTTTTTTACCCTTACATAAATTAAAAATGACCTAGAAAACCAGCTGCTTTGTTTTTGTGGAAGCACCACAACAGTGTGTGGGAATAGTCTTGAAAAGTTTCTGGTACTTCTATTTTCAAGATTGCCTGGAAGATACAGAACAGAGTATTCTGTTTGATTTATGATGTTAGACACGGCTGTAGCTCAGGGCAGACTTGAACAGTGCTTTTGACCTTAGTATATAGTAGTGTTGCAACATGTAATGATGCAAATTAAGCTGCTGGGATTTCTGCTCTGGGTCAGAACTGGGACTGGATGAGGTTGAAATGGGCAAGGGGGCCTTCAAAAACTGAAGAGGTCCAGTAAGTCACACTGATTCATTTCCTAAGACACAGATGTGACAAAAATGCTATAAAGGGTAGTGGAAACACGAGAGGTATGTGGTGAAATGGAGGTTGCACTGAGGTGGGTTCTGTGCACTAGACTGTGGTCTATACAGATTGCAAAGCCTTCACAAGATGAAAAACCTCGTGTTCTTATTTTGTGAAACAGAAATTTTCATGGCACTTTCATTTTTTTATACTTACCAGCCTTTGTTTATATTTAAAGGCAAAATCTGCAACACTACAGTCAAATTACCAGCCTGCCTCCTCTGTCAAGGTAAAATACTGTTTTTACCATTTGTAAAAAGAGTGTGAACTGTGAAAAAAGATGAGTTGAATATTTTATCTCTAGCTCTTGGTATGTGCTTTTTGTATTGTCTCTTCATTGATTAGGAGATCAAAAATAATCTGTCTGAGGAAATTACTTGATGGATCAGTCTTTTCTTCTGATGTTACTATTACTTACTGGTTTGGTACTGTAGCGTTTGAAGTGATGGAGAAGTGTGCAGGTGGAATTCAATGCGTGCACACAGATTGCTGATTGGCATTTTTTTCTGTTTTCCTTAGAAGCCGTCATGGTGGCCCTTTGAAATTTCTCCTGGTATTTTAGCCTTTGCTATTGTATGGCCGTTTGTTGCCCAGTGGTTGGTCCATGTGTATCTTCAAAGAAAGCGAAGGTAAATACGTGCATTCAGTAGGACACATATACTTTGTTTAAACCAATACATTGTATATTGTGTTATTTAACAGGACATAAAATTCTTTGCCTTGAAAGTTTCTCAATGTAAGAAAGTATTGGTTAATTTGACTTCATATGTGGTATGCTTTATATGTGGCAATTCATGTTAAATCTATGAAATGTGATGCAGGATAAATAATTTCAGTGAGCATACACAAGTGGGTGAGGCTGGATAGCCTGGAAGCATTTCCATGACATTTTTTCATCCTCTTACTCCTTGACATTTTTGCATCCTCCATGACTTTTTTCATCCTCTTATCTTCTTGAGCCATTTTCACTCCTTCTGGACTCCCCAGTCCCCTTGTGCCATGAGAGTTTTTTTTCCTATCACATCCTTTGTAGAGTGCTGTCTGTCACCAATTTCTTAACTAACATCTACCAGCACCTTACTACGATACTTCTTTAACATCTCCTTTGACTTCCTTCAGCTGAAGGACAGTTGTACTCTCATCTTGCCTTTTCTCAACTCTTAAGAATCAGAAAGTCAAGTGAGTGTTCTCCAGTTGCTGTCTACTTACTTCAGCCTCACACCTGACTTTTCAGTATGCTCTTACCTTTTACAGTTTTTATCTCTATCAGTCTGCAGAGAGTTTGCATGTGTGAGAAGAATTAAACTTGTTTTAGCTTTTAGAGGTTTCATAATTTTCATGGTATAGTTTTCTCTCATGCAGTGTTCCCCAGAAACAGAGTGGTTGAGGTTGAAAGGGGGCTCTGCAGCTCATGTGATCCAACCTGCCTGCTCAACCAGGGACACCTGGAGCTCGTTGCCCAGGGCTGTGTACAGAGAGCTTTTGAGTATCTCCAAGGTGGGAGACACCACCACCTCCCTGGCCAACCTTTGCCCTTGTTTCTCCTCAGCGATGCTCCAGTCCTTTAAGCATCTTCATGGCCCTTTTTTGGACTCATTCCAGTTGCACTCTCTTGTACCCAGTGCAGACACAGCACTCCAAGTGTGGTCTCTTCAGTGCTGAGTGGAGAGGCAGGATCACCTCCCTCAGCCTGTTGGGAGGATAGTGCAGCCTGCAATACCACTGGCCTTTGCTGCACAGGCACTTTCCCAGTTCATGTTTAACTTGGTGTCCCCTGAACACCCAAGTCCTTTTCTGCCAAGCTGCTTCCCAACTGGGTGGGCCCCAGTACTGGTGGCTGGGGTTGTTTCCCCCCAAGTGCTGGACTAGGCATTTCCTCTTGTTGTCCTTCATGAGGTTCCTGTCAGTCCATTTTTCCAGCCAGCTGTGGTCCCTCTGGGTGGCAGCACCGCCCTCTGGCTTATCAGCCACTCCCAGTTCTGTGTGATCTAAAGACTTGCTGAGGGTGCACCTTGCCCCATCACCATTGCCAAGGGTATTACACAGGACTGGCCCCAGTACAGACCCCTGGCATACACCACTAATTATTGGCCTCTGGATTAGGCTGCTGTCACTGATCACCACTCTTCAAGCCCAGCCCATGCAGTTGTAAACAGTACACTGCCCACAAAGGCTGCAAGTCTGCCAGGGAGTTCCCCGGGCTCACAGCTGTCATTTGGGAGCATTGGTGTTACTGCACTGTCTGATGAAACCAGAGATTGCACTACTGAGACTTTCAGGCAGTTACACACCTTTTGCTCATTTTCTCTAGTGGTAAATGGAGATTTCCATTTCATCAGCAGTGACAAAGGTTTTAAATCAACACCTTTTTTTTTAGTATCTTACGTGAAGCTCCTATGAACTTCAGAGTTTTGCTAATTGCTCTTGTATGGCCATGTTCTCTCGCTCTCTCTTTGAACAGTTGCTGTTCTTGCCAACCTTTTTTGATATCTGTTCTTGCCTCTGTAGCACCCTCAATCCATTCACAGGATCAGTCAGAAATCAGTTTTAAGAAAAGCACCCTTTGCAGCAATTTCTCTAATACATTGTCTTAGTGATTCAGAGCTTAGATGAATTTAAAAAATGGTACATTATTTTTAGTTTGGATTTGTCTAGCTTAAGTGTTTGTTCGTTGGATTTTCCTAGATCTTTATCTACCATGGACAGAGAGCCCATGGTGTGTTTTCCATGGGTCCTTTATTGCTGTCATCAAGTCATCTTGTAATCTCTTCCTTAAACAAAACAAATGGAGCAACTGGAATCTCATTTTAAAGTTTGTTTTGCAGTGTTGGGATGATTCTGGTGGCTCTTTCCCAAATGCTCCAGTTTTTCAACATTCTTTGAGTTCTGGACACCAGGATTTGTAGCAGTTTACTAATGGTGATACCAGTGTTGGTGTGAGACACAGAGATTGCAGAGCCCCATGTTGTGTTCACTCATTCATGGATTGTATTGAGATGAACTTCAAGAACAGAAACAACTAAAGATTTTTCTGTGTTCTTCAGCTTTCCTCTCTGTTTCTGATGAAGTCTGCCCATAGTCAGAATTTAAGGACTATTTGCTTCTTCATGACCTCTCGATCTGGAGTTCCAGCTCCTTTAGCAATGCGTAGGAAGCTGATCAAGTACGCCCAGTGAGAAATTTGCAATTGCCAAACGAGTCCTTCTCTGTTGTCCCATTGCCAGTTTCAGCTTGTACTCTGTTGAGGTGTGCAATCTCTTAGGCAACAGGTGTACATGGTGCCTGTATTGGCCATGGCTGTGTACTTCTGATTTTAAAGTAGGTGAACTGTCCTGGAGCAGAAACAAGGAGTCTGTGCTCTCACGCGAGGTTTTCTCATCCTGCAGCTGTGGTGCCACAACTCCTGAACTCTCTGGCACAGTGGAGCAAATGCCATGGAACTGGTGGAGGGATGGCTTTCTGTAACCACCAGCTTTGTGTTTATCTCCTGTCCCTGGGCAGGGGTAGCTCAGCTCACTCCCAGCACCCGACTGTCCAGCACCTCTTCCTTTCCTGTTCCTTTGTGGGGAATTTAGTGCTGGAAATCTGCGTACTTGCATTGGAACCTTCACTGAAGAAGGCTTGAAAATCAGAATACTAAGGGCCTAAAACCAGATGACAGATAGACTGAGAGTTGTCTAGACTCAGCTCATGATTTTAGTGCCCTCTAATTGTATATTTTTTTGGAATCACTGGAAAAACAGCTCCCAGGTGTTGCTGTGCTGTGACCCAGCAAGGCACAGACCAATGTGCCTCAGGGACTGTTCTGAGGAATTCCACCTGCAGTTCAGAATTCGTAGTGAATTTTGTACTCCTTAGTGCACAAGAGTAAATTTTCAGGTATCATGAAGCTGTGTTGTGTTTTATTGGATTGGAAATAATTCACATGTAACCGTAATTGATTTGTTTGTTTAGACAAATGAAAAATTGCCTCATACGTGAAGGTACAGTAAACTGATTTATTTGGTTCCTCTTCTAGGAAACTGAACTGAGAATTCATGACTTTACTTAAGGACTTCTAGGAGAAGATGGCCCTGGAAAGCAAAGGAATTCTGAATTCTCATAGAATCTCAGAATCTGGGATGATCTTCCTTATATTACAGTAATATTTTGTACTACCTTTGAGCTAAACATTTAAGGACTAATATTATTGAAACTTGAATGATTCACAGCTCCTAGGTAACAAATAAATTTAGTAATTCCATCCTCAAAACCATATGAACATTAATTATTTTGGAATGTGCTTATGGATGGGCCTTCAGTAATTATTGGCCTTGCTGATGTCAGTTGAGGAAGAGAATAACATCTCTGTCAAAGAAAAAGTGAAAAATATGTAAACCTGTCACTTTAACATAGAAATAATTTTAAAATCTCAACTTCCCTGCCTGTTTTTTCCACATGGTTACATAATACCAGGTGAAAGTTCTAATAAAGTATGAATTCTATACATTGTAAGCTGTTGGAAAAATACAATATAGCTGAGGAATTCAACTGGTTATTTTTGCTGCTAAACCCATGTGGGGCAAATTTCCATGTAAATTGGTCAGAAATGAAGTTAAATCCTTCACTTGTTCTGTAAAATTGTAAAGGAGATTTGGGAATTTGTGTATGTCCTGAAAGTTACAGGCATTAATAACAGGGGGAGAGTCAAATGCATGTTTGGAAACTGTGTGGTACAAGGGATCCACGTAAAGAGGCTGCACCTTTTTAACTTTGGTAATTGTACTCTTGTTGGGAACAGCTTATTTTAACTGAAATACATAGTTTAGGCACAAGGTGCTTTAAAATGAGATGAAAATTAGCTCTGCAAGTCTATCTCTAAGCTTTTAAAAAGCTCAGTGCACTCTGTTACCAGTTTATGTTAAATTACAGTTAAGATTTAATCCATTGTGGACTTTTCCCAAATCACATCATGAAAAATACCAATACTGGTATTTCTCTCTTATGCTTCTACCGACTTTCAAAACAATACTTTTCAGCTAATTTTGGTGCTGATATTTGCCCCCTGCTAAGTGTATTTATTAACCAATATACAGCTAAAGTTACAACCCTGTCAAGTTTGCTTGACTAAAGCATGCTTTACACTTAATTTTAAAATAAATTAATATATAAGTTGTCTAAATTGCTGGAAAAGGCAAATGCACTAAAATGAGATTTGACAGAAAACATAAGACTTTGCTATAAAGAATTATACCACAACGTAATCCCTGATTAAGCTCTGAATCTTCAAAAAATTCACAATTATTGATGTGCTTTCGTTCTCTACCTGACTATATATTAAAAATACTTTTTAAGGAAAGTTTTTTTGTCCTTCCTGAAAATCTTTTATAGTTTGGAAAACATTTTTCATATAAGCTATACTGTATAAAAATGTAATCACAGAATTTAATGTTTCTTTTACCAGAGAAATTTTAATCTTGTTTTTTAGTTATGTGCAGGGTTTTTTTAGTTACTTTTCCCTTCTTCTGATTTTCTTATTGTAAAGCTGAATGAAAAATTGAATAAAATGGTTGTAACCTCTTTGAAGACTGCTGTAACAATCAGATGGTTTCATGTGCCAGAGCTGAGGTTTTGGCATGAGATACACTGGAAACTCAGGTTTGAACAAAGCTGATCCTGGAAGGGAAGTTCTGCTGTGACCTGAAGCCACTGTGCCTGAGCTTAAACTTTCTAGAGTGATTGACTTCTTACCAGAAAAGATACAAACCATGCAGGAAGGATACTCTAGTTTGAAGGTCACATGAGAAATAACCCTCCTGAAGCAGCATGTCTTGTGCCAGGACAGAGCACCCTGCAGTGCCTCCCCCGGCTCCGAACCCTGTCACGTGTAGGTGTCGAGATCTTAGAAAGGGACAGACATTCCCACAGGTACTTAATTGTTAACATCCCACTGAAATAAACCTGAGCTTGTACTATCCTTGTTATTTATTCATGTTTCAATAAATCAATCCCTTAATATTTTGTATTTTATCTTGCACTTTCTTCATGTTTACAAAATGGTGTACATTGGATGCTGTGACTGAACAGAACAGCTGCTGGCTGGGTGATGAAGAGTCAGTCTCAACCTTAAAAGTTGTAATACAAAACAGCAACACTTCTGTAGCAATTTACTTGTAACTCAGAACTAAGCCTCAGCCTCTAGGGCCATCTTAAACTCACAGTAACTCAAATGGATTCCGAGATAGCTGGTATTTCAGCTTAAAGGTAAGGAAAACTGTTTTTTTTTAAATCACTTGCTTAGATACAAAAAGCTTGAATGTGGAGGAAGTGGCACAAAGCAGATCCTTGGAGCTCAGAACTGGTATTGGGTGTTTGTGCCTGTGCTCTCCTCAGGAGGGCTGGCCATCAAAACAGTTCTGCATTGCCCTGACACAGCCAGACCCAGCTCAAAATTGCACTCCTGAAGCAAACATCAGGCTGGTTTCCTGCAGTGAATCAAGCTCCATCTAAAAAGCAGAGGTTTGCTCTGTAACCAGATTGGAGACATTCCACCCAGCTAAGAGAAGCAAAACAGAGCCAGGTGTAAGTGTGTGCACGGTGCAGCTGTTCCATGCTCTGAGCCATGTTTCTGTTCCGGTTCTGGTGCTGTAGCAGCACAGCAAGTGCTGAGGAGGTGGAGCCATCTTTATCTGACTCATTCTAGTTACCACAGAGGAGAGTCCCAGCAGGAGTTACAGGCCAGCTCAGGACTTTGCTCTCCTGCCATTAAGTACACACATGTAGCTTGTACTAAAGATTGCAGGCACAGGTTAGCAAGTCCTGAACTGTACTAGAAAGTAGCAGATACTACTCTTTGCTGAGGTAGAAGCAAAGGGGGTTTTCTTTGTGTAAAATCCACCTCCCACATTCCCAGCAGGGACAAAAGTAAAACAGTCAAAAGAACAACAATATGCAGAAGCACCACAGCATTTTATTTTTTTATATTTACACAAAAGCGTGCAAAGTAAGTTTTTTTGAGGGAAAAAATGCATTTTACTGCAAGAGTAACCATAGGAAAGCCAGATCATGCTGAATCTCCTAACCCAACACCAGGGGGCAGCATTTCAGCATCTTGGCCCCCACACATTGCACAGTGAACAGGTGAGCCCAGCAGCGAGAGGGGTAACTGTCCAAGGCTGCTATTTCCGTATAACACAGCGTGACACTGATCTCTGCAGTAGCTCGGAGATGGCAGATAAACTCTCCCAAGACAATTGGAAGCTACAGAAAATTATGCACATAAAGTTTAAGCCTTGAGGATGTACCATGTAACAGCTGGAGTATTTGCCAAGTGATATTCCACAGTTTCTAAGGATCAGAAACTTTTGCCAGCTTATCAATTATACTTACTAATGAGAATAAACTTTAAATCTCTTCCAGCTGCTACATCATAGCTTTTTGTACTTTCACCTGTAGTATTTCAAGTCAAGCAACAAGATTCTGTTTCAGATGTTTGAGTTACCACACTTGGAGCTGGGTTTGGTCATTCTGATTGTTAAGAATTAGCTCTCTTTAGGTTTTCTAGGAAACTTTCTTTTTCTTCATGATTCCCAATCCTTCCACAGCAACCTGAGGGGAGAGCAGGGAGCCGAGCAGACACTGTTTGCTCAGAATTCCATCAATAAATCTTGTCTTCCAGGAAAAAGGGTAATGACAACTCACTACTGCTACGAAAAGGGTCAACTCATGAAACCAAAAGCCAACTGGCAAAAGTTGGTAGCAAAATGCTTGGCTTCTGGCACGTGGCCCTTGGCTGGCACCACCATTTAGTGCAAGTTATATTGATCTAACAAGTACAAACCCAAAACATTAAAATCTTCATTAAGTTAGCAGAGAAAGATACCTATACAACAAAATACTGAAGATTATTTAAACAGGATTATCTAAAAATAAACCTCTATCTATCTAGCAGATATAAGTTTTATGTTGCATTTAAAGAAGATTAAAGTACTCTTACACCTAATTCAGATTTATAATACTGAATATACTCTTCTATCTTACATTCTAATAAAAATCTAAGCTGGTTGTGAGTTTACAGAACAGTCTGTTAGTTTGCAATACATTATAGTCTTTAGCATATAGCAGCTTCAGTAAATACTGCTTCACTTGTTATAAAACCAACAAATCACCTGTTAGCTGACATCACCTGTTAGCTGACATCTGACATCAGCGAGCGCAGGCACTCTACATTTTGGGTGTAAAACTGGAACTGCTAAAAGCATGTTCAGGCCAGCTTCGTACAGCCCAAGTGGTTACAACGCAACAATTTGAGCAGTCATTTGTTTAACAGAGTTAAAGGACTACTCTCAACTCAGTCTGTCACCACACCAAACCACCAATAGGAAAGTTTTAATTAGATACAGTTTATATGTATTGTTGTCCTTTCCCTATTACGTTTAGCTGAGAAATAACATCACACCTCTTAACTGGAATTACTCATTGCTATGAAAAAGCCCCATCATTGCCAAGAGTTATTAGATCCAAGAAATGTGATGCTCTGGCCTCTTAGAAAGGTGCAGTGAGTGCGTGAAGGCACTTAATACCAGTTTCATACAGTAGTTTCACTTTAGAATAAAGGAGACTATAATAAAAAGGCTGGTCGCCTAAAACAGACTAAATTTGGCAAGGAAACTTAGTTAAGACCAAACTAGTGTTACCAGACAACCTCTGAGTGTGCAAATCCAAGGAGAATGTTCGCTTATCTTGATGCTATAAGCTAAATCCAGACACAGTCAGGTGCTGAGCATTATTCCTTGCTTCAAAGTAAGAGGTATCAGTTTCGTCATCTGGCTGAGGTATAAACGGCATAGTTTGGTTCTGTAGATTATCCCAGTCCACACTGTCAAAGAGGGGGTGATGCTTCAGCTCTGAAACAGAGTTCACATAAGCATTATAAGCTTCCTCATGCCCAAGCCCAACTGGCACTTTGTTCCCTCATGCATAAAACTGTCACTAGATTCGCTCTATGCTGCTTTTCAGAAATTCACAGAACTGCAAATTGCAGTTGGGCTTTGATTACCTCCAGCCTCAGTGGGGTCACACTGTTGTCCTGCCAACCAGCTGCCCTCCCCTGTCTTTGGAACCTGTTCCACACAGAATGGATCAGAGGTGCCCCACAGACATTTCCTCGTGCTGGGGCACCACAGAAATTCTGTGCATCACTTCAAAGTCTGTTTCCAATTTTGCTAACGTTCTGTGCTGAGTAGACACGTGGGAGTCACTCCCACCCTTCTCCACTCCAGGTCATCTTCCTTTTGCTACCTCATGGATTTGACTGCCCCTCTGCTTTGCACCATCTCCTTTGGCCTCCCACCAGACATGGACGTCTAAACGCCCCTATAGCAAAGTTACCATAGAAAACCAGCCAAAGGTGGGATAACTAACCAAGCTGCCAGGCTTTGACTCAAGGAGAACTCCCTTGCCCTGTCCATTCTAACCACAAGGTGACCTCCTGACATGCAGGTCAGATCTGTCTTCTGCATAATCTAGAAACACTGCCCCCAGTGAAAATGGTTTTGCTACTTTGATTCAATCTAAGAAAACACCTTCTCATCTAATTGGAATACAAATCCATGTTTTTAATCACCAGCACCACACACACACAAAATTTAAAATAATCACATTTGGGAAGAGGTAGAAGTCTGCCCAAGACACTCACTACAAATTTTAAATCTAAGCACATACCCCAGGCTTTTAGCTGATAGACAGTAAGACATTAACATATATTATTTCTGCATTTTCTGATCAAATAATAGAACATAATGTTAAAAGTTCTCATGCACCACATGCTGCCTTCAGCCAAGAAGGTAACACCAGACTTCCTTGTCTCTAACCCAAGCTATTAACATGTACCACAGCTGGCAATCAGCTCCTGCCCATGAGACAGAGAAGAGGAGCAGAATCAAACACTGGATACCAGTGTTGTCTGCCAAAAGCTGCTTTAAAGCTGCTCTTATCTGGAAAGACTGAACTCACAGAAGCAGGACATGACATAACTGGGGTTTCTCACTATGGAAGGCTCCATGCTATAGCAATAAAAAGGGACAGCATGTGTTTTGGGGCGGGGAGAGAAGGTGACAGTGATGGAAACTGAGGTACAATGAGAAACACTTAATGGTTGTCCTGAAAACTACTCATCCAACTTCACTTCAGTGGCCTATAAACTGAAGAAAGAGATCGGATGGTTATAAGTCTTGACAAAGAATTTCCAAGACTTTAGACTGGAAAAAACCATTATGTCATTTAGTTTTAGTTTCCATCCTTGACAATTAGATTTCACTCTAAAATCCAGGAATAGAAAGAAAATAACTTGCATTTTAACTAGACACCTTCAAATTGCTTTTTGGGAGACATTAAAGTCACAGAATTTTCTGTTGACATCATGATCTTCATTTATACTCATGTGACTTCTCTAATTTGATTTGGCCTGGTTTTAGCTTCTAGCTTTTAATCTATTTATGGGTAAGCAATTCCATAGTCATTTTCTTCCCTAGTGATTTCTGGACAAGTTTTCTAACAAGATTTCTTCATCTATTTCCAAAACATCTCACTCTAAGCTTCCTTCATGTTATCAATTTTTTCTAATAAACACAGTCACTGTTAACAACAACAAATGTTAAAGTTCTTCTAAACAGGAAAAAATATATGTAGACTTTGTATAGTATATATTGTCCAATTCTGTATTCCCTGTGTGCATTCAGTAAAGGCTGATTCCTAAGTAGCAGCTGTTTTGAATTAACTATTGTAGGAGGATTCTCTCCCAAACTAGATCCAAAATAGGCCTTTAATCAAGGTTCCCAAAATCATTTAGGTTAAATATTCCCAATGCCCATTAGATAAGAGAGCACTTTGGTATGTCAGGAGTCAAACACTAAACATGCAAAGCAAAACAAGTTCAATTTAAAAACAAAACAAAACAAAACAAACAAAAAACCCCAAAAACAACAGCCCACCCCTGAAACTTCATTGCTCAAAAGGGCAAAATCCTGTAAGAAATACAGGAAACACCACAACTTGTCAAATGTTGCAATACTATACAGGGAACTTAATTAGGCACTGAAGTTTGTTGGTCCAAAGTTTCAGGAGGACATCCCCACTTTGAAATTTGCCATTAGTTGCAAAGAATACAATTTTAATACTAACCCTTCAGTCCAGCTCTCTTAGTAGTGTCAATTGTTAAAAGAATGTCTATTGCATTTTGGGCATTATCAGACAGCTTTTCTTCACCCTCAGGCCAGGGAATATCTACAGACAAAGACACAGATGGGTTGGTAATTCAAACTATAAAACAAATGTTGGAAATACATACTTATCCTGATTACTAAAACAGATTACCTCTTTGCAAAATATTTTGGAAAACTTGTGCTGGTGTTTCATCATTAAAAGGTGGAATTCCAGTTAGAAACTCAAACAGACAAACTCCAAGGGCCCACCAGTCAACAGCAGAACCTGATAGGAGAAACCCAGGTCATTACATTTACACAAATGGTGTTTGCAAGGACTTGAAGATTAGCCATGGCAGAAACTGAAGTGTTTAAATTCTACAAATTTCTTGAAAACAAAGGAAAAAGTGAGTTGTATTTAATATTCATGCAGATTAAAAACATTAAATGCTTTTTAAAGCCACTCTGCTCCTTATTCATTACAGGTAACACTGGGGTTTACTGATAAAAGCAAGGGGGCTCTTAACAATCTAATTATCAACTCTCATCAGACTCCAGGAGCTGACTCCTCCAAGAGACTGCTTTGTGACAAGAAACAGTTGCCTGATGACCACTCTAGACCTAGCTGAGAGCTCCATGTTGTAGCCTGTATCTTGCTCTCAGCTTTTTGAGAAGACTCCAAGAATGCAAACTATTGAACTTAATTTTCATTTGCCTAAATTTATGTGAACATCTTGGAGACAACTTGCAGAGATGAGCCAGCACACAAAAAAGCTGGAACTGCTTTTCATTACACTGAATTGATTAGGGCAATGGCAACATGTAGTTCGTAGCTCTCTCTCCTTTGCTGTTAAATAGCTTTGGGTTTCCACTTTGCAGGGAGGATTTTTTGCCAATGAATCTACATAAAAACAAGCTGGCAAAGCAATCCCAGACACCACTGCATGCATTCGAAGCTTTCTGCATCTTCAAGCCATTCCCACTCCACTGTATAAAGAACAGATGCTGTAAAAATTCATCTTTGAAAGATGAGTCTAACTTACCTCTGCTTTCTTGGCATATAAAAAAAGATACTTTTAAGTTCAGAAAACAAGTGTTTTGAGCCATTTCACAAGGACTACTGTTAAGTTTAGAAATGCTGAATACCAAAATGTTTAACTAGTAATCTAATGCATTTCTAGCAACTTGAAGCAGCAGTAAGTGTGCCCCACCAAGCTAAGCACATCAAAGCAGTGAGATCACACCCACACTGTTAGAGGATGTTCAGATAAAACACTCCCAGCTCCAGTCAAAGTCTAATAAGATCACAACTCTGATGTAGTAACACATGTTTCAGCGGCAATTTTTCCTACATGAAGTTGAGCTAAAATGAGATTAAGTAGCACCATTATCCCTGCTAAACAGGACCCAAGGAATGGCATGAAGTTGTGTAAAGAGAAGTTTCTGTGGGATGTTTGGAAAAAGGTTCTTCACCCATTGAATGGTGGGGCACTGGAAGAGGCTCCCCAGGAAAGTGGTCACACTAAGGCTGACAGAGTTCAAGAAGTGTTTGGACAATGCTCTCAGGCACATGGTGTGATTATTGGCGTGTCCTGTGCAGGGCCAGGAGTTGGACTTGATGATCCTTGTGAGTCCCTTCCAACTCAGGCTATTCTTTGACTCTGATTTGAAGCAAGAAGCAGAAATATGAGGTCTTGAGTATCTGAGCCTTCTTGACCCACAGACAAAGTAAAAGAGACTGACTGCAAAAGTAAAAGAAGGAGAAAAAGTGTCTCTGGCTTACCTCCTGTTACACAATTTCTTTAAGAATGCTGACTTCCCTTCTGAAGTATATGCTTACAGGTGTGATTTCTGATAGCTTAGTCACACTGATACTGATGTTTCCTAAATGTGTGTGGTGCATTTTTATGTGGGGTGCATATTGGACATGGCACATGTATAAAAACAATGTTCACTCAAACAATGCTCTTGGAAATTGTGATCTAGTTACACTTTGACTGTTCAGTTATGCTGAACACTTTATTCCTGCACAGAATATAGAAAACTCACCAGAGATCAGAGTCCCTGCATATGAAAAGACAACGAGGTAAGAATATCACAATTATTGTATTTGTTAGATTTTTTTTTTTGGCAAACATCAAATATCAAGTATGATTCTCCAAAGGCAAAGGAATGCAGATTTTTTTCTTAAGATATAACTCCACAATAAAGATAGATGGCAATGTTAAATCTAAACTAGAAACAGTAATAAGTAGTTTTGTAACATGATTAATTTAGGATTAAAACTACATTTACAAGCAACTAAAAACACTGGAAATATTTAGTGAGGGAAAATTTGGAGTTCCAAAGCCTGGAGCTTCATTAAAAGTAATGGGTAATGACAAAAGCTCAGGACTAACTTTTTTTGAAGAATTTACTAGCTTATTACATGAAGGGTTTATAGTTCTAGAGACACTTAGAAATGTCAATAAGTTACCTTTTAAGTACTGACAAATGGCTGGCCTGTCTTACCATGAGGCTTTGCCAAAAGCAATTCAGGTGCCAGGTAGTCTGGGGTCCCGAGGATTCGTTCACCTTCCACTGGGGCAGCTCCTCTTCTTACACTCTTGGGAGTCCGATACGGTGTGCCAGCATCCCCCTGATGAGGTGTCTTAAAAGAGGTAGCAAAGATTTCAGGTGCCAAACAAAACCAGGAGAGATACTTCCATCTCCAGGTTTAGTAATGGATGTAACAGTTGATACTCAAGTTAATGTCAAGAACATGCCACAAAACATTCCTTGAAAAATATGTGTGAAATGTGCTTACATTGCTTGGTCTCAACAATCTTGAAGCACAATGTTAAGATGCCTACTCTTGGAGAAACTTTTCCCTAAGTTCTTCATCCAGTGTCAAATCCACAGCAGCAATTACTGTTCAGGTCAGTCTTTGTAACAGGCTTGCAAGTGGCACTCGACACTATACATCACATCACTTTTACCAGGATTAAAAAAATAAAGGAAAATAGTGGGCACAGTGGCAGCTACCAGCAGCTGAACAGCATTTACAGACTGTCTTGGGAGGGGGGCAGGATTAAAAAAAGAAAAAAATAACCAAAGACTTCCCATTACATCAGGAAACAGGTAATTGCTCAAAGGAAATACCATGCTATACTACAAGTAAAATGAGATAAAATAGCACAGGCTTTTTTATCAATTCACTGTAACAGCAAAGGATTTCTCAAAGAGGTCAGCAGTCAATGCATTTTGAATCACAGGCAAACCAATGAATACACAGTTATTGCCAAACTCTTACAGAAATTATAATTTTGGCCACACAAGTGCAGTAGGAGAATGTCTGTCAGCAGAGGTCACTTTGGCAGACTACCTCAAACTGCTTGAGTTTTCCTGAAATTTACAACTGAAATAGTTTCAGGTTGCTAATGTTCAATGCATGCACAAAGTTTCCACATGTCTCCTTTACCTACCTGATAGGGCCGATACGGTCTTCCTTTCTGTGATGGAGTGATAGCTGTTGGGTAAGAGCCACTACAAGCAGGAGAAAGATCCATTACATCTAAAGAAGCCATGCTGCATGGCTCAGATATGTTGGACATATTGATTGGACTACTGTAACTTCGAAAAACAACTGCATTTTTTTTTAAGAGACTCAGTGCTTCCATCATCTTTTCTGAAGGAGGAGTTACTGTGTTAAGGTAAGCTCCTTCCCCATGTTTCTGGTCATTATCCTTTTCATGACATAACAGTTTGCAGTCCCGGACTGTATGTGCTTCCTCTCCCCTGCGTGAGGCATCTTGAGACTCTGGTGATGTCAGCACGCCTTCGGGTTTTGGCTCCTCAAAGGAGAGGTCTTTAACACTTTTGTCCAAATCTAAAACCTGCTTTTCTAAATGGCTTTCTGCAACAGACATGTCAGTAAATACATCAGAATCTGCACTGAGGATTCCCAAAGGCTTTTCATCATCAGTGTCTACAAAACTCGAGTTCATGTACTCCTTCTCATCATCCTTTCTGTAGTCTGCATCCAGATCACACATAAGATTTTTGGCTATAGTTGGAGTAAGTGATCTTTCTACTGTTTGTTGGTTACTAACAGAACTCTTAACTTCTTCCTTGCTGTTGCAGGTGTCACGTAGGCTTCCATCCTTACAGAGCGTGAAGGATTGAATTTCTGTTGTCAAACCCGTCCTATTATTTGCTGGGAATTCTGAGATCTGACAGCCACGTTTATATTCTGCATTGCTTTTCTTAACATAGTTAAGTTCCTGACAAGGACTCCTGTCAACTAATTCAAAGCTTCTTTTTACACCTGGTTTTTCAAAAAT
Source organism: Sakesphorus luctuosus (assembly GCA_013396695.1). Classification (NCBI taxonomy): domain Eukaryota; kingdom Metazoa; phylum Chordata; class Aves; order Passeriformes; family Thamnophilidae; genus Sakesphorus; species Sakesphorus luctuosus. The sequence continues at coordinate 464,193 of VWZD01008488.1, read as the reverse complement.
TTCTTCCTCTTTGAAAGGCTCATTCTGCCTTGAAGATGACAGTTCTGGACTGGAAGTTTCTACTGTTTCAATACTTATATCTCTTTTATTTACAAAGACCTTTTCTTCCCAAGTCTTATTTTCAGAAATACATTTTCTTCCTATGCCTTGCACATCCCCTGTGGTCACGGGAGTATCTCGTATATCCGAACATTCACTTCCCAGCTTCTGCCCACAGCCAGAATCACTGCTGACAATGGGAGAAAGAGCAGACTCAAGTTCCTTTTTCTTTAAGGCTTCAATACCTTTGCTATTCGGTAACTCAACACCCGAAGGGAGAGCTGACCCTCTGTTACTTGTTTTGCGTGTTGCAGAACCAGGTTCATCTTCCCTTTGCTGCAAATGATCATATTAAGCTTTGAGTATCAAGAAAAACAGGATTACAGTACTATAGAAATGTGCCCTTTGAAATACTTGACTTTCACTTCCATAATGAAATGCAGATTTGCATTTGTCACTACTAGTGACAAACATGACATAATATTTCAATATAAAAAAGTCAAAACCAAATTAAAGATAACTTGATAATTTCACTTTTTTTAAGCATATAAAATAAACTTGCTAGAATGTAATAGAAAATGCAGTATTTTTAAATGCCTAAGGATGAAAAAATATAGCAATTGAAGTTGTATTTGTGATTTTATGTTAAGAAGTTAAGCTACAGAAGCTTTCAGTTTCCAAGAAAGCCCAAAGCAAAGAACTCCATCACCCTGCCTTGTGGCACACTACAATTCACAGATGACAAAAGGAAACTCTTGTATTACTAATATTTTGATAGTAATAAAATCAAAGCCTTGAGAAACAGACAGATAAAGACTTATAAATTGTTTTAAATCTAAGGGGTTTTTGTGTGATCTAAACAGAAATCATGGCAAAACACTACATAGCAAAGCAGCATTTTCTTTCAGGTCTGTATTTTCAAAGAATTTTGTTAACAGTTTAAAATAGAAGAAAGTATTTTGTATCAGCTATAATTACTGGTGTTAGCTTAGTTGATATAAAACCCTTCAGTAATAAAAACCTAAACTCTTTTGGTTTAACAGGCAGTAGAAGTTTGAAGTATGTTTCATTTATTATTTTCCAAAGTTCTGTCTTTTAAAGAAATTCTTTTGCCTGCATGCTGAGCAAATAAAGTCACACGGAAAAGGTCAACTCCCAACTAGCCAGTGCTCCCAGCACAGCCCACCTTGTGCAGGGCACAAACCAGTGATGGCCAAAGCCCTCTGTTTCACTCCCTTGCTGCAGGCTCCAGCATCTGCTTTTCCTGTTGTGTCACACAGGATTAGTATTTGTTTGAAGAAAAAATCATATCAGTTTGATCCAAAATCCTACTGAACAAGAATTACAACCCCTGCTCCTTCTCTATGCTTGAAATAAGCGTAAGTAAGTAGAGGAGATTTGCAATACTGTATACAAAAGTAATTTTAATTTATAGTGGAAAGATGAAACAGTCCTGACCTGCACATCTTTCTCCCACCTGGGGCTGCTGCAGCATTCTGATTCCACACTGGACGGGTATGTGAGACACTCACTACTAACACTGTAAGTACCAAGCCTTTTTCTTGACTGAAGCAGAGTAGGAGTTAAACTTCTTGCTGGCATCACAGGTGTTGACTGAGAATTATCAAGATCTTCAGAGAAAAAAAAAATCAGACATTAATACAAACAGGCAATGTATACTTGCCAGCTTCACACTATGTCAGGCTTTCACATCAAAGGAAGGTATGGAAGGCTTTCCATGACAACGTAATTTCTCTTGTCATCTTTTCTGCATAGTCAATTTACACCTTTTTTCAATTAGGGACTTGCCAGGAATGTAAAAGCAATATTAATATTAGTAGCATAGTCACCTCTTTTCTCATTTCAGGTAAGAAATGAGAAAGTAACAAAACAAGACAATGTAAAGAAAAACACACATTGCTATACTAAATTTTCAATGAAAGTACGTCAGGAACTGGCACCTTCTGCAAAACCTTAAAGGATAGTAATGAATTCAGAGGTTGTGATTTGAAAAAAAAAACAAACAACACCAAAAAACCATCAGAAGATAATGTAAGTAGTGTAGGTGAAAACATGCCAGACAAAGCACCGGAGGAATGGCAGACAGCAAGACACTGATAGTAGCACACACTTTATGAAGTGGGCTGAAACTACTTACATAAAATTAAAAGATCACAACCTTACAGAGTATTCCCTCAGCACAAGGCTTGGTATTACTCACGTGCTTTGAATAATTTAGTTGAAAGAGGAGTATTTTCCTTTTGGACCACAGGTAAAGGAGAAACCACTCCACGCAAACTGTCAGATGATTGACTTGAATCGTGCCCTGGCATTTTCATTCCAACAGGAGAATACTAACAAGCAGGAGGAAGCACAGTTACAAATAATTAGAGTCTGAACAAACACTCTCAATCCAAGATAGAGTAACTTCACACAATCATTATTGTGTTTGCATTGGAGCTTGGCCATGCCCATTTACCAGACTTATTGAAGCACAACTGATAGTCAGCAATTCAAAATACAGTCCAAGGTAATCACTTCAGAACTTTAAAGCACTATAAAAATGTATAATAAGTTGTTCTACCAGCTGGTAGAAGAGATGCAAGAATAGCCCTATCATGCCAACAATTAAATTTAAGATAGAAGTAAAATAAAAGAATTAAGACTTCAAAGGCAGTGAAAATTACTTACAAAGCCTAAAGAACTGATAAGAGACAATAATTGCCCTGGAGTACGTGAGTAGTCTTGTTTTGGCTTTGCCATTGATGGTGTAGTAAGGATATCTATCATATTTATCTCTACAAACAGACAAAAAAAATCCAGGTCAGGTTTTCATTTTGCTATTAAAAATTGCAAAGTTGCAGACATTTTCTAAAGTTTTATCAAGAGGGAATACTCAACAAATATACAAAAGAAGCCACCAAACCAAACTGAAGATGTACCCATACATTCTTACTCAACACAAGCTGTTTCTTCCTGTACATCCATCATAAAATTACAGTTTATACACACAGAAATTCTAAATATGCACATTCTTTTCTGACAGACTATGCTGGAAGTGCTGCATTTTCTAACTTGATACCAGCTTTGAGTTTTAGGCAGCAGTTCCAGCCTATGGCCCATAGACTAAGATGGCAAAATTGATACAAATCCCTCCATTTCTTCCAAAGACATCTCAAAAAAGATACAGAAGAATCTTTCATAGATGAAAATTCAACCTTAGATGCCTTTTTTTTTTGCTCACTAGCAGTAAGTAGGCTTAGACCCTACATATCATGTTCAATTAGACATGATCACCTCTCCCATTAGAACATCTGTCAAAGCATGTATTACAGGAAATACAGTATACTGAGGATTTTCCTTCATATTCTTAAAACCATGAATCAAACCCCATAGGCAAGTCCAAATTTCTGCATTCCTTTAACTATAGAAAAAGGATGTACCCACCAGTAGGTGCCTCAAAAAAGACCAGCTGGGGCTGTGCAGCGTAAGTTTGGACAATCTGGCTAAGGGGATGGAGGTACAAACTAGTTCAGAAACTGGCTATTCACCCGAAGACCTGCAGCCTATTCCCTGTGCCAGACAGTCCTCTGTTGTTGTGGACTTTGTACATCTCCCTGTCCCTCACAGTAATGTCTGGAACGTCTCAGTTAATTTCTTGGAAATTAGGATATACAAGAGCTGAGAAACATGGACTGAAGGACAAAAGTAGTCAGAGAGACACCACGAAAAAGCCAGAGTTACCAATTTATCCACTGAATTCTCTCTAACGACTTGAGAAAACTTTGAAATCCACACCCCCTAAGAGAAACAGCTCTAGATCATATTTCATACAACTTTGTCCGAGAGAATAAACATTTTACCTTCTTAAGTGCAATGCAGAGAGCAGACCCTTTACTAGCATGTACCCCATCAGTACTTGCCTACTAGAAATTGGATATTTGTGGAGTATTTGCACTTATTTAATTGAAAGCTGCCCTCTACAGGGATGCAAAACATTCAAGAATACAGAAGTGTGGCTCAAAAATACATCTTAATACAACAAAAAGGACACAGGCAACTCTTACCTCTGTTCAGAGTAACTCTGGAAAGCCCGAAGTCTGTCAGCTTGATATGGCCCTGATTAGAAATGAGCATGTTGTCTGGCTTCAGATCCCTGAAAACAGGAACACAGTCAAAGTCAGCAAAAACACCACTGAACAACATTAAGTCAACTGACCAGAACCAATACCAAACATTGGTTAAAGGTGTTTCTCAGTAACATTTCTCAGCCAGCAGAAGACTCCAATTAGAGGAATACACCAAAAGAATTAAACATATCTAGTATGAAACATGGTCTAAACAGCTCAGGCCTTGTAAAAACCTCCATGCACGTCACCAAGAGCTGCACATTTTATTTTTCAGCAGTTTTAGACAGTGTTCTTCCTAATTACCATTATTACGATATTTATTTTAAGGGAAGGACAAGTGACTCCCACTACACAGAATCAGACTGTTCTGAGTTGGAAGGGACCCACAAGGATCATCGAGTCCAACTCTTAAGTCAATGGCCCACACAGGGGATTGAACCCTTGACCTTGGCATTATTACAACCAAGTTTTAACCAACTGAGCTTTTTACTAATGTGCAGGTCCTACAAGTGACAGGCAAACCTCTAGTGAAAGTCTCCATGTGTGGTGTCTCCAGCGTTACTGAACACAAGAAGAACTCTGGCCACAGGGGCAGCATTTGGGTAGTCGGTGTCCCTTTGTCCTACAGTGATGTTTGCAGTACCCAAAGGGTTCCTGAACTGACACAGCTGCTCAAACACCCTGGACAGGGAAAGAGCAAGCAGGCAGGGGAGAGCAGAGTCTATCTGTCTGCTCAGCATACATGGACAGACTTTATTTCAGGATTGTTTCATGACATTGCTGCAGCGTACACATGCAAAAAGGGCTTTCAGAAGCTCTAGCAAATGAGGCAGCTGTGGTAGCTGCTGCAAATAAAATGGCGGCTGTTTATGTGATAAAGTGAAGAAATTAAAAACCCAAACTACCAAATACTTATTTGTAAGGGAGAAAAAAAGTTTTACCTGTGGATTATTCCATGCCTGTGAAGATAGTCAAGGGCCAATGCTGCTTCAGAAATATACTTAACAGCCATTTCTTCATCAAAATATCCATAAATATGGAGAAGAGATTTGACATCTCCACCAATCAGGTACTCCATCACCTGCCATTCAACCATTTTAAATTTAAAATTTAAGACATATTTCAAATTTGCAAGCATCAAAATACAAAATAGCTTTCATCCATAGGAAAGTATTATTTCAAGGAGCAGAAGCTGATGGAAGCTGCCTTGTGCAAACTTCATTTCCCACACAATACTTTTCACTTCCAATGACAGAGAACATGGAATACTTTCTTTTAATAGATCATTTGTTTATTTTATTTGCCTAGGCTACTCTCCAAAGTTAATTTAAAAACTGACTACAGTAGTTATTTGAGAGCTGACTACAGAAAGATTTCTATATTAAAAAAATGAAATGCAAAGCACTCCTGTGAAACTCAAGGTTAGAAGCCAAAGACCACTGATAATCTGTTCTATACAAATCAAAGTATCCCAATGACTTGATTTGGCAAGTAGTTATTCACAATACTAAACTCAGACCTGAGCCCTGTGAAATAAGGACAAAAGCCCAGAAATGTATAGTGAGAACTGCTGTGCAGTTAAGACAGAGCACATAAAAAGAACACACACATCCAAAAAACATTATGCAGACAGACACGCTATTATGGGTCATGTCATATTCAAGATAAAAGACAGCAGAGCTTCAGAAACTCACTCTTTGAAGACAGGAATGCATTTATGGGGTCTTGGTAAGGAAATCTCATCAGCACTTCGATTCCAATACATAATACCATATATATACACACACACTCACAGACACGACCAGCATCTCCTTCACAAATCCTTCACCCTGAAGTCCTCTACTCCATGCAGCAGTTCAGAGAGTCCAGAAGAAGACACCTTTGTTTACACTCTCAATGCATTGTAGGAGGAGTGCACAGCAGCCTTGCCTCAGAATTTCATCCAGCTGTTCCCTTTGCATGCTTGCAGCAACCAAGAAAAAGTATGCCAGACCTTTTGTAGACAGCCTGAATCCACAGGACCACATGTGGAGGCAGTAAACAAACCCATACACAAGTCCCACAGTGCTCCATGCAGACTAACACTTGGCTTTGCCACTCAGGTATCCTCTTGTCATCCAGGCCAACTACCATAACAAATTCTGAGCATGTGCAACAAGTAAAACAGATTTCCTTTAAGTGGAGCCACAGAGCGTTTTTCAATCATTTGGATTCTGCTTGAAGAGAATGATTTCTTGTTTCCCCTAAGATTTCTGTGTATTTCCAAGACATATTAGCTATTAGAAAAAAGAGGAATGTGGGTGAAAAGGTACCAGGACAAGAGACATATTTCACTTGTTGAACCATTCTGAGAAAGAGGAAATTAAAAGTGACTAAGGAATACTCACTCACTACCATATAATATGTTTTATCACTACAGTTCACAAGACTATGATAAAACACCACAGACATTTTTTTACTCACTAAGTAGATGTTATTAGCTGACTGGAGTGAGTAGTATAAGTGCACAATGAAAGGACTTTTACTGAGAGCCAATGCATCCCTCTCTGCCTGGACCTGGTGAACCATGTTTTTGTTGATCATGTCTGCTTTTTTCATCACCTGAAAAACAAAACAAATTCAAGTAGATAAGCATTCTTTTATTTGCTCAACCTGCAGTTCTTCAGTCAATAAATTGACCTATATACTTAAAACTTGCATACATATAAAACAGATCTGTAACTTTATATACAGGGAGAATTTTAAACAACAGGTTATCAGAGAACAGTTTCCACTGTTTTCCTAACTCAGTTCTGAATGGAAATCACACTACCAAGATTTACTGCAATTGCACACACTGGAAAATAAGTGTTTAGGCTGTATATGAAATTAAGCTGAACTGAATTAACTTTCTTATCAACAGTACACAACTCAGAGCCATGAAGAAGCATTAAACACTTAGACAGGCACTTGATGACTGAGTCTTTCCACCTCTTCAGAAGCTGAGATGGATATATGACCCAAGACTGAAAACAGTGCAGCCATCCCATCCTGTACCCTCAGGTGTAAGACTGTGATTATCCCAGCCTCTAATTCTTAACTTTGCAGAGCAAGTAAGCAAATTTTTTCTTAATTTAAAATTTACAATAAAGTAATCCAAAAAATATTTTTTCTCTGAGAAGAAGCCTCAAAGGCATGCAACTCACCACAAAGAAATAACAAGCTTAACTGATTTATTCCTGTATTGAATTACACCACTATATGATGTTTGTCAATATTAACCCTGAACAGAGGATGCACAATAGCACAGCTGACAGGTATTAGGAAAGTATGGCACATGCATTAGAATTCTGCCCACCTACACCATCTTTTTTTATGGATAGATATGGTGATAATAAAGCAATTTTAGTTTATCCCGAGCGTCCCCGAGCTACCCCGGGGCTGGGGGGGACTCCCGCAACCTTGAGCTGCCCCCCGAGAGCCGGGGGTGGGGGCTCTCCCGCGGCCCTGAGCTGCCCTCCGAGAGGCGGGACGCCCCTTCCCATACGGAGTTACTCGGGAGAGGAGGCGGCAACGCCGTGACCCCGGGGCGACCCCTCACCTTCACGGCATAGAGCCGGCCCGCCTTGCGGCCCAGGTACACCTTCCCAAAGGCGCCACGGCTGATGGGCTTCACAATGGTGAACTCCTCGATGGAGGGGGGCCGGGGGACCTCGACGCGCCGGGGTCCGGCGGCCGTGGCGGGGCTGGAGGCGCCGCCGCCCGCGGGGCTCTCGCTACCCATGGCGCGCCCTGGCCCGGCCCCGCCGCCATTCAAAGGGCGCGCGCCCTGCCCCGGCCCGCCCGTCACCAACGGCCGCTCTCGCGAGAGCAGAGCCCGCGGCGGCGCTGCGGGAACACGGCGGGAACGCCCTGAGGGGAGTGAGGGCAGGGACAGCGAGCGGCGCTGTCAGCGCGCAATGAGCGCGGTTCAGTGGCCACTGCACACAGCGCTGTCAGCGCGCAATGAGCGCGGTTCAACGGCCACTGCGCCCAGCGCTGTCAGCGCGCAATGAGCGCCGTTCCTCACCCCGACTGCCGCTTTGGCAACGGGTCGTTAACTTGCTATGAGCAGCGAGACTGCTCGCTCTTCATGGGAAGCTTGAAGGTGTAGGAGTTAAGCAGAACTTGGTTTGAGACATTAAAGAACTGGAAGATAATATTTATTTAGAAAGAAACAATGGAGTTTGGTCCCACATACTCATTTTCTCATATGCTGCACTCACATCTGAGCTCAAGAAGGTTTGGACAATGCTCTCAGGCACACGGGGGGATTCCTGTGGTGTTCAGCGCAGGGACGGGGGTCGGACTCAATGGGGTCCTCTTGGGTCCCTTCCAGCTCAGCATACTCTGTGATTCTTTGATTTTCTCACACTTGCATACTTAATAGCTCCAAGAGCTGTGTCCGAATGGCACAGCCAGAAGGGCTTGTGTGCAAGACAACAACCCCTGTCCATCCCTGCTGTCTCCTGGTGTTCCCTGCGACGGCAAACTGTGCTCTGGGCAAGTCTTTTGTGATCAGGAGTTAGGTTAAATGTTCTGCTGCTTCCCTCTAATTCTTGATTACTTCAGCTGCTATTTATCTTAGGGTGGCTCCACGTTTTGTGTCCTTATTTTGCATATCTCCATGGCTACATTCTGCCTCCCTGTTGTGACAGCAGGGGCAGGGATGGCACTTACTGTGTGCTCTGACCTTGCTGCCATCGTCCTGTTCCCAGAGCACAGGGCTGCTGACAAACCATCTGTGATAGCGATTTATCCAGAGCACAGGCCTTCTGCTCTGTTTGCACAGCACAGCCCTCGGTGTTTATCAGTTTTACTGCGCTCACTGGTGTACTTGGTCACTCTTTTAACCCTTGCCTTGCTGCCTTTGTGTTGCTTTTACATATACATTGCTGCTCATGTTTCATTGTTGCAATTACATCAGCAAACAGCTATTGCTGCAGAGGTCAATGCAGAACTGTAGGTCTTTATTAACACAATGGATTAGTCATCAGACCCTTGTTTTGCGCTAAAATACATCACTTACAAGCTGATACTGCACAGGAAGGCCATGCTTACACTTGTGAGGGAGAGCTGCTATCCCACAGATTCCAGCAGTATGTGCAATTTAATGAGGAATGTAGGAAACATTCTCTAAATGTATTAAATACATTAGCTTTCTCCAAAGGTATTAAATTAGCTTTCTCTAAAGGTATTAAATACAATCTCTAAAGATATTAAATACAATCTATCATTATCTGTGTTGTCATTTAACTCTGTTAGGGCGGTCCAGTGGTGTAAAGGAGAGCACTCTGAACTCTCAATCCCAAGGACCTGAGTTCGAGTCTCAGGAGGGACCATTCCCTGGCAGTTTGATGCCTCCCTGCCATCCCATCCCGTCAGATCTCAGAAGCTCAGCAGGGTCAGCCCCGGTCAGTACCGGGTGCTGTGACAGTCCCAAGGACTTCACTGTCACCATCCAAGCTTGCTCGGCCGTGGCAGATGGACCTTAGGACTTAAACGGTGGGACCAGTTCTATGCACTCTGTGCCTCACCTAAAACATCCACTGTGCAGGCTGGAAGGGCACACCACGTGGGGAGAGCCCTGCCCAAATCTTTGTTCATGAAGTCTGGCCGTACATCCATACTGGGTTATGGCAGCCGTGAAACCGCACCAGGCAGTGCATGTTCCGCTACAGCCTGAGCTCATCCCAGAAGGGCCGACGCCTTCTCTCCCTTCCCTGAGGCAGCGCGAGTCATTGCACTGCTACGTGGGAAACTCCTTCATGGCCTGGATCCAGGTAAATGCTCATCAACTTTTAGGGGTTTTTTGCCATTGTTGGGTGAGGTTTCTGCCTAATCAGTGAGCTGAGCCACGTGATTGTGATCACGAGTGAAAAACACAGGAGATGTACACGAAGGCAAGGAGGGGAAGCAGCACTGTGGCTGTGCTCATCCAGATCACTGTAAGCTGGTGTGGGAAAGCCCCTTCAGTGAGGAACAGTGATCAGGTGAAAGAAAGCAACTGGTAATAAACCCCCAAAATAACTGGACAGCATGTGGGAAAAAAAGTTCACTGATACAGGGACCCCTCAAGAAAATGGATTTTATCCCTTCTCCATAAAATCATAATGGTCTTTACTAATTTTTAATCAGACCTGTACTAACTTTGTATTTTATAGTAATTTTGATTTTAGCTTGTAGCTTAGTTTGTCAGTTATCTTAACCATGCATAGCTTTAGACAAAGAGGAATTTAACCCTGTAGCTGTAAGATGAACTTTAAGAAATAAGCCAAAAGCTTGTTTAGGTTAGAGGTTAAACTGTAAGAAATAAATCAGAAAATCTGTCTAGGCTGAAGCTTGAAGCTGTAACATTGTTTAGTTAAAAGGAAACACAGGGCTAAGGAGATAAGAGCTGCCCATTAGATCTGGTAAAAGTCACCCGAAATACACCGCTTAACTTTGTGGAAGGATTACCAATTGTAACTATGTATATAAACTTGGAAACACAGAAGTCTCATTGAACATGTCTTTGGTGGAATTATGCCCCATGTTTCCAGCGCTGAATTCTAGGAAGAATTCTGTTCTATTCTATTGGATTTGATTGTTTCTTAATTCAGCACAAAGCACAGAAAAAAGATAACCATCACAGAACAAATTCTGGCCTATGTAGATCCGTGTTAACTGAATGTAAATAACAATTTCGGGGCTACTGTCACTGAAAAAAACGGGAGATAAACTCTAACCAGATGCTGATTAGTCTGTGTGCTCAGTTTCTTCTTGTGGGTAAGGGCAGGTTTCTTGGGTCAGTGGTCTGTGGGTCAGTGGTCACGGATCCCCCCTACCGGAATGACCTTTTACCCACTTGGCGCTGATTTCGGCACAATTACTGAATTAGTTTTAGTAGTTTCTTGTTTATCTTGGGAGTCCTGCCAGATGTGCTGGTTGCCCATAAATTTGGCGTTTTTTCATGTGTGTTATCAGTGGTAGTCCTTCTTCCTAAGCCATGCTAATTTCCTCTCCCAGGTCTGAGAGCATCAAAGCACGTCACGCCCCGCCTTTCATGGACATCACTTAGAGCTCGATTGTGAGCTACTATCTATTTCACGGATTAAGTCTCCTTTACTATTAAGTCCCAATATTTTGCCTCACTGCTGCACAAGCTCCTTTTCTAAAGCAATACAACTCGCTCGGTATCAATACGTGTTTCATTTGTGGGCCTTTCCCAGGCGGGCTATCCCGCGGGACGTTCCCGGCCCCTGAGCCCGTTCGGGCCGCTCTGCCCGGGGCGGGGCGCTCTGTCCGGAAGCTGCTCCTGCCGCGCCGCTTCCGGGGCGGCGGGCGCGGACATTTCCCGAGCGGAGCTGCGGCTCTCCCGCTCCCGGCGGCGGCTCCTGCGCTCGGCGGGGAGGAGGGAGCGGCGCCGGTGTCCGCCGGCCCCGCCGGGACGATGTTTTCCTTCTCCACCGTGCAGCCGCAGGTGAGGCTGGCGGGGCCCGCGCTCCGGCGGGCGGGGCGCTCGGAAGGCCCGGCCGGGGACTGCGGGCTCGCCTGGAGCAGCTGAGATCCCGCCCGAGTGCCACGTTCCCGGGAATTTGGGGAAGGGCGGGACGGGCAGCAGCGGCCTGGGATCCGCAACTGGGAAAAAAGTAAATGGAGGAGAGTGGGGAAGGTACAGTAAAAGCTTGTGAAGAATACGAGCGTTCTGAAGTGAAGAAACAACCTCAGATCGCGGTTTTCAGTGTCCGTTTTTGTACTGGAAGCGAGAGGTGGTGGTGTGTGTTACCACAGCAGAAGTTAAACTGTGCTGGTAATTGTCGCGGCTTGTTATGCAAACCAGAAGGAAATCGCTTAGGAGGGTTAGTGGAGGACAAGCCCGTCAATAATTTGTTACATAAAACAGTCTGAACGCACTCGGGAAGTCATCGTTTATTAGACAGTGAGTCTGATGGGGCTGTTGGCTTTTGTGGACGTTGATCTGAACCAGTGGTTTTACGTTTATGTTTTGTATTAGGGGGATTAGTATGTGGTAGTCTTGTTCCGGAATGGGATTTGATTGTCCTTTCCAGCTGTGGAGAATGTGTTAATAGCTTTTGTTAGTGTAGTGAGGTGGAAGAATTTGTTTCTAGGAGTGTGTCATTTCACCATATGGGAAATGCAGGAGGAAAGTTTGGTTAGTGGTTGGGGTGTTGGCTTTGACCTCTGGACACTTCATGGTTTTACCATAAACTCCCAGAGTTTAATTATAACTTAGGACAGTTAATTATGAGGCAGTTTTCATGTCTTGCAGCATTGCTTCTCTTCATCTTCTCTGTGGAAACACAGAGATGGAAGTTCTTGCAGAAAGCCATTCACAGATACACCCAGTTGAGCTTCAGTCAGGTATCATTCCAGCAGCCATAGTCGCCCCCCAGCTCGTTCTAGTGACGTGTCCTGAGGTGTTTTGGAAGTGTTGGAATTATTTGTACCAGGTATTCACAAGAGATGTAGTCATGTGCTAGAGGAGGAGCCCTGACACGTGGTGCACCTGGGCAGCTGTACTGAGTCACCTGAGTGCTGCTGGTTGCAGATTTGAGTGTTCATGTGTGTGTTGGGTGTGCTGCTAAAGTGGGATCCCAAGTGAGAAAACAAAGGCAGCTTTTGGGAATAATGTAAAATGAAGGAAAAATACAGATATTTCAAGTTATGAAAATATTATTTTATAGATGAAAACAGGTGTTTGGAAAACAGCACAGGAATCAGTAGTACTTAAGAACAGCAATTTCTACATTAATAAAATGTTGATAAAGCCTCACGAGTCAAGGATATTCAAAGCTGCTTCTGAGCTTTCTGTTCAAGTTGTTTCAAGGGGAACCAGCTGGATGAGGCCTCTTGGTTTTTTGTAGCTACACACATTGAGGACAGTCTTTGTATCTCCTGAGTTGATGAACTGTACCCACTTCTGCATTTGCAAACCTAGTGATTTTCTTTAAACAAAGCTTATGTTTTTAAACCAGGAAATACAGCCCACTTGAGGTTTTTTTTTTCCTTTTCCAAGTTTTGTGAGCCTCTAATCTCTCATGTGCACTTAAACTTTTTTTTCCTTTAAATAACTGTGTCAACTAACACTGTGGTGTTGAAACTGAAGTCCTCAGTTAAAAGGCCAAATACAAGATATGCCATTATAAGTCAGGGTTTGGAATAGAAATATGTTTAAGTAGTTTTAACAAGCTTAAATCATTATCTGTTTTTTTTCCCCAGGCTACTGTTCCTCTGAGTCACCTTATCAATGCCTTTCATTCACCAAAAAGCTCCACTACTGCTGCCAGCAAAGCATCCATACAGCCTGTCCAGAGGGACACCTCCCCGGAGCATGATCCTCAGAAGACTGAGGTACTAAAAAGCTTTAGAAAAAGTGATGTTTTGCTTTTAACTCAGTAGTAATTTGCAAATGAGGACAGGATTTGGTTTCACTTTCAACTTGATGTTTCTTGCTGTAGTCACATAACTTTTCTGTTAATCAACCCCATGTCATCTTTTCACTCTCAGTTCCAGCAAGGGTTTTTATTATTGCTTGTGAGAAAATGGACTGTAACTAAAGATATGTTGAAGGTTTTTTAGAGATTAAATGGCATATTTGCATGTTTTTAAGTTTTCCTATTAAAATGTATATTGTTAGGTATTTCTTGCTCTTGACATTGAAAATTAAAACACAGGAAGTGCAAAGTAGTATCAACTTTTGCCAGTTCTCTTTCAACTTATTTCTTACAACAAGCTTTACAACTACTAAAATTTTAGTGAGAAAAAACATGGGATCTTTCAGTAACTGCAGAACTTTGGAAGTCAGCATAGATTGTACTGTTCATTGCTGTGTTGTGATTCCATTGTTGTTTCTTTGGTTTTTTTTCTTTTATCTCTGTGAGGATTTGTATTTGCTTCTGGTGCTACTGGGGGGTTCTTTCCCCTAAGGCAATCTTACATAAACTTTGAACGTTTATTTCAATTTTTCAGTCTTTACTTAAAAATTTAAGAGACCTGGGATTGTCTGATTTGAAACCCAGCCAGTTCAGGGAGTTGGTGAACAGGTTACTGCCTGGCTACTGTGCAGAAAGCAAAGCCCCTTCGCAGTGGCACACGTCGTACGTCTCTGCTCAGTCCTTCTTCGAGAACAAGCATGGTATGTTTGAATGGGATGCTCGTGAGAATGGGGGAGAGTTAAACTGTAAAGGGGAATACAGTCGTTCTTTAGTTTAATCTCTTGTGCTGTAGATAATCCATAGTTAGAAAACATACTTAATAAAAAGGGTGTTAATGTATTTTTAATTGTATACAGATTGTCTCTAGAGTGGTGGTTTTGAAACTTGGAAATTCTAGAAAATTTCAACACAGATTTTGAAATTTTTTCTTCAGATTTTAAGTTGGCTGCTGTTAAAACTTGTCTGAACTCAGCTGGTAGTAAACGTGCATTTCTCTTAATGATGACTCTGAGCTGAGAATTTTTCCCCCAGTTTGTTTCACTGAGACATTAGATTTTGCCAATGTACTAATATAACAGTCACAGACATCTCCAGTTTACATTGGTGTTCCTTTTTCGCTTGAAGCCACATTATGCAAAGATCTTAATTAGGAATTTAGGGTGGCAAACTGGTAACAATCCATTTAGAGTGTTTTGTGTCTGAAATAAACCAAGAACAGTTCCCTACAGTTAAAGACGTTTTGCTGGAATTAGTCTAAAATGCAGGAAGTAAGGCCATCGTAGATGCTGAAAATGTATTAGACAAAGAAGCACATACCTGGCATTTAATATACTGCCTGTATAATATTGCAGTAGGGAGCAAGAGTGTTAAGAATAATACCACAGAGCTGCTATTAGAGAAAAAGTATGAGATTGCATTGTGATGTGAGATATAAAAAAAAAAAAACCCAGAGAGAGTTGCCTGAAAGTGAACAAAATAGTTGGAAATGCTTCAGAGATTTGATAGATGTTTTGGTAGTTTGTTTAATTAAAGATGCCTGAAGGACTGTAGTGTTTAAGAAGGTAAAAAACCGAACTCTGCAAGAAGTAATGTTGAGTTGCCATTTAAAATAGGATGTATTTACACTTTTCTGTGTCTGTTTACAGGTTTCGTGGATGTTTTCAGTGTGTTACGCTCATCTTGTTTGTACAGACAACATCCCAATCCCCTCCAAAATTTCTGTTCAGATGTTCGGTGTTGGCCAGGTATAAAGCAACAAACTACACTGGTTTTAATTTCCATAGTAATTTTCTAGTCTGAGAAGGTATTTTTACATTTGTTGTGTAGGCATTGCTCAGGAAATACTAGTAAGCTCCAGGAGGAACATTGTGATGTTAACACTTCAAATCATGAAGTTATTTTGCATTCAAGGAGTTTGTTCGCAGCATTAAGTTATTAAATGTCATGTTACCATAGAATCTGGTTTCAAAGTGTCAGCATTTGTGGGTCATATTCTTAAAGATCATAGGTGAACTGACCATTCTTGAATCAAAAATATGTGGAATCCAGTACTCATCCTGTTGAGTTTTGAGGGCTTTGGTGACTGGTTTAAAGTACTCCTGGATGGATGATGGGTAGTAACAGGGCTACATTAGTGAAAACTTAATCAGGAGGTCAGGGAATTCAGGGATTGTCCTCTATTCAGTTCTTCTGATGCTACATCTGGGTACAGTATCTGGGTTTCTGTACTGTAGGAAAGAGAAATGTAGACAACAGTGATGGGTGACACAGAAAGGTGCAGATTTTCAAGCACTTAATATATGGAGGAAGCTGAAGGATGTGACGTTTTAGTTTGCAGAATAGAAGGCAAGGGGTGGCCTAATTGCTGTTGGAGCCATGTCAGTTTCCCTCCTGCCACACACCTCAAACAAGAAGCAGCAATCACAAGTGAAAGCAAAGGACATTCCTCTTGAAAAATTTTTGTAAGGAGAATGGCTAAGTTTGGAAACAGATTGTTGGAGAAGTTTTGTTATCTTAATCTTTGGAGATTTTGAAAACTGATCTGGACAAGGACCAGAGCTACCTGATCAAATGTTGAAGTTAGACTTTTTTTGACCAAGGGTCAAAGGTCAGCTGCAGAAGGTGTTTGTCAGCCTGCCTGGATTTAATTCAAATGAATGTGTTCTGTTCCCCAAGTTGGCCTCTTATCTATAATTCACATGAACTTCTGGTTATTTTAACATAAAATTTTATGTGAAACAGTGAACAGTTTGCTGCAAGTTCAGATTACAAATATGGTTTATGATCACCTAACTGTCCATTTACAGTACAGTGGATATGTTGGGAAGATTATATTCTGTATTCTTTCATACAAGAGTTTCTGAAATTTCTTAGACTTTTTTATAGTGGTAGTAATAAGTAGTTTTTAATTTTATTTATTCTTATTACTTAAAGTTTACATACAGACACGGAACTTTAAGACTTTGAGATCAAGAGCAAGACGTCTGCAGTCAACATCTGAACAATTCACAGAAACAAAAAGTTCACTTTCTTCACTTTTGAAGGTAAATATGAGTAACGTTATGAAGTTGTTTTAGGCTTATTCAGACCACCTCTTTCTCTTGAATGAACCTTCACAATTTACCAGAAGAATTTTCTTTCACTACTATGAAAGAATTTCTTCTTTCTAAAACTTAAGCTAATGGCAATATTTTTTTTCTTAGTAATACACATATTTACTTCATATATAACCAATGCGAAGATTATTTGAATTTTTAGGGGAATAGTTTCAGAGTATAAATATGATTTTACACTCTAGAAATAATTTTTTTGTATTCTGTTTCTGTGACTTTGTTAAAAATAGCTTTGAGTCAAATGAATTATTTCTTTAAACAGAAGTACAACTAGTTTAACGTAGCAGAATGTGTGTTTTCAAGTCAGCAGATAAATATCCAGGTTTAGGGTAGCAAAGCACTTAAAGAAACCAAGTTAACCAGGTATTCTTTCCTTCTAATTGGTTGTACAGAAGTCAGGCAAATTAAGGCCTTTGATCTTATTATGTGTGTAAATTATCTTTGAACTCTTCCCTTCTTCTTGGCATATGTGGCTTATTTAATCTGTGGACTGGGTATGCTGGGGGTGAAGGTAAACCAGGTTTGATAGGTGTGTGAGGTGTATTTGCTGAAGTTCCATCACAACTATACTTACAAAAATATTTTCCAATTGGAAATAAAGCAAAAAGCTTAAGCTAATAACTTCCACTGAATCCAGTGAACAAAGCTGGCTTTGTACAGATCTGCCTTAGGCTGTTTCCTGTTTGGAACTGGGCTCTGAGGGAGTGCTGAAACTGCTCAGCAAAAACACGAGCTCCTGCTCGCACGATTGCGATTCCACCTTTGAGCTACTGCCGTGTATCATCTCAGTAACCCCTTAGCACCTGAATGAAATGCTTTTGTAATTCTGTTTTTTAACTGCCACCCATGGGAGCCAGGTGGTAAGTTAACTGTGTGTGAAAGCTTAGTGTGTACTAACAGTGCTTTGGAAAATATTTCAGGGCTTTATCCTGAGAAAGCGACGAATTGATGTTGAAAATTTAGATGCGCTAATGAAGACAAAAAACATCCCAGAGGCACACCAGGATGCTTTTAAAACTGGTTTTGCAGAAGGCTTTCTGAAAGCCCAGGTATTCCTACAAAAAACACTTGGTAAGTTGTTTTAGTTTATGTATCTTGTCTTTGCAAACAGAAAGTAGTTTATTTCAGCCCAGATTAAATATGTTTTTGTTTTCTTTTACAGATTCCTTGAGAAGATCACGTTTGCTTTCTTTCTTTCTCTTCATTCTTTGTTTTTATCTTGCTATATATTCATCATTTTTACCTGGGAAAGGTTCCTTTTCTGATGCTGGTTAGTTACCTTTTTTCCCCCCACTGTTACACTTGTGTTGTTTCTTCCAGCAGGTTTATCATAAATTAAATATAAAATTTCAGTGTACTAATGAAAGAGTTTTTTACTGCTTCTGGCTACAGCCTTTCAGATGAGAGTGTGACAAAATGTTTATGAAGACAAAAAAGTTGTGTATTAGTATATTTATTGGGTTTTTTTGGTGAAGCAGTTACATGGAACCAGAGAAGTCAGGCTGTGTGCCAGTTATGTATTTGAATTTGGGTGGTGCGTTACCCAGATGAGTTATAGGCAAAATGGTTTGATTTTTGGAATTTGTAATACAGCCTAATTTATAGCAACTAGGAAGTCTCATTGTCAAATTGTCATCTCAAGAAATCTGTTAGAAATAGCAGAACAATGAAAAGGCTGAGCTAATGTAACTGGAGATACTCAGCTTTCTGCTGTTATCAACTGGGTCTCAAGAAAGTCAGGGTATATGCAGAAACATCTGAGGGAGAAGTTCTGGCTGTGTATGTGCTTCTGGATGCAGAGCTTTCTATACTACCCATGACTAAAAAGCACATCAGTGAATTAATTGCAAATATTTTAGAGATTTTTGGGTTTTTAATAATTCTTCTTGCTGGACACTTGTAAACAAACACGTGCCCTTTTAAAAGGGCAGGTGTCAAGTCAGTGTGGTGGTGGTGTGCATTCAAGTGCAAAATTCAGTCTTGGAATGAAATGGCTTTGTGTGTAAATTTGTTGTTGGTCATGTGCTGTTTGCTCTTAGTACGCTTTCGAACATCAAGTATCTTTGATGCAGCAGTTGATCCAATCCAGCTGAAAAATGTCACCTTCGAACATGTGAAAGGGGTAAGATTAAAAGTAAAACGTCTTTGTTTAACTAATCATTGTGAGTCTGAAGAATGTCTTACTCTGTTCAAGAAATTTCTTTGCATGACTTGAAGCTTTGTTTATATTGGCCACTCCAAGATGAAGGAAGAGTTTAACCATTCTTGTTCTACTTTGTATTTTTGTAGCATTTAGTAGCTAACAAAAGGTGCACTCTCCACTTACTGAATGGTGTTTTTAAAGGCTAGAGCAGCAAAAGACAGACCATGAATATCCAAGTTAAGCTATTATTTTCAGAAGTTGATGAGTACAAGAAGATGATAATGCTATTTGATTGTTTCTTAGTACCATCTCTTTGGGTATTGATAATTAGGACAGAAGATATGAAGAATCCCAGAAAGAACTGGGCATGGCACTGCTTATGGGATAGCTTTATTTTTTCTATTCAATTGTTCTTTGACTGTCAGTGGCAAAAGGAGGACCTCCCCCTTTCCTTCCCCTTGGACAAATGGATAGAATTAATCTCTTTTTAATTGCTTAGACTAATATCTTGGTGTAGAATTTTTGATTTTTTTATTTAGTTTGTTGGTCAGATCTGGTCTTGAGCTGTTGGGTTTTTCTTTCAGTGTTTCTAATTTTAATGTTTACTGATTTCTGTGAGTAGTTCTGGGATATGTTGAATTAAATGCATGGGCAGTCAATATGCACACAAATTTTGTGGTACACTTTTATAATTTTCTATTTGTATTTTTGATCAATACACAATTAGGGACTTAATTTCTTGTACAAAACTCACCTACAAAAAGTATTCAGTATTTTATAAATGCTTAGATATATTTGTGGCGTGTTTTTAATGTGTAGGTCGAAGAAGCTAAACAGGAATTGCAAGAAGTTGTGGAATTTCTGAAAAACCCACATAAATTTACTGTATTAGGAGGTAAACTTCCAAAAGGTAAGAACCTTGCTCAGCAGAAGTGAAAAACCTGTGTAGCCATGGCTGTGTAGCTTGTTCTATACCAAGTGACTTATTTACAGGCTAATTTCTTACTATTTTTTCACATATTATGCAAATTAAAATTTTGGAGTTAGATAAAATTTACTGTGTCTTCTTTGTTTATAAAAGTAATGAGCAGTAGTTCCTTGCCCTGTAAAGCAGGGGGAAGTTTATGTAACTGAACTCTTAAAAAGGCCTTTATTTCCTCCTTATGGCTTTCAGCACCTTTAGTGTTTGCCAACTGCTTTAGACAGCTCAGCAACAAATGTTTTCATTTAAAAGGATGATTAAGATTTATGACAGTGGAAGTCCAAATGCATCTGAAATACCTAAACTTAGTAAGTCTGTTCCTTGCCAGTGCTCTACACTGTTTAAAGACAATTATTTGGAATGATTCAATTTAAAAAAAGTTCCACATAAACAGGCAGGAAGATGTTAGTTTGAAGGAAACACTGTTAAGGATTCAGCTGCTAAGCTCAATAGTAATTCTTTAGAATACTGTAGTAATTCTTTAGAATATTTTAGCAATTCTGTAGAATACTTTAGCTTTGTTTCTAATTGATAGTCTTACAAGTCTTTGTTGTTGCTTAAATGTGGATCAGGTTGTATCTGGATTTGATACAGGAAGCTCCTTCAGACTGCAAGTAATGAGCAGTATCTGAAATGGGATGTTAACAGCATTTTGAAGCCAAATGTAGATTATTTCTTCTAATGCATGGAAGAAACTACCTGTATAAGTCTGTGGATTTGGTGGGTTTGCTTTTTGGCTTTTTTGTTTGTCCTTTAGGAATTCTGTTGGTTGGACCACCTGGTACTGGTAAAACGCTTCTTGCTCGGGCTGTAGCTGGTGAAGCTGATGTTCCATTTTATTATGCATCTGGGTCAGAGTTTGATGAGATGTTTGTTGGTGTAGGAGCAAGTCGCATCCGAAGCCTGTTCAGTAAGTTAAATATTTGGGGGTTTGAAATCGTTTCATGTGGGAGATTTGAGTATTTGGTTCCAATTCGAGGCTAATAAATAAAGCCTCTGTAGGGAAATGTTAGAATTCTGTGAGTGACTGTAGAATCTTCCTAGCCACCAGATGAAATTATAGCAAAAAGTATAA
Organism: Sakesphorus luctuosus; assembly: GCA_013396695.1. Taxonomy (NCBI): domain Eukaryota; kingdom Metazoa; phylum Chordata; class Aves; order Passeriformes; family Thamnophilidae; genus Sakesphorus; species Sakesphorus luctuosus. The sequence continues at coordinate 443,256 of VWZD01008488.1, read as the reverse complement.
GTGATGTTACAACAGTCCCAGAAACGAAAAGTAATTTAAATAGAAATAAAATGTCCTATGAAATGGAATATTTGAAATTGTAATTTAAAAATAGTGTTCACCTTCTCAATTACTTCCTTCATATTTTTCTATTTTTTTTTAATCTGAATTTGAGCTTTATGGCATCACAGTGTAGCAATAAGCTGCTATTTCCTTTCCCACACCCATCAACAGGCTCAGAATAAAGGACTTTATAATGTTTAGATTTATGGGTTTCGCAAAAGAGGCTTTTTATTTCAAGTATGCAAATATTACTGGGGAGAGGGAATCCAGCTTCTCTCTTAAATGGGAAATTGGTAGTGTCAAATATATAGAATGTACAAAGTAGTTTGCATTTGTAGAAGGAACGTGACTTGCTTCATGTGTAAGAGATGCAAAATGCAGTCTGTGTAGTACCTTAAAAATGCGTTTCCTTCTGTTGGCTACAGAAGTTTAGATGACTGACTTGTACATTGATATTAATGTTGCAGATATGTCTGGCTGGGTGAACGAGTTCCATCCTAGTATCCACTTACCAGTCAATGTTTTCAAGTTTATCGATGCATTTTTGTGTTTGTAATACCCGTGAACTCGCACGTGAGCCCTTCCCTGTTAAATAACAAGCAGGTTCTATTAAAATAAGTTGGCATTGAGACCCATTGTATTTTGTACTGTTTTTGTTTAATAAGCAAATGTTCTTTACCCAAGCCTATGAAAGAAACTCATGTAGGGAGTTCATACAAAATACAACAATTTCTTAATCTATTTTCCTGGTGATTTCTTGTAGCATGATACAAATAATCTGATGAAGATATGAAGAACATTACTTCTCTTTGTAGCTCTCCATTTCAAAAATACATTTCCTTTTTTTAAGCTAAAATCATGACAGTTCTGCTGATGTCTAATAGAAAACTTTATAACCCAAGAATAATAGAAATAGAATCCTAAATTACATGATACACTGTGTGTTCTTTTGTGTGGTTCAAGGTCCTTGTGCTATTTTCCTTTTGTCAGGGGAAGCAAAAGCAAATGCACCTTGTGTTATATTTATTGATGAATTGGACTCTGTTGGTGGGAAGAGAATTGAATCTCCAATGCACCCCTATTCAAGACAGACCATTAATCAACTTCTTGCTGAAATGGATGGGTAGGTATATGGATTCCTGAGGGCACAGAAGGTACTTGACTGACTGGTAACTTGGATGAACTTTTACTCCTTGACAGCTTTGAAGTTTTACGTAATTGTTTGTAATTCTTTTAAGGATATAAATTTAATCTGCTTTTATGACTACTTTCTAGTACTGCCAACAGCAGCATTAATCATCTTGTTGTAAAGAATATAGAAGCTTCTGAGTTGCAGTTGCACAGTAACTGCAATTATTTGAATGTCTTCTCAATTTTTTAGCCTGGTTATATATTTAACGGAAGAAGTTCAAGTCAGAGCAGAGCATGTTTTTAACCTGTTGCTGGGTTAAATCTGGTCATTCTCGGATCACATGCTGTGGTGTGAAGGCATGGTTTTGACTGGCCAGTGAAGTCATGTGAAATAAGTAACAGAAGTATTTATGGACAAAATTGTAAATTCTGTGTCAAAAAAACCCCCAAAACTGTCACCCTTTTATCCACACAGATTTAAACCAAACGAAGGTGTTGTTATTATTGGTGCAACAAACTTCCCTGAAGCATTAGATAAGTGAGTATAACACATTGATCATTTTTACAGATAATACATTAAAAAACAAATAAAACACCCCTACCACAACAACAAACTTGCTTGTGTTAATCTTCAGCCATTAGTGTTATGGCTGAGGTTTTTCCCTCTTAAAAAGGGATGTGTATGACCAGTTTTTGGCATTTATTAGGTTGCAAAGTTAAATATGGAGAAATAAGTAACATGCTTCTAAGCATTTAAAATTTGACCAGCTGCATTCCTTGTTCATAATGCAAAATTTTCCAATGCAAAAAGCCCTTTAAAATGTTTAGTCAATAAATACCTTTCCTCTGTCTTTTTACAAACAGACAGGAAAACATATTCTTTGCACCTGTGCATGACATAGTCTTTGTAGATGTCTTTAGAAATAGCCATTCATTTTTGTTCCTTGATACATTAGTAAGTTTACTGCAGCATTTTTAAGTCAGTGTACTAAATTGTCATTTCCTTTAGTGCTCTGATACGTCCTGGTCGCTTTGATATGCAAGTTACTGTTCCTAAGCCTGATGTAAGAGGTCGTACAGAAATTCTGAAGTGGTACCTTAATAAAATCAAGTATGATCCATGTAAGTAAATACTTTACTATAGTGTCTTTTTATGTAACAGTTTTTGTATTGGATCAGCCCCCTCATCTGTTAGTCTTTTATTGCATTGGCAATTGTGGCTTTACACGGTGTCTTAAAAAACCCACAAAAATTGTCTAATATGTACTGTCCTGACAGTTTTCTGAGGCAGCATTTCTTTATAGTCCACAAGAATTCATAGTGTCTTGATTCATGGTGTCATAGGCTTCATCTTTTTCTAAAACTGAAAATTTTTTGTTTAATGCATATTTTTTTAATAGAACATGATTCTTGATTACAATTTCAGGAGCAATATAGACTCTAATGACAAATTTGTTTGGGTTTTTGTCCCCCCCCACAGCTGTTGATCCAGAAATAATTGCACGAGGCACAGTAGGATTTTCGGGAGCAGAGCTTGAAAATCTTGTCAATCAAGCTGCCTTGAAGGCAGCTGTTGATGGAAAAGATATGGTAACCATGAAAGAACTAGAATTCTCCAAGGACAAAATTCTAATGGGTATGATTTTATACAAAAGACATACATGCATGTTACAGTACACAGAGGTTTTCTTGAGTAATGAAGACTTTTTTTACCAGTTACATCTCCTATTAGTTATTTTTGAATAGAACATTTTTGAGACCAGAGAGTAGTATGTAAAATCTAGTGTGCAATACAGTCTTTAATACCTGATACTGGTTTTAAAATCAAAAATGCTGTGTGTGGTACTTCAGCCTAGAGGGAGACAGTCTTGATTTCTTATCCTTCTCCTACTTATTTGCAAAGGAAAGGAGCGAATAAATGACCAGAAACCTGGAACTTCTGTTTAACAAACTTGTCAGGTGATAGCACAAAGCTTAAACATCTGAGATGTAAACACTAAAAGTGTGACCTGTTCCTGCTTTAGAAAAGACATAAAATTTTCTCAGTTACTTAGACTGCATTTTAAATCTATTCCTTTAAAAACAACTTTTCTGTAGAATACAGTGAGGTCCGTTTTTAGACAATAAAATCTGACTCATAAATATTTTGCAGTTAATGAGTGTGCTTTGAGCTGCTTTGTGCTCTGAGTATATGCAATATGTGGATTGTGGTGATCAGCTGCACAAAAAAGTTAATTTAATTTTCCTCTGCATAAGGACCTGAACGTAGAAGTGTAGAAATTGATGAGAAAAACAAAACCATCACCGCTTACCATGAGTCGGGACACGCGATCATTGCGTATTATACGAAGGACGCAATGCCAATCAACAAGGCCACAATCATGACACGAGGAACAACACTGGGACATGTGAGTGTTTCTCCATCTAGTTCTATTAGTATTTTTAATTCTATTTATTTTATTAGTATTTATTTAGTTAGTTTTATTTTGGTGTTGGTTTGTGGTGTTGAGAAGTTTGCCAACAATGGTGGTGGTTGTGATTGTCATAATGCATATCGTAGTCTCTTGAAATACTCAGGTATGAGCAATCTCTTGGAAAACCCACTGATCATCTTTTCTGTGTGATAGAAAGCTTTCTTCCTTTGTTTAGAAACAAATTGGCATATGCTAGTATAACAATTCATGTATACAAGGAAAGAAATGTAATTTTGATTCTGATGCAATTAAAATAGCACCCAACAGCAAACCCTGGAAGTTTGTCTAAGGGACTAGTAAGTAGAAGCATAGCTCACCTGTACTTTTAACACTTTGTCCAGTGTGGCTTTTCTAAACTTAACTGGTTACCTATCTTGTTTTTAGCATAGATATCTCTAAGGTTTTTTTATTTTGCCTTTAGCTGCCAAGCATTTGAACAGAAATATATTTCTATTATGTCTATTTGTGTTGAACTTTTTTCAAGTGAATGTGTTCAGTTAATGAAAACCATTGGCCTGAATCTGCTGGGTAAGTTGACTCTCGTACTCAGTTTGAGTGTAGGGAATAGGGAGAAATTGATAGATTGTTCTGTTTCTTCCTGTGGTAGGTGTAAGTTGCTCAGTTTGATGTGGTGCTCGTGGTCTGTTGGAGGCTGTTCGGTGGTTAGAATAAGACCCTCCAAGCAAACCTGATGAGTGCATATACATGGGGGAGGCCCAGAGCATTTAAAGTGTTTCATAAAAGCCTTTATATCTGCTTTGGATATTTTTTCAAGATTATTTCAGTATTTCTTCAGTTTTTTGTTGCCTGACCACAGTTCTGTATCTTATAGGTATCTTTGCTCCCGGAAAATGACAGATGGAGTGAAACTAGATCCCAGTTGCTTGCACAGATGGATGTCTGTATGGGAGGAAGAGTAGCAGAAGAGCTCATATTTGGAAGTGATCACATCACAACAGGTCAGCTGATAGGTAGTTCAAAAAAGATTTTGATCAGGGCTGTGGATTAGCATGTTTAATTTGGTTTCAATAACCTAACTTAGATCTGTTTGCTCTCTAGGTGCTTCCAGTGACTTTGACAATGCTACCAGAATTGCAAAACTGATGGTCACTAGATTTGGAATGAGTGAGAAGGTAGTATCATCAATCCTTTAATATTTATACAGGACAAAGACAAGTTCTGTTCTGTAACTAAAGCCTATTTGGGTGTCAGGGATCACTGAGAATAGTGTAAGTAGTTTTAACAGAGTAAGCCTTATGATGTGGCCTAGAGAGAGCTCAGCTAGAAAACCTGTGTATTTGACAGTTTAAAAATTACTTTGCAGTATTTTTACCTCAAAGTTGCCTTGAAGGTTACTAATGTCTTTAGAAAATAGTTATAATAAAGCCAAACATTTTGAAATTGAGGGTAATCTTGGGTTTTGGAGGGCGAGTAGGGTAACAATGCTGAGTTTTCTATACATTCTTTAGAAGCTCCTTTACTTGTGTTTATTACCCATCAAGTGTTAGTAGTTTAGGGATTTTGTTTTGTTCTGTAAGAAAACAGTTAATCAGGATCTGTACTGTGACCTATTGAAGTAGAATTCTACAGTTACTACATAGTTGATGAACAGGCTTCTTGTTTTGCTTCTGCTGAAAGCACTTCAGTAAGCATTTGACTCATGATTTTATTTGTTTGCATGTAGAAGCAATAGGTGATGAAGCCCATACAGTGTTTTATGTGTATTACTGCAACAGTGGAAAGATAAAGATATTTTTGTTGTTGTTTAGCTTGGCGTTATGACCTACACTGATACTGGGAAAGTCAGCCCTGAAACCCAGTCAGCAATTGAACAGGAAGTAAGGACACTTCTACGGGTAAGTCACTCCCCCTCCACTCTGATACCTTTATTTTGAGATGAGTTTAATATCTGCTTGCTTGGTTATTAATTTTAATAATATATACTGGTGAAAATATACAGGTGGATGTAGCTGCAACTTTGAATCTGTGCATGTCAAAACTTGTTGGTGATGGCCATGCACAAGTAACGTGAATCAAGTTGGTGCTGTTGGGTTCTTTAATACACTCTTTAACACTTCCTCTTACACTTGGTCAGGATTTGTATTTTGCCTATGCATTTAATAGGGGGAAAAGCATGGCTGTAAATTGTTTTAGAACTATGACTTTGTATACAATCACATGGGTGGCCATACCAGATCAGAGAGTTGCCTTCAGTATCTTGTTCCTCACAGGGATCAGTGTCAGATGCTTAGGGAATTTTGTAACATTTGGTAATCACTGAACTTCACCATTGGTCTTTGGTAATCTGAATTAGTTTGGTGCAGGCAGGAAAATTACTTATATTGTAACATTTAAATGAACCTTTGCTGCAGTTGTTTTTGAACTGACTTGGTCATGTGAGAACTACTGAGGTAGAACCATGAGTTGAAGCTGGTAATGCTGGTGTTGTGCATCTATTTGAAGCACTGGCAACTTTGAGTAGCTGGCAGCATTCTGAAAATATGTAATAGTTGGAGTTTTACAAGCTTTATAAAATGTTAGGCTTTGAGGAACAATCTGTGAATGCTGTAGCTTTACTCATAACACAAAACCAAATACACTTTGTTAGAAAACCAGGAAATTTTCAAATCTAGTCTTTTCTAAGTCATATGTAAAAATATTATGGTTTGTTTCAGGATTTCATTTTTAGTCCTGCTTATGCAAGATGCAAAGGTGGCATAAAATGTTTGGTTGTTTTTCATTCATTACGTCAGATATGTTTTAAATCTTTGTGAGTCAGGAGATGTGCTGGCTATGAAATGTGACACAACTTTAAATATTTCAAGCTGTGTTTCCTGGAAACAATTTTTGAAGTAGAATGTTGCTGTTGTTTTTTTCCTAAAGTCTTAAAATCTCCTTCTACTTGTTTTTAATATTAGGACTCATACGAGCGAGCGAAGAACATCCTGAAGACTCATGCAAAAGAACACAAGAATTTAGCAGAAGCTTTACTGAAATATGAGACTTTGGATGCCAAAGAAATCCAAATTGTTCTGGAGGGGAAAAAACTAGAAGTAAGATGATAACTTCTGGAATATGTAACTGATAATTTGAAGAATGTACGTCTAGCAATGCAGTAGTCTTATGCAGCATAGCCTTTTTTTCTCTACCTGATGTGTGTATGGCATTAGTGTCACTTAATATTACTCTGTCTCTTGTGAGCTTGTGTTACTCATCTATTTGTTGTGTCTGATCAGAAAAAGACACAAAATAAAGCAAGTTTCCCATCCTCTGCTCCCTATGCTCTTCGCACAAGAAGTTATTCAGAAGGCTAAATCTCAGGGCTGAATTCAGCATTTTGGTTCAATCAAAGGTGTTGAAGCTGAGAAGAAAAGCATGCAGATACACTGGTGTGTTTTGACACAGCATCCTGGGCCATGCTGCTACATGTGCTTTTGAAGTGAAACCCCACAATGTGTGCTATGGGAGATGTACACGAGTAGTATGTAGGGTAACTAATGTTTATACTCTGAGGCCAGAGACCACTATTAAAGACCTTACTTAGAAAAGAAACAAAATATGTCTAAGAATGAAGTAGCTACATTGTGGCAGCTCCATGTTAGACAGAAACATTAATGCTCCAGCACTCTTGGGGTTAAAATACACATGTGTATGGCTTGGAGAAAAATTTTAATGCAAAACCAACAGGCTAAATGTGTCTAAGCCTCTTTGGGCCTTGTTTTGGGCAGAACCATGGCAGGAATAAAAAAATACCTGTGACCTCTGATGTGCTGCTGACAAGATTCTTAATTTTTTTATTACTGCAGTAAATGGATGACAGTGCTTTGATGACAGGGCTTTTGCACTGCTGGAGATCCTGGAGTTTCTACTAATACTGTGTATGGGCGTTTGATAATCCAACAGGGAGTTTCTTCAAAGAGGGCAATATTGCTCACTGAAGAGTAGTTCAGAAAGTGTTTGAAGCATTTTCTAATAACATTCCCAGTTCTGTTCTACAGTAGAAGTAGGGAAATAAAACTTTTCCTTTCAACTCTCAAAGAAACCTGGAAATTCTAAGAAAATAAGATAAAGGTTTTGAAAACAAAAGCAGTTTCCAGTCAAGTGGAAGTGACTGCTAGCAATTATATGCCAGTATTCTTTTGATCTCATGGAACTGGTTTTTATGAATAACAAATATTGATCATAATCTTTCTGCACAATCAGTTATAGAAGGACTATAAACTTCTGTTGCAGAGAGGGGCTGTATTAGCATATTAATGTTGAAGGTTACCATACTTGGACATTAAAATAGTTGGGCTGGTGCCAATAAATGTGAGTGGAAACTGGTAGCTACACCTAAAAGTAGAAGTAACATAGTATTTTAGAATTTTCTGAGTGTAATGCTTGATTATAACCTAGGGTTTTTTAATAGGAGCACATGCATATTTTTTCCTTTCAAAACCAGATTGACTTTCTTTTTGCCTGGTTTTGTCAGCTTACTACAGTGACATCCCACTCCATGTGGGAGAACTTCCAGTTGTTATAAAGCAGCATACAAAATGTCTAGGCTGACTAGTTACAGTTGTACTTGTATTTTAGAAATATGCCAACAGAAACAGAAATATACTGCATATTTGGCATCTGTTTTTGAAGTAATAAAGGTTAATTTTAATTATGCATATTGGTTTTCTTTGTATTCCTTGTGAATTGCTATAAAATTTAGTACCAAGTTCCCTACTGTATAAATTGAGGTGCATACAACATTTAAAGTTGTAAATAAATTTGAGAATTATTGCACTCTCTCTAATAATGAGATCTCTAGGCAATGTTTTCCCTAGAAATTCAGACCTTTTTTCAGTTGCTGCTTCTGTAGTGGTATTTGAAAGGGAACTTTTCCAGTTAAATAATGTGAATCTGCATTCAGAAACAAAAAACTTTTCTCGTTTGAAGTCACTAAAATCTCTATTGAATGATCTTGTTTGAGGGGTAATTCCTTTAAGTAATTTCTTTTTCTCATTCAAAAGCTTCTTCCTATATGCATAGAAGTAGAAAAGTGGTATTTAATCGGGACACGAAAGATTGTTACAAGGTTAGCCATAAAGTGTAAAGGGTATTTTTGCCTTCTGACCAACTCAACAGCACAGGTATTACGGAAGAGTTTATTGTCATTTGTGGTTGGTTGTATGCGTGTAACAGCTGTGGAGTTTCAAAGAAACTTATCTGTTTAGGCATTGGATTTAACCCCTGGTGTTCTTGTTGCATCTAAGAGCTGAAATTTCTCCTCATAAACATTGGGCAGAGGTAGGAGGCTGGGTTTGTGGGGCAAGGTTTTTTTAGTGAGGCAGCTACACGGCTGGCATCTGGGAGAAGATGCCAGAAGCTTTCCCCATGGATAACAGAGCGCTGCCAGAGGCTCCAGCAGGGACCCACTACTGGCCAAGGCCAAGCCCATCAGCCATGGTGGTAATGCCTTTGGGATAACACATTTAAGAAGGGAAAGAAGATACTGTGCAAGAGCAATTTCAACCAGAGGAGAGAGAAGCAAGGATAGGAGACTGAAACAACTGCAGCCACCAAGGTCCCTGAATAAGGAGGAGGAGGTCCTCGAGGTGCTCCAAGCGCTGGAGCAGACATTCCCCTGCAGCCCATGATGCTCCACAGGACAGCAGAGATCCACCTGGAGCATGTGGAGGGCCCCACACCAGAGCAGGTGGATGCCCAAAAGAGGCTGTGCACTGGAGCAGGCTCCGGGCAGGACCTGTGGACTAATGGAGAGGAGCCCACACTGGAGATTTGCTGGTAGGACTTGTCACCCGCACTGGAGCAGGCTCTTCCTGCAGGACTGCACCTCGTGGAAGGAACCCACACTGGAGCAGTTTGTGAACACCTGCAGCCTGTAGGAAGGAACCACAATAGAGAATTTTGTGGAGGACTGTCTGCCATGTAAGGGACCCCACTCTGGAGCAGGGGAGGAGAGTGAGGAGTCCTCCCCCTGAGGAAGGAAGAGATGTGTGATGAACTGACCGCACAGTGCATTTCCTGTCCCTCCCCTTGCTGCTGTAGGGGGAAGGTAAACGTGGAAGTGAAGTCGAAACCAGGAAGAAGGAGGGGAGGGGGAGGGAGGGAAGGTGTTTCTAAGATTGGGGTTATTTCTGATTTGATTGGTAATAAACTAATTTCCCCAAGTCAAGTCTGATTTGCCTATGACAGTAACTGGTGATCCTCTTCCTGCCCTTATTTCAACCCCCAAGCCTTTTTTGGTATCTTCTCTCACCTGCCCTGCTGAGGAGGCAGCTTTGGTGGGCTCCTGGTGTCCAGCCAGGGTCAACCCACCACAGCCACACACACAGCTTCCAGACATCAGTCAGAGATGCTTAGATGGACTGTTTGCTTTTTAAATATCCTTAAACTGGTCACAAGCATGGTGGCACATAAAATAAGAAATTCAAACTTGGACATGATTCTGGATTTTCTCTGAGGGTGGCATGCCAGAATTTTGCCATCAAACTTAATACAAAGAAAATGCAAACTTCCAGAGGAAGGTGTGGGCTGCTCTTTTTGGCTGCTCCCTACTCTGTGATGACCTGAGTTGCAACAGCTGAGAGAGGCTCTAGGTCCTGGGAGCTAACCCCTTACCTAGAAGGGGATATGCTCCCCCGCTGTCCCCCCTCACATGGCCCCCAGGGAGCCCGCAAAGGCCACACAGGGACCACAGGAGAGGGACAAGAGAGAGAGTTTATTGCTCAAGGGTGAGGGTTTATAAGGGTTTTGGAGGGATCACAAAACTACAAATAGTAACCAAAATGGGATTTGGCTCCATGCCAACAGGAATCAAGGGTTAACAAGCAATAGAGAGGGGTAAATAACATCCAATGAGAAAACTTCTTGAAACTTCCTTCCAGACCACCAAATACATTCCTAAGGGTTGAGAGAACAGTTATCTCAGGGGATTTGGGGAAAGAGAAGGGTGACTTTGCAAAAAAGAACAGTGGAATCCATTTTGTGCATTTAAACAACAGTAAAACCCTCAGTTTTTAAGGCATTAGGGTTATCTTCTTCACAAGTCCACTTCTGACAGGACTTTTTCCATTCCAGATACTGTAAGTCGATTGCTACACTGAGTCAGCTGAAATGTCAGAAGAATTCTCTAAATCTTTATCCCTTAAATTGGCTGTGAAATAAAAGCAATCAAGCCATCGGTAGCTTTCTGTTCTCTTGATTTGCTTGGAAACCTCTGCTAGAAGCAGAGAGAGCTGGTTTTGCTTCTAAAATATGGCCAAACAGCAGGATGAGAAGACAGAGTATTCACTTCAAATAGGTCACTCTCACTACTTTCCTAGATTCCATTCTATTTTTCTAAGAGTATGACTCAAACTCCAGTGTTATATTAAGATGTTTTTGTCTCATGTTGGCAAACATCTCATGATGATGTGTGAGTGCATCATCTGCTCCTTCCACAGCATCATTAGTGCAGAAATGGCTGTATTGTTTGCCATAATAAAAGCACTAATATGGACAATTAAAACGTTTCATGGGAGAAGAGGGGATTCTGGTGAATGGGGTTGAGGTTTTGTTTTTTCCCCAAATCTAGCTTTGTGGTTCATGCCCTGTCCTGGAAACTTAATGCTGCTGAGTGTAATTCTGAGATTTCATCATACACCATGTGGGCTGTGTAGTAGCACTGGGGTTTGACTTTGAAATCAGCAGCAGATTTCTTCTAAGATCAATGCAAGTTTTTAGTCTGACTACTATTTCAAGAACTGTTTCCTCTTCTAGGAACAAAACTTGCTCTTGAACTCTAGAACATTTTAAGATCAACTTTTTTTTTTAATAAACATTTACCCATTATTACAGAGCTACTTTTGCAGAATATTCAACTGCCTTTGTGTTGAAACAACACCCTCAGATTTAGTTTATCTTTCCAGGTAGAAAGACCTCAGGAAAACTGAAATGAAAAGGAAATAACATTGTTTGAATAGAGAAATTTGCAGCAAAGTTCAGGACACCTTTTGTAAAGAATTTAGTATAAAAATTCTCAGGCTGTCATAAGTAGAGGAGGAAGGGGGGTGGTAGAGTGAGTGGTGGTTTTATTTGTTTCAGTTTCCAAAAAGCAAAAAAGCCAAATCAATCTCCAAGAAGCTCTAGCACCCAGGGGTAAAAGCAGACCTGGAAAGATGCAGCAGCTGAAATGCATTTCTGGTTTTATGCATGTTAACTAATCCTAAAAAAACCCCCCTGCTTCATGCTTAATTTCATTTTGCTTTTACAAAGTGATCTAGGACATGTCTTAATAAGTGTAGTCATTACTCTTCAGACCACAGAATTATTAAGGTTGGAAAAGACCTCCAAGACTATTAAGTTCAACCATTAACCCAGCATCACCATGTTTACCACTAACCCATGTCCAACATTTCCAGGGATGGTGATTCTACCACTTCCTTAGGCAGCCTATTCCAATGCTTGATCACCTTTCAGTGAAAAAATTTTTCCTAATATCCAAACTAAACTTTCCCTGGTTCAGCTTGAGGCTGTTTCCTCTTGTCCTATCACTTGCTACCTGGGAGAAGAGATTGACTCTCCACCTCCCTACAACCTTTCAGGCAGTTGCAGACAGCCTCCTTTTCTCCAGGCTAAGCAATCCCAGCTCCCTCAGCTGCTTCCTGTAAGATTTGTGAACTAGTCCCTTCACTGGGTTTGATGCTGTTCTCTGGACATGCTCCAGCACCTCAATGTCTTTTCAGCGAGGTGCCCAAGACTGGCCACAGGATTTGAGGTGTGGCCTCATCAGTATCTCTCTAAATCTGAGCAACTAAAATGAAGTATTCATATATTCATAGCAAAGTTGCAGGTAAACTCCATGTGGTCTATGCATTTTTTTCGAATTTGAGAAGGTGTGCACACAACCAAAAAATTTTGAGGTCTTCAGATTTGATTTTTCATTTCCTTTTTTTGTATGAACTTGGTTAATAATGGGCTTTGGACAGAAAGTTGCCAGTATTCTTTCATAAATGTTTTTGTTGCATTCCAGATTTAGTGACTATTAAGTGCTTCCACCATTTTTTCTTGGCTGTCAATGATTTATCTTCAGCTTTGGTATGTAGCTTTCATAGTAACTCTAAATGAAAATGCCTGTAGACTATGATTTCGCTGCTCCAAAAATTATAATCAGTATTTCCCATTTGTCCTGGAATCATCAATTTCTGAATGACTGGACCTTCAGGCTGTGGTCCCCATAAACAGAGACATCATGGAAGAAACAAGATTCTGCCCTCTCTAGTGGGTCTCATACAACCAGCTGGAAATCGACAGGGGATAGAGGAGACCCTGGCTTTTTCCCACTTGCGCAATCTCTCAGAAGAAACCCTCCACAGAAGCGGATTTGGACTCAATGCTTATTAAGTCCTACACCAGTTTTTACAAAATTACAAACATCAGTTACCATCATTCAATTTCCAATGGGTTACTCATTATATTGGCAACAACTTATGAACTGACTTTTCACCCACTGTCATGTCCCTACAGGTTAGAAGACCACCTCATATATTCTTCCTCTTATTCAGTGAAAGCTCCTCTGCTCAATTGACACATTACAGGATGGGCTGTCACTGGTGAACACAGTGGAATCCAGGGGTTTACAGTTTTAGAACTGACCTCCTTAAACCTGAGTTGCTTTTTCATTTCACCCTGAATCAGGGTATGATTCTCTCTAGTGACTCCTTGCCCTGTAGTGCCATGGCACAGCATCTTCCATAGTGGTTACTCAGAAGGTCCATGAAAGTTCAATAAGCTACAGCATATCCCTTTGTCAACTGCAGCTGACATAAACTACACACAATCTCCTTAAAGGTACCAAATGTTTAATCTTAGCTAGAAAATGGAAGACCAAGAAAAGAAGTCTTTGAACAGAAAATGTGAGTCCATTTGTCTTCCCCAACAGTTTCTCATGCTGCATTAGGAGAATAAACAGACTATGTCTCCTGAACACTTATGAGTAATTTTAATACATTCAGTAAACACAAAAAATACTCCACAACATTAGGATGTTGACTCAAGCATACACAGAAATGAGAAATGCAAATGCACTCTGTCAGTTTTCATTTCATCTGTTATTTTTCTTACATCGCTTTTCTGAAGCCTTTGCTTCCCTGATGTATTTACTTTTCTGTCCTTTGTTTTCTTAATGTCTTATATTCCCTGAAAGTGAGTGCATTTTAATCAATTTGTAATATATATTAAATAGAATACATTTAACATAGTCATGAATCATCTTTATAATTTCTCAAACTAAGCTCTGACTTTTCAGATTTGTTATCATGGAGTGATCTGCCAAGTTTTCCAAAGAATGTTAAAAACACTGGAATAAAAACAAGACCATGAAGAGCCCCAAACGAAATGACAAGAAACATGATCTTGAAAAAGGTCCTAAAGATGTAGGTTTTTGCTGCAGCCAGGACGACAACTCCTAATATAGTAGAAACTGCGCCTTGTAATACTGGGTAACCCAGCAGGGACAGAGCCTCAATTGCCCTTTCATTGGCTGATGACTCTCTACTTGTAACAAAGGCATAGGAAATATGAGCAGAAAAATCTACTGAAAACCCTATACAAATGACCAGGTTGATCATGGATATGGAATCGAGATTGACATTCCAAAATGACATGAAACCAGCAACACCAACTATAACAGAAGCTATAGCAAAAGTCACCCACAAGCAACACAGAGGGTTGGGAATGAGCAGAAGGGAGACAATGAGCATTGCCGCGGCAGCAACGGCAACGTTCTGGATGGTGTTCTGAACTATTACCAGGTACTGGTCGTAGTAAATGAACGCTGGGTGATACACCTTCAGTGGAATACTGCACTGCTTGGCTGTCTCTCTTAACTCATTGAGAAGATTCTTCTCATCAACAGCTGAGGTCACATTCACGGTCTGGATGAAGAAACGTGAAGCTTCTATTTCATCTTGAGTCTTGTTTATGTCCCACTCAAAACTGGAACGAATTCTGAATAGTATAGGTAAGTTATCAAAGAAGGGAGCCTTACTGTTTATATTTATTGAACTGCTTTCAGCAAATACTGTGTATACTCTCAGCCATGACTCCGAGAGGTTCTTATCTACATAGGAAATGTTCTCTAAATTCTGTGCGCAGCTCTCAATGCCACGACGAACCGTCTCATTCCAGTAATCCACACTTTCAGTAATGACAACCATGACCCTGGGTCCATATGTCGAGAAATATTCCTCATCATCATCATAGTATGGAATAACGTAAGAGTCATCATTAGCCAGATTTCGAAGATCGATGCCTTCCCTGACCTGAGTACACCCATAAACACTGCCACCCAAATATGCTCCGTACAGCAACACTACGAGTAGTTTGATCCATTTATTTGTAACAAAAGGCCCATAATACTTTTTAAAGAATATGCTCATTGGATGTTCACCTTCTGGCTCAGAGGACTGCCCAGAACAGCTGCCGATACAGCAAGCATTGTACAGGCAGGAGTTCTCTGCCTGATCTTTATCTACTCCCACACGCATACAAGTCAGCCAGTGTCGGTTGCCTTGCTCCCTTTTATGATTTAATACAAGAACTGCCCCAAAGAAGGTCATGGTGTATACATAGCAGAAGACAAACGCAGTGCCCGTATAGAGGCAAAAAGATCTCACAGACGGAAAAGCAGTCCAGGTGCCAATGAAGAATGCCAAAACATCTGTGAGAGTGGTGATGGTCACAGAAAGTGCTGCCTCCGAGTAAGTCTCAGTCAGCAGAGATTTAACATCAGATTTCTCTTTTTTCCTTGAACTTTGTTCCCAGGAAGCGATCATGATGAACATGTCATCAACGCCAACTCCTGCAAGGGGAGAAAAAGTTAATGCTGCACTGCAAAACAGCACCTTCCACTAACACCCAACAAAACTACAACATTAATCACATCTAAGTCTGCACAAAATTTTGAAAAAGAAAAGCCATTAACATGGCTTTAGTGCTGAGGCAAGTTATAAGAGAATCAGGAAAACAGATCCTTTATGTGTAGCTGAATGTATTACCTTTCAGATACTCTTGGTGACCTGATGGGGTGGTGACCCCTCACCCTACTCTGCTGAAGGACTGAGCAGACCTACTCCATCTCTGAAAAGTGTCTTGTACCTGCTGTCCACGTGTCCACTCATGTAGATGACACAGATTTCAAAGCATCGTGTGTTCTGATGCTCAACTATCCTTACCACTGAAGTGTCTCCCATTATCTCTGTAATCTTTTCTTCATCACTGAAGCAACTTAGACCAATAACTTCATCCTCTGCCATCAGCACAAAGGGAGAGCAGTTGCTCTCACATGGGAGAACGGTGATCCCAGTTTTCCAGTGGGTCACTTTTTAATGCTCTTTTTCCTCCACTTCTCTCCAGTTTATCATTCAGCACTTCTTCACAACTTATTATTCAGTTATCTTCACATTTATACTCATGCATTGAAAAATATTACCCACCAGAGTTCTGGGAAACTCTGCCAGGAAGACTAGATCCTGGGCTTGGGTTTTTCCTAAGATTCCTAGGTGAGCTGAAGTTCAAAAAGGAAGAGCCAATGTGCTTGCCTCAGCTCTGCCAACTCTCAGGATTTATTTAATCACAGACTTTTCAGTATTTTGCCAATGCTGTCAAGAGTTCTTCTATTCCTCAAAAATTAATCACATGGAAAGGGAAAGCAAGACCACATGAGTAGAGAAGTGAGCATAGATGACTTAGCCAAGCATAAAAGAATAGATGAAACTATTACCTGCTGCCTGAAGATGTAATTGCCAGTAGACATGCAAAGATGAAGCAAGCAGCATGTCAAAAGGCACTACCGGATGGCAGTGAGCCAGGCTGAGCTGAGCTGAGGGGTTCACCCTCTTGCAGGAGTTCTGAGGAGGCTGCACCTCCAGGTATGTCCTCCCCTTGCTGCAGCTCAGAAAGTTGTATGATTTGATGCTCACATCTTGTAAGAGTGACACCACTAGGTTGTGTTAACTTTGCTTTAGTCTTTGTACCTGAATCAGACTCACTTTTCTACTTACCCAGAATCAGGAACGGTGCGTTTGCTACAGTGACCACAAATGGTGCTCCACAGAAGAGCATCAATCCAAAGCTGCTTAACACAGCCAAGCCGGCAGAAACCACTCCACAGCAGGCAAGCCAGACATTATTTCTTATACAGCTCAGTCTGAAAAGATTTCAAGGAATATCTTAATTACATGTCAGATATTTCAGCAACGTGTTTGGCATAACAAGTGCACAGATACCAATGACACCCTGCCTAAAGAGAACTTCTGATGAAAGTTGCTAGGAGAGCTCCCAGGTGTCAGCACTGAACAAGATTAATTAGTCTGGGAGGTGCTATATGCATTATTCCACTGGTCAGCTACATTCAGAAAAGATGTGTACTGATCTTTACATCAATAACAAGAGAGCTGGCAAAATCAAGATATGTAAGCTCCACCAATGAGGCTAGACTTAGGGTGACCCCAAAAATAACTGTTTAGAAGCTCTTTGCTTGTACATGGGTTCTTGATGGTGCACATCACTGTAATATGGAAGCACCTCCCAGGCAGTAAGTGCCATGAAGAGAAACTTTCTCAGCAGGCAATTGGCCACCGGCATTCTGCCAAGACATCCCTAAGGGCTGGCTCAAGGATTCCCCAAGAAATGCTCTAATGGGCATGATGCTTGATGCGAATGTTAAACCAGGTAGCCCATCCTGTGAAGAAGAGCAGAGGTCAGTGCTCATGGAGCCATAGCTTAGAAGATATTTTACCTTAAGCAAGAGACGATTGAAAAGGTTATTGTCAAGAAATACGTTACGGAGAAGAGAGGGATCACACTCTTGGTATTTCCTTCAAACTCCTGCTGTCTGGACAGCGAGGTATAGTAAGTCACCTGCCGTTAAAACAAGGAAAGAAAGGATGATGCACTTTAGAGCACCGCCGTGGCCCCTGCAACCCGCAGGCCACCCGCCTTCACCCCGCACCGTCTGCTTTCCTTTCCGCGACGGGACTGCCCGGACATTGCGGCTCCGCACGGCCGTGCCCGGCCCTGCCTTACCCTAATGGAGCTGAGGTGCAAGTCCGTCAGCTTGGCCGAGATGTTCCGCAGGAAGCCCTGCAGCCACTGCCGGCTGTCCTCCGCCTCGGGGCCGTCCTCCCGCAGGTAATAGAGCAGCTTCAGGGCCCGCGCCGACAGCACCCACCCGTCGCGGGTCTCCACACCGCCCAGCGCGGCGCCGAGGAAGTCGCGGTTGTCGACGGGGAACCCGATGCTCTGCGGGGCGGGCGGTCGTCTGTCGCCCCTCCGCGACAACAGCGGGTTGGGGCTGGAGCAGCTGCCGTTGCTGCGGGCGCAGAGCTGCTCGTACTTGGGGTCGCGCACGGCCTCGTCCAGCCGCAGCACCTCCTGCCACGCCGCCGGCGCCAGGACCGAGGTCCCGTTGGTCGCCACGGCGATGAGGGCGGCGTAGGCGCCCTCGGTGGGCAGCCGCAGGGCGGAGAAGCGCGCCGAGTCGTCGGTGGGGAAATGCCGCCGCACCAAGTCGCGCTCGGCTTTGGCGGGGCCCCCCGTGGGCGTGAATTGCCCTTCGATGTCGTTCGCCTGGCGCTGCGGCAGGAAGAAGAAGCCGGCGCCCAGCCCGCCCGACAGCACGAGCGGCACCAGCACGAAGGGCCAGGGGCAGGCGGCCACGCCGCTCGCCAGCCCTTCGAAGAGCCGCCGCAGCGGCCGCTCCACGCAGTCGGTGTTGCGGCAGGAGCAGCGCTCCGCGGGGTCCCGCGGCCCCGCCATGGGCTAGGCAGGGCACGGGCAGCCGGCGGCTGCTCCTCCTCGCCGCGGGCGCGGGTCCGGCGGTGCGGTCTGTGCCGGCGCCGGAGCAGAGGAGAGGGAGAGGAACGGAGTGGACTGCGAGGCCAATGGATGGGGAGCCGCCCTGTCCGCGCCGAGGCCGCGGAAGGAACGAGCGGTTTTTCAACGAGCAGAACCGCCCTCGCCGTGACTCAGCGGGGCTTCCGCAGCCGTCCCGGACGGGCCGCGGGGGCGGGCGGGCTCAACAGGCTCCCCACGGCGCGCCCCGCCCCGCCTGGGCCACCCCGGGTCCCCTCTGCCCCCTCTGCTCCGACGCCGCTCCAGCATTTCATCCTCTAGACCTCATCGACTTTTTTATTGTTTTCCCCGAGGCTAGTGCAGCCTTTAGTTCAGCACTACGGACTGTTCTTCCATCTGAGAGCAAAACAGACAGTGGTGATGTGCCATGTTTGCTCTCTCGGTTAACAGGTTTACAAAACGGGGGAGCGAGAGCTGAAGAAACAAAAACTGAAACGAGACTTAGTGGTGGCCATTGGGAAGTCCTAAGAATATCTCTGTTGTGATACACCAGAGCCTTGTGCAGTAGCAATGATAGCAAGGATCTTTCCGAGATCATAAAATACCCTGCAGCCTGGTGTTCTTGACACTGGTGACAGTAATTTGGCTTCTGGCTGAGAAGAACATTAATCTCAGATGTGACAGTGCTGGAGAGATGTCCAGGCAATGAGCTAATACATCACAGGCAGGCCCTTCTCATCCTTGCCTTTCTTTCAAAGCAGCAACTTTCTCCTCTCCTGCCAGTACTTGCCAAGAAAAGTTGTAGGTATTTCTTCTCTCCCTTTGTGAGCAGACAGCCTTGGCACCTGCGAGCATAAAACAGCCAGGCAGGCTCTCAGCAGTGTTGTGTGTGTCTGGCTGTGCTCAGCATCTGGGGCAGGTTGGATCCTGATGATTCTCTTTTCCACACACAGGTGTTCTGTGACAGCTCTGAGTTTCTCTGTGGGAGATGGGCACTTAGAAGCTGTTTCCTGTAGCTTGTAAGTTGTTGAAATCTAGGAACTGGCCTCATGGCAGGAGCTACCCAATCAGGGTACCTAGAACATTGGCTTGGGGATGTGACTTGTGGTCTTTAACTAAGAGGGCTGCCTATTGGACAGAAGGTTTGGATCCATTAGAGAGGGGTGAACTGGTTATGATCAAGACCCCCAACTATAGATCATGCGATCTAGAGTGTACAGAAGGCAACATGTCTGCAACTGATGAACAATACACGGTATGTTCCAGGACAGCCCTCACCTATGTTACTGGTTGCCATTACAAATAGGATGTCTCCCATCATAACAGGTTTGCCAGATGCAATAAAACAGTATGTGGCACAATTACAGGAACTGCTTGAGGTGAGAGTTAATACTGCAGAGGGGAAGAGGAGGTAGACAAGGGAACCAGGAAAGACCCTTAATTTGTGGAGAGAGAGCTCAGGGTCTAACTAGCTACAGCAGAGGGATGGGTTTCACTGGTACTGTTTGTCAACAGAGAACAGCAATTCTAACAGCCACACTATAAGCAGTCACTTGCTTGGGCACTTGACAGGGTGGCAACACATTTGGAGAAAAGAGGTATTATCACTCAGTCACACTCCCCTTCTGATTCTCCTGTCTGGCCTGTGGAAGAGCCAAGCAGACAGTCATGACTTACGCTTTATTACAGGCAATTGAATGCTGATACCACACCTTTAACTGCTGATGTGCTATAATTTGCAGAGCTAGTAACTCAAATTCAGAGCGCATCCCACTCATGGAGGACAATTGTAATTGCAGGAGACCTCCTTGAAAAGGTAGGGAAGCACCAATGGCAATATGGCAAGCACTTAATGAATTACAAGTTGAGATTCCACCTGAGGAAGGTCAAGGCCAAACTGGCCCTGACTGACCAAAGAGATCTTTACTATTCAATTCAGCTGCTTTTAAAGAAACAAAATAGGGATATTCTGAGTAGGATAAAGGACTTTTGTTATTACTCTGATCTGTTACACAACTTGAGCTGCTCTCTGAATTAACCCCTCCGAAACCTGTAATGTTTCCTCTTCTCAGGAATGATACTGGGAGTGATGCCAGTGCATCCCCACCAAAGATCAAGCTAACCATCTAAGGACTGCTTATCCTATTTCTAGGAGCAATCATTGCCAGCATGAACTGAATTTGGTTCGCATATCAATAAGCTCAACCCACAGGGTGGAGACCCTCACTTCTGTATTTATGATAATCAGTATGGCAACATAGTACATTCTGCATCACACATGCTTCTCAGTTGTGGGTGCAATTTACTGCAGCAGAAGTTATAAAGGAGATGAAAGGAATTTGACCACTGAAATTCAAAAAGTAGACTGAGATAATGCAACTAAATTTAAAAGGGAATTCCACTCTTGATGGTAACCAGTTAATTTCACTTGTGACCCCACCAACAGTAAAGCCACAATTTTTGTTTTAATGAGATACAATGCTTTGGTATATACTCTATACCCAGTCCTTGTGTCAAAATTAAATCACAGCAGAGCTGCACTCTATTCCCAGAGTATGGGCTTGAGGGAGGGGATGTGCCTATATCAGAACTTTTCTGATTTTGTACTTGTAGACAACCTTATTGTAGATTCAAGTAATCACACATATTTGAGTCTGTAACCTTTTTGAAATTCTGGGATGTGATTTTAGTATTCAGCTCTTGTTATATCTTATCTGTTGTTATAATTTAATTATACACTGACATAAGATCTATAGCCTATCCCTACTGGAATGAATCTCACCTTGATAAGAAAGGTGCTATTGAAGCAAGCACAAGTAAATGGACAAAAGACTTTGATTACTGTTCATCACCATGTGGAAGAAATCCACCAAGTGATGGTGCAGGTGATGGTGCAAATGATGGTCACCAAAAGCTCATATATACTTGACATGCCCAGAGGGCAGCTTAGAGGAATAGCTGGTGCCTCACATTTAAGCAGATTGTGTTGTGTCTTTGCATGATCTGTGGGGACCCAGCAATACAATCAGTTAATTTCTAATACCCCCAGTGCCCTCACCTCTAGTGGTGTCAGACTGTGCCCAACACAGGTACACTGTCCACTTCAGGTGCAGATAAACCAGTCAAGAGCAGTTTTAAAATGAACTAATAAGAAAAAGAGCAAGCAGGTCCTGTTCAGGTGGCTGGATTGCCTCCCCATTGCACAGCACCCATGGTCAGAGAATTTCTCAGGAGTGCAGGAGGCTCAAGCCCATCCTCAAACCAAGATGACAGAACTTTCTCTCTTCCACAGCAAGGCCCACCGACCAGCACTGGGGCTTTTGTACCATGCCAGAAGCAAGGAAAAAGAAGAAGAATTCAGCTCATGTCTTCTCGAGCCCAGCCCAGGAAGGCTTGCAGATGCAGACACTACTTTGGTTGTGGCCTGAATGTCAGGGTAGCTCCAGGGCTGAGTCATCTCCTAGCTGAAGAGACACCAGAGCAGGGAGAGCAAATGCAGTTTCTTGTGTGTGTGACCTGCACAGTGTTTGAAATTAAGAAAAATCATGTGCCTGGCTGGTGAAACTCCCTGCTTCACAGCATTTTATTGTGAAAGCTCTTTTTCAGTTTGCCTCCTCAGCCACCATTTCCCTCTACTTGGAACAGGGTCCATTTCCTGCTCTGGCCACGTCTCCCTGTCATCTCTGCTCACAAAATTTGTGATAATATTTATTTATTTTGAAATATATATTTTGTCCTCAGTAATACAGACGCAAACATGTTCTAGTTGGTCTCTGTGTTCTTCCGACTTCCAAACATTTACTGAGCCTGGAAGTGATTCCAGCAGTTTTGTAGAATCATTGAATAACTCAGGTTGGAAAGACCCTCTGGCACTTGTCTCACCTGTGCCCTACTCAGAGAAGGGCTGCTGTGGGTGTTGGGCCAGGTCACTCAAGGCCTTGTCCAGCTGAGTTTGGAGTTGCATCCAAGGGTGCAGATTCCAGAGCCCCTGAGCAGCCTGTTCCAGTGTTTGACTACTTCATGGTGATTTGTCCCTTCATCAATGTCACTGTTTTTGTAGAGGGGCTGCAGGGGTGGCCTCTGTGAGGAAGGGCTGGGGCTGCCCTGATCTGGTCACAGTCTGGGCTGACCGGATCCAAAGGATCCAACTTAGGGCATGACTGGGACCATCAGGGGAGTCTGTGGCACCTCTGGGAAAGTGTCTTAAAGCAAGGGTGGTAAACACCACAGAAAAGGAGAAACAAGGCTAGGGTGGGAGGAGAAGGAGGGAAAAAAATCAACACTGGAGCAGGAGGAAGGAAGAGAGAAGAGAACACCTGGGCAGGGGCTGGAGCCAAGGTGCTACAGAGCAGGAGCTGAGAGATGCAGCCCTGAGTGGTCACTGTCAGTGAAGGAACCAGCACTCATGTGCTGTGTCAGTCTCCTGCACTGGCTACTGCCTCAGCAAAGGGGCTGAACATGGCCTGGGGTGAGGGGACTGAGGAACAAGAAGGATGGCAGGGGGAAGAGGTGTAGGAAGGGAAGCAGAGTTTTTTCCTGAGAGTTGGTTGGATTTTTCAGTCTCCCTTGATACCAGAATCTGTAACTAATAGATTGTTAGTTGGCAAATAAATTAAATTCACAAAAATTCCCTGAAGAAGTAAACATTTTTTGCCTGTGACAATATCTTGCTGGAATTTCTCTGATACAATTTGTGACAGTTGGTCTTTGTCCTTTCCTAGGACATCTCTGAGAGCAGCCTGGCTGCCTTCCCTTACCTTCCCATCACAAGTCTGAAGACAGTACAAAAATGCTTCCCACCTTTGGTCCTCTTTGGACTAGGTCTATCTCCCCTGCCCCGGTTCATTGGGTGCTCCAGGACCCAGCTGTGGTGTCCCTTCACTGGTCTCACTCCAGTAAGCTGATAAGTCTCCTGCACTTGGGAGCCCAGCCCTGAGCACATGATGAGGTCTTGTGCTGAATGGAAGAATATAATCACTTCCCTTGAAGTGCTGGCTACACTCCTGCTATGTAGCCCCCTATGTGGTTGGCGGTTGCCACCACAAGGTTGTGTTGTTGACTCATGTTTACACACTCGTGGTTAGTTGTGTGGGTGGTCAATATAGACTTAAAATAAAATTGACATGTAAATTCTTAGGAAATAAGGTGGAGGAGATGCCAAAACCCTTAGCACTCTAGTTTCTGAGCTCCATGAGTAATTCTTTCCAAGTGTGCTGTGTTTCATAGGTAGAAAATATCTCTGTGATTTCTGTCCTTTCCACAGACTCCTGTAGCCCAAAGAAGTTTCCATATACAACTGCAAAGATCTTTTGCAATCATGTTATTTGTTATAGAATGCCATGAGACAGCATTTCATATAGATTTTCCCAATTTCTTGAAAACATAGTCAGAAATTTTAGCTTATAGGTTCTATTGTTTGTAGCGTTTAGCTTGCAAATGAGAAATGACAATTTTTCTGTGCTTTAAGTTATAATTTTTAAAAATTATTTTTCATTTCTCAGTTGTCTGCTTTCATAAAAATATTGGGAAATTGGAATGTTATTAATTTTAAAGTAAAATACATTTCACAGAATAGTTTGGGTTGGAGGGCTGTCTGGAGATCCAGTCCACCCTGTGCTGATGAAGGGTCAACTAGAGCAGGTTGCTCAGGACATTGTGCAGTTCAGTTTGAAACATCTTCAGAGCTGGATACTCCACAAGCTGTCTGGGCAACCTATCCCAGTACTTGAGAACCCTAAGTATAAAAAGGTGTTGATTTGAATCTTACTACTGTAGAGATAATCTAGAAAAGTTATAAAATCTCCCATGAATGCCACTATGGCCCAGACTTGGTCTCAGGAAACTAAGAACTGAATTCCTCTTGTTTGTCTGTTGTTATAAAGTCTTTGAGCTCAGGGACAGACTGCTGCTCTGTGGTAAAGTGTGACACAACCAAGTCTGAGAAAGCACTGTGTATTTTAATTTCAAAATGCAGAGCTTTATTCTTACACCAGGAATGGAAGTTTGCAATTTCAAATTCTCAGTCAGAGATGGGATGGCTTATTTCTGCCCCTCTCTTTGGAATGCCAGGACAGAGGGGCATTTCCAAGTGCATACAGGCTGCCCTCTGAAAGTTCTCTGCCAATTCTGTGAGACATGGTAGACTCTGAAATAAAGAAAAGTAACATCAAGAAGTCTTTCATAACATTTCTCATGCAGAATCAGGTATGCCTGTGCCATTTCTGAAGGAAATTTGATTAAACTCATCTTTACAATGCCCACCATAGTACCTGACAGTGACAGAGAAGTTGTCTCTGATCCTATCCTGTCGTATCCTAGCCTAGCCTAGCCTAGCCTAGCCTAGTCTTTCCCTGCATTTGGATGAGGCAGGAGTACTCTAAGGGCTGCTTAGCTACTGCCTATTTTGCATGCCTGGCTGAAACAACAGGACTTTGTTACCTGTGCTAGGCAGTGACAGCTGGTGGCCCTGAGGTTACCTGACTGCAGATGATGTGGGAAATGCAGCGCTTCAAACCCCTGTATCCAAAGTGAGCCATCCAGTTGTCAGCCTGGGGGCTGTCAGGTGGGAGATGTGCCCTCTGTGCCTTCAGTGGTCACTGTGCAAGACGGAGTCACGTTCCCTGGGGCCTTCAGGAAAATGCCCACAAAGGAATGATGGGGATGGCCTGGTGATGAGGTCAGTCACATGGGAGGTGAATTCCTGGATTCCTCTAGAGTGACTTGTCTGTCTAGAATATATGATTCCAAAGAAAACCCAGAAATTATTCTGGCACCAGAACCCGGAACTAAAGATGTTTATTCATATTCTCTTTGGGAGTGCACAGTGACACTGAAACCGCCACCCTCTAAGTGCTGGCAGGACGAGTGGCTGCTGCTCCTCTGCTGCATGATGAGACTGATGTCCGTGTTCATTTGATTTTTAATTTTTGTGTTTTTGATTTCAGAATCATGAGGTTTTCCATTAGGACTGCTCTAAGTTATACTTTTAAAATCCTGGAATGCAATGATTCCAATGTAATGTGAAGAACTTAATCAGTGTTGTACTTGTACATCCTTACAAAGGGTCCGTAACATTTCACTTTCCTTAACGTACATAAATGATTTCCCAACCTACCTCTATAGAACTGGAAAAAAAATTTACCTCTTTAATTACTGTGTTATTTATAAGGAGTATGTTATAAATTGTTCGGTCAGGTCTCAACGATCTTCAGGAACTGTAAGTGCACGTTATTTATGGAGAACAAACACAGAGTAAAACTACAGTATGTCTCTTTTTTTCCTGCTTTGATCAGCTGATGTCTGTTTGAGCTTTGTTCATAGTTTTTTAGTCATTTTAAACACTACCTTATTATTTTGAATATTTATATATCAGAGAATATTGATCTGAGCACAAACTAAACTTTGATTCATTAGAGCTCAGATACATGACAAAGATCTTGCAGGGACTAATGCAAATATTTATTCTGCTATGCATGGATGGGATGACCTTTCAAACCCCTCCCCACTTCATATTCTGGAAGGCAAATTTTATACTTCCTTGAGAGGTAAATTTTCTACCAACAACACAACTAATGTATTCATTGCTTATCTACTCCAGTATTTCTGTGCAAACAGCATTTTAGGAAAAATATCTCCTTCTTAGGAAATCCAGGCTCTTGATCTGTATTTATTATGGGTGTGCATATCAAGGTAATATCTTCTCTTATTGTGCAAACATGGAAACTGCTTGTCTTGCCCTATCTGTGCCTATGTATTTTTATCAACATGTGTCTTTACAGTTTTTTTGGGGCAGCCAGAATATTTACAGAGATATTACCTGGGTAACCTGCTTTACATAGAATATACCAGAAACCTGTAGAGAATTTTGGCTTCTTGGATTCCTGTCAGCTTGGGAGTGCATTCCCTAGGAGGCTGACATGTCACACAGAGACTTCATGTCCTTGAGAATAGACCTCTTTGGTCCCTGAGTAGTGAGACCCACATTAGGTATTGCTTCTCATAAATGAACTGGAGTGCATTCTGATTCCACCTTGGTCTTCCCCTGGTACTTCCATCTTTTTTCACTCTTTTCAGTTTCCTCGCTGGTTACCTACTGAAATATTGTCCAGGGAAATCAATCCTGTCGAGTCAGCAATCCCCTGAGATTACTAATTGTAAAACACAAATGTAATCCTGACTGCCTCCGTTTCCATTTCCCTTTCTTGGATAGGAATTATCTCTAACTGAAAGAGTCTTTTTCCTTCCTTTCTGAGGCTATTCCTCAACTGTTCTTTACTTTCACTTGGAGTGGGAATGCAGTGGCCACCTGCCTTGGTCCAGTGGTCAGCTCTCTGCAACACTATAGCCTTTGTTGACCAGATGTCATGGTTTGATCCCAGCTGACAACAAAGCACCACACGGATGCTTGCTCATTCTGAGCTTCAGCTCAAGATCAGACTGAAGTTCCAGCCTTTCCAGTATCAAAACGTTCCCAGGCACAATTCAGTAAGATGATAAGCTGTATAGTACTACAGGAAGTAGTGAAAACAAAAAGCGGCCACTAAAAAGCACTAGACTGTGATATACAGACAGAAGAGTGAGCCCCATGGCAAGCACAGGAGCCTGTTCATTCGTAGCTAAGCAACACTTACAGATACAAATTCAACCTAGCACATCCCAGTCAGATCTGTCATTATCTCAAACCGTTTGGCCCCCATGCTGAGTCACAAAAAGGTCTGTTGTGGTTTAACATCAGCCAGAAATCAAGCCCCAGGCACCTGCTTTCTCACTTCCCCACCAGCAGCTTTGGGGAGAGAATAGGAAGGGTAAGAGCTAGAAAACTCAGAGGTTGAGGTGAATAAGGTTTGATAAGGAGCTCAAAGGCTGCACAAACAAGCAAAGCAAAACAAGGAATTAATTCACTGCTTCTCATGGGCAGGCAGGTGTTCAGCCATCTCCAGGAGAGCAGTGCTCCATCATGTGTGATGGTTACTTGGAAAGACAAACACCATCACTCCAAACGTCTCCCCTTTTTCCTTCTTCCCCTCAGCTTTATATACTGAGCAAGAATTTCATACAGTGTGGAATATCCCCAGGCTAAGTTTGGGTCACCTGTCCTGGCTGTGTCTCCTCCCAGCTGCCCATGCACCCCCAACCTTCTTACCAGTGAGGCAGGAAGAAAAGCAGAAAAGGCCCTGGCTCTGTGTAAGCCCTGCTCAGCAGTAACAAAAGCATCTCTGTATTATCAACCCTGTGTTCAGCACAATCCAAAACAGAGCCCCATACCAGCCACTGTGAAGAAAGTCAACTCTACCTCATTCAAAAACAGCACACCAGACCTCCATAAACTGTTAAAGGCACTTAGACACTCATCTCTCATGTAAGCAGATGCTTTTGTTGTCGCCATCTAGAGTTGGTGGGCAGTCTTAGGTAAAGCTTTGATTTATGTGTGCAGATTTCTTATTTAAGTCTGCAGCAGACTACCCCTCATGGTTCACATGCCTGTCTGCCATTTTCATTAAGTCTATTGAGAAGAATAATGTCTTCTAAAGAACTGTTCTGCCAGTAAAGGAAATGTTCAGCTGTCCAGATTCTTCTGGCTTATTCTAAGGCTGTAGGGTTACAGAAAGAAGTTTTTAGGAAAAACTAAATTTTCACATCCAAAGAGTAATGGTGAATGGTTCAATGTCCAGATGGAGATTAGTGATGAGTGGTGTCAGTCAGTGTTCCAAACTGGGACCAGTACTGTTGATACCTTTATCAGTGGCATAGACAATGGAGTCAAGTGCACCCTCAGCAACTTTGTAGATGACACCAAGCTGAGTGGTGCAGTTGACAGTCCTGAAGGACTGGATGTCATGCAGAGAGAGCTGGACAAGATTGAGAAGTGGTCCCACGGGAATCTCATGAGGTTCAACAGGCCAAGTGTGAGGTCCTGTATGTGGGCTGGGGCAAAGCCCCGTACCAATACAGGCTGGGGGATGAAGGGATAGAGAGGAGCCCTTCCGAGAAAGATTTGGGGGTACTGGTGGATGGAAACCAACAAGAGCCAGCAATGTGCACTTGCAGCCCAGAAAAACAACTGTATCTTAGGCTGCATAAAAAGAAGAGGTATCTCATCAAGTGTGGCCAGTAGACCAAGAGAGGTTATTCTGCCCCTCTACTCTGCTTTTGTGAGACACCACTGTGACGGTGTGCTCCCCACCCTACCTTTTTCTGCTTGAGCAATAGTCACTAGTGGTGGTCGTGATGCCTTTGTCTGGCCTACAGATAACAACACAATAGTTAAAGGCCATAAATCTCACTCAAGGGCTAAGGGCAGTAAGTCTTGCTCAACAGCTCAACGCCAAATATGGCTGGCATGTAAGTATGCCTATAAGTCAGTCATCTTATTCCATAAATAGTGGACAGCCCAGGGCCCATTGAACTGTCCTGCACGGAAGAAGACTGCGTACCAGGATCTTCCCTTGAGTAGGAAATGCCTCTCAAGGTTACTCCTCATGGCTGAGAGATTCCTTGCTGCAACACATTCTTGGTAAGTGATTAATAGCATGCTAAACTTTGAAATCATACAGTAATATAAAGTATTGATTGTGCACAGATAATCCTCTAGATGTAAACCGTTGACCAAATCTGACTATGTCTGGATCCAGCTGCACCTAAACTCCCCTCATAAAGGAGTTTAAAAAGCAAGAGAGTCCTTTCTGCACATTGTGACTCAACAGGATGGTGTCCCTGACAGTTTTGTCTGACCCTGTTCTCTGTGCAGTAAAGAATCATGTATAACTTCCCATTAAATCTTGTTAAATCACTGTTACGTTTAGTATCAGACTTTGTTAAATTACTGATTTATATCAGTAAACATATTGCTGTCTCTCTTTTATGAGTGAAGTGCATCACTTATTCTGTGATACCCTCCTGGAATACTGCACCCTGCTCCGGAGTCTCAGCACAGGAAAGACATGAATGTGTTGGAGTGGGTCCAGAGAAGGGACACAAAAAAGATGAAAGTGATGGAACAGCTCTTCTATGAGGAAAGACTGAGAGAGTTGGGGTTGTTCAGTCTAGAGAAGAGAAGGCTTCAGTATGACCTTGTTGTGGCCTTTCAATACTTAAAGGAGGCTTATAAGAAAGATGGGGACAGACTTTTTAATAAGGTCTGCAGTGAAAGGACCAGGCATAATGATTTTAAACTAAAAGAGAATAGATTCAGACTAGATATAAGGAAGAAACGTTTTACAATGAAGGTGCAAAACACATCAACATGTTGCCCAGAGGGGTGGTAGGTGTCTCAACTGTGGAAACAATAAAGGTCAGGTTGAATGTGGCTCTGAGCAGCCAGATCATGCTGAAGATGTCCCTGCTTATTGCAGGGGACTTGGACTAGACGATCTTTAAAGATCCCTCCCAACCCAGACCATTCTATTTCAAATCATTTGACATCTCATGCTTAAAGCAAATGGCTTGAGTTGAAAAAATCAATTAAAAAAAATCAAGAAACCAACCTATTCTTACTTATTGAGGAGGACTGTTAATTAATGTGGAAGAGAACCTCAAGAGACAGGCAGACCAAAGGAGCAATCATTTTTGGTACAGCAGTACTTTGTGATTCCTCTCCTAAAGACTCTTTGAACATCTGTAATTGCCTGTTTTCTTTTCTCAGTTCTGTGATTGCCCTCTCAGACAGTTCTTGTTGCACAAGATATGGAAGAGAACACAGCTCTGGTGAGGGATAAACAGGGTAATTCCCTGTTATAGGAAAATTGGGTCAAGTGTGCATCATATTCTTTATGCTTTCACTTAGACCATAATATCTGTCTCTGAATTGGATCTTCTCTTTGATTTCAAAGCAGGTTTTTTGTCATTTGAGAAAATATGTGAGAGATTAATATTAGTTCATGATTCCTCTTGAGCTAATTTTCTATGACAGGTTGTCAAGAATTGCCATTTCACTTAACACTTGGAAACTTTTCTACAGTTTTCAGAAGAAATCATAAATAATTTGTACTTTGCTCAATATGTTGGTATAATAAGGGAAAATAGCTTTTTGGGAAGCTGTTTTATGTGGCTTCAGTCCAAAGTCTGTAGGTTTGGTCATAGGCAACTACAAGGTTATGACATTTTGCACTTTAAAACTAACTGTATCAACACTGAATGTTATGAATCTTTTATCTTCAAAGAGGAATCGTTTTTAATGTAGGGCAGACCCAGTTCTTCAAGGCATCATAGTGTAATTTCTTAGTGGGTTTGAATGCAGCAGGGGGAGTCCTTGCCCTCAGTTCAGCTTTTGTCATATCCATAAACATGCCTTGCTCCAGAAAAAGCCTCCCCACAGGCAGGGAGGGAAAACAGCCAGTGAACTTCTGACGCTGTCAGAAGCCATAGGCTCTTTTCTTTTATGTAGTGCACTATGTAGTAAAACCAGGGTGACTGCTGAGCTACACATATGAACAGGGAGGCACCTGGAATTTCCTTTGTGCTATTTACCTCAAAGCTGCATGCAGGCTTTTACTTACATGTATAGCTTCTGTCCAAAAGTCCTTGTGCCCTGTGACAGACCCCTGTGCTGTGCTGGTGCATGTCACTGGCAGGCTGTATTGTGAAGCTTACGAGTCTTAAAGAAAAATTAGTTCAGGTTTGCCTGGCAGAAGGAATTATCTCTGAAATTTCAGACTATGGTGAGCAAGATTGGGCCATTTCTGTTCTATTGCCCTCTCTGCAAATCTGGTGCAGAGAGAGATTTCTTTATTGTTGTTCACTCCTGAAATGCATTGAGTTTGAAATGCATTGTCAGATCATCACAGGATCAGAAGGGACTTTGGTCAGTAGTTCATTCCTCTCCCACAGTGTAGGATGAACTGTGTCTAAATCACTGCTGAAGAAATCAGAAGTTACTGCTACTAGCCTTTTTTAAAAGAACTCAGTGAGAAGATAGGCACTTCTTTTTTGGGTTCTTTCCCATGTGAATGTTGTAGTTTAACTCCTGGAAACTCAGCGACACACAGCTGCCAGCTCACTTCCTGCTGGTGGGATGGTGGGGAGAACAGGAGGGGTAGAAGTGAGAAAGAAATTTGTGGGTTGAGATACAGACAGCTTAATAATTAGAAATACACTAAAAATTGTAAGGAAAAGAAAAAAAAGAAGTCAATCGACAGAGACAAGAAAATAAAACCCAAGAAAAACAAGCAATGCAAATGAAAACAATTGCTCACCACCAACAGACCAGTGCCCAGCCAGTCCCTGAGCAGTAGCCCCTGCCACCAACCTCCCCTCAGTTTTTATTGCTGTGCATGACATTTTATGATATGGGATATCCCTTTGGTCAGGTGGGGTTAGCTGTTCCAGCTGTGTCCCCTCCCACATTTTTGTACACCTGCAGCCTGCTGGCTGGTGCAGCAGTGTGAGGGGCAGAGAACACCTTGATCCTGTGTAAGCACTGCTCAGCAGAAATTTCCAAATATTCCCAGCAGTGTCTGAATTCTGTTGATAAACTCCTACTGACTCTACTGGGAAAAGGGAAATGTAAATAAAAAACTTTGGGACCTGACATTTTGAAATTGCTTGGTGGTGAGAGCTATGGGTTTATAAGGAAGACTAGCCAGAAAGAGGGATAAACTGTCATTTGATGGGAAGGTGCACTTTAGGACTTTGATGGTGGACACTCACCTCGCTGATGGGTTTACAGACTTCAGCAGGGAATCCAGAAGCTAAAGGTTGGTGGCTGTAGTCCCACAGTGGAGTGAGGAAATGGAGCCTCCACAGGCTGAACAAAAAATGGAGAGATTAGTGAGTGGGAAGAAGTCCTACCTACCAGTAAACAGATGAAATTACAACCCTGGGTGACATTGATCATCTCATGTTTTGCAGGCTGCAGGTGGGTACATCTGTGTACCTGGAGTTAAAAAGAAGTGTGAACAGCAACCAGGTAAAGAAGTGCCAACTTCTTCAATAACCTCTTACTGGTTACAGCCTCATCCAGGAAGGGTAGAGCGTGGGCATGAGTCCCTTCATAAGGGACAATGCCAAGAGGGCAAGCACAAAGGAGCTTGGCTCTGCAGCCTAGAAGCTAGGATGTTCATTTGTGAGGTGAAAATGATTGATTCTGGTTCTGAATCAAGATTCTGTTTTATCTGAAACAGCTATGGATTCCAATGCAAAGTAATTGAATGTAGATGGTACAGACCCTTCCTAGTGATTCCCTGATGCCTAGATGTGTGATGCCTCATTATGGTGAACAATTTATTAGCTCCAGCTAATGGCTGAAAATATGTCACCATCTTCAGTGCCCACAAAGCTAAATTAAACTAATGTTATCAGTGCTGTGTTTTGAAATAATCCACACATGTTGTTTGTGCTCTGGGTTTGTTAAAACAGATTGAATTCATAGGAGTGTCCAGTGTGTTTCTCTAGAACCTCACAGACTGGTTAGAACGTGATGCTTACTTTTTCAGCTTACTTTTGAGTGTGAACAGGATGGCAGCAACAGGAGCTTAGGGATCTTCTAAACTGAAAATAGAGGTATCTTGTCAGTTCACCTCACAGACTGCTGGGTAAGCAAGTTTGGGTTTTGTGGTTTGCTGGTTTGGCTTTGTTTTTAATCAAATCAGTCTCTTAAGTCCCAAACACTCATTGAAATCCTGAGATAGATCTTGAAACCTTTATCTGGATATAGTCTGTTTTGTCTTACTGTTGCCAATGGTAAATGAATATGTGCTTTGTACAATGTTTTTAATCAGAAAACAAAAATAATCTTTGTTGCAGCGCAGCACGGAGTACAGAAAATAAAAGTCATTGTATCTACACCTTTGAATTACTTATTTAGTAATTTTTTCTACTCCAACTACTAATGTGTTTTGGAGCCTTACTTCAACTTTCTAGTTTTCACAGAACTCTGTTGACAAGCTTTAAGTTTAGGTGTTCCTGCTTGAGCAGGAGAATTGAGCCACATCTTCTGCAGGGATCCCTTCCAATCTGAATGATTCTGTGATTCTATGAAAACTCACATTTCCCACAACTTTGGTTGATGTGCCAATTAGTAATGATTGCAGGGAAGGAAGAAATTAGAGAGGCAAGCACACAGGTGGGCAGAAAGACCAATTGTCTTTCTCCTGGGTTGTTGTTCCTTGTGTTGGAGATAGTGCTGTTAAGAATTACTGGAGCCATACCCTGAATTGCAAAATCTGAGGTGGATCTTAGTTTACTTTGCTAGGAGCCTATAACACATAGTACATCTTAGGAATTGTTTTGTTAGTGAGAAGCTCTGTCTCTTAGTCTGCCCACTTCTTAGTCCCAGATGTATCTCTGCTATGCAGTGCTTATCTACATGGCCATCTATATGTTGAATGATTGCTTTTTTAACTGAAAATAGGAGTGTGTGTACGTGATGTATCTGAGATCCTGCAAGGATTATTTTATTCCTTTGTCTTTAGCAAGGATTATTTAATTCCTTTGGTATTAGTTATCTCTCTATTGGCTAACATTAGCCATTTGCATTTCATAATCTGGTGGGTTTTTGGGGAGTGTGTGCATTCTTCTGAATGTATGTGAAGTTTCTTAAAATAGGTACATATGTTACTGCTGCCTACATGACTGACAAAACAACCTATACATTTGGCTAGTTAGAGACTCCCTTCAGTAATACATATGTATATTTAAACAGAGTTATATAGTTGTCTTGCTGCTTGCATAAGGCCCTTGCAAATTGCTAGAAGATGCAATTTCTGCACAAACTTGTTTGCTGTCTGTTATCCTGTAACAGCCTGCCAATCTGCAGCTGAGGGCTGCTAACACAAAAACAGCTTTTCTTAAAGAAACAGTGTTGAGTTTACTGAGCTGTTAGTCGAGGCCTCAGGCTGCAATTCGTTAGCTGTCAAATAGAGAGCTTCTGTTTTGCTTATTACTATTTTAGTTGCAGATTAGATTAAATAGTACACAATTTATTTTTGCATTAAAAATCTTAATTGTTTGATAATTTAATGCTGGGGAAAGTATAAATTATCTGGTCTTGAATATTCAGGAAAATCAGTGAGGCATGAAGCGACAGCAAAGGTAAGTCCTACCTACGGCTGAGTGTGGATCAAAGGGTACAGGGGGTCCCTGCTGCCAGGGACACAAGGCAGGACAGAGAGCTCCTGCCTGCAGGTAGCAGCTCTCATGAGAGAGGCTTATGCAGCTCAGGCCTTGCCAGGAGCTACTGTGGGAGATTGAAATGACTCTGGGGAGCGCTGCAACCAGGATGGGCAGATGGGGATTAAGAGGGCAAATGGGGATTGAGAGGGGGCAGCACAGGGATTGAGAAAGTGCAGCAGTTTGCACAGAAGGGCATAGGAGGAGGGCTGTGCACCCTGCCTGTAAGCCCACAGCCCAGGGAAGTGCTCCAGGTCTCTGCCATAATGGTGGGCCCTTGTCTCAGATATAAAACCAGTGTTCCTACAGAGGAAGTCCTTGAGATGTCTGATGCTTTCATGCAGATGGAATTGGTAAGGAAGGAGACTTCAGTATAGACAGGAGGTTTCAATGAGTGCCCACATCCTTCTTCCAGTGAAAAGATGTGCACGGGCTGATGATCTGTTTCATTAGGTGGTTGAGTTGCAGGAAGTGGTTAAAAGGCTGCACAGTGTTAAAGGGGCTGAGATGGGGATAGATACGTGGTTTCAGAACCATACACCTCTCACGGACACTACAGAGAATGAGGCATCTTTCATGGTGGTGACCCACAAACATCGGGCTCTGCTTCATTCCCCACCCTCCAACATTAGAACTAAAACCATATATGAAGCTTTAACAGATGTAAATACCCATGAGCAAGGTCTGCAAGGAGAAACTCTACCAACAGCACACAGTGG
Source organism: Sakesphorus luctuosus (assembly GCA_013396695.1). NCBI lineage: Eukaryota > Metazoa > Chordata > Aves > Passeriformes > Thamnophilidae > Sakesphorus > Sakesphorus luctuosus. The sequence goes on along the minus strand of VWZD01008488.1, from coordinate 407,957 downwards.
ATACCACAAAAAGAAATGAAGAGTGCTTGCAGTGGGTGATGTTCTGTTGAGGGGTATTGAGGCACCCATCTGCTGGCCTGACAGTAGGACATTCTTTGATGACTATAGACTGTTCAGGACAGGTTAAGGATAGGGTTAGGGTTGCCCTGTCTGGAAAAGGGAAGACAATCTTTGGTAGCGGGCTGGACAACTTGTTGAGGTTGGCTTTAAACTGGAGGACTCCAAGTGTGTGGTCCAAAGTGGTAAGACTCATGACATTGCAACCAACTGGGGAATAAGTCAGGTGAACCGGAGCAGTGACAAATATCCCTTATCTGACAGCCCAGACAAGAACCAGAAGACAGTCACCACACAAACTCAAGTTTGTGTTTAAAAATGCACACTGCCCGGGAAATAACCAGGAGGAACTGGAACTCCATGAGTCAGTCAGAAAGTTGTAATATCATAGGAATAACTGAAACCTGGTGGGACAACTCACATGACTAGAGTATTATGACAGATGGGTATTGGCTGTTTCGTAAAGACAGGAAAGAAAGAAGAGGAAGAGGAGTCATGCTCTATGATAAGGAGAACTTGAATATGTAGAAGTCAACTACAGCAACCATTGAAGTCCTATAGAATGCCTCTGGATCAAGATCAGAGGGGTCATCTCCAAGGGAGATCTTACTGTTGGCATCTGCCACCAACCTCCAAACCAGGACGATAAGGCTGATGCATAATTTGGGTCACTTAAGCAAGCTTCAGGTCAGCAGAACCTGGTACTTACAGGTGACTTCAGCTGCTCAGATGTTTGTTGGAAGAGCAATACAGCAGCTCACATGCCATTCATCACGTTCCTGGAATACATAGAGGACTGCTTCCTCATAAAAATGTAGTATGTGCCAACAAGGAATGAGGCACTGCTGGACTTGCATCTCACAAATCAAGAAAACCTGCTTTGTAGTATCTTGTAATGTTTTATTGTTATATTACAATGTTAGTGATTGCCTTGGTTGCAGTGATCACAATATTGTGGAGTTTGGGATCATGTCAAGCATGCTGAGGGTTAGTACTAGGACAAAAGGTTTAGGTTTTAGAAAAGCAAACTTCAGCTCATTCAGAACTCATTTGGGAGGGCTTATGTGGGAAGCTCCTATGGAGGATAAAGGAGCTAGTGAGTGCTGGGGGTTTTTCAAGAATGCTCTCCTGGAAGCACAAAACCAGTTTTTCCCCTTTAAAGGCAAGTGAAGTAGGTGCAATAAGAGACCCCCGTAGATTACCTGTGAGCTTCTGTGCTTGCTCAAAACCAAAAGAGACACATACCAGAGATGGAAAAGTGAATGAATACCCATTGAGGACTACAAGAGCATTGCCAGGGTGTGCAAAGATGCAGTTAGAAAAGCAAAAGCTCAGCTCAAACTGAAATTTGTCAGAGATGCCCAAAACCACAGATACAAGGTACTGCTCGGATGATTCCTTTTGGACACAAGACAAAAATTTTTCACATTGGAATAATCTCCTCAGGGAAGTGGTGAATTTTGTCAGCTTTGGACACTTTTAAGATTCATCTGGACAGGGTTCTGAGCTGTCTGGTCTAGATGGTGCTTTTGCCAAGAAAGGTTGAACCAGATGATCCCTGAGGTCTCATCCAACCTGGTATTCTATGAAAATCCTTATTGTATTTACTGTAAAGGCTACACATGGCTTTTCCCAATGGTACTTTTTTTTAGGTATATCTATTTATGCACAGTTATGTTCCATCTTTAAAAAAATAACAGCTTAAACACCTCGATTTAAGCCAGATACAGTAATTCAATAGTGGAACTGTCAGGGAAAAATTCTGCAATAGATAAATGCAAGATCATGAATAAGGAATAGAGAAAGTGGGGATTTCACAGGGTGTGGTATTACTTTATGAGAAGCTGTAATGCTGGAAAGGAAACTGAAAGTCTTATTAGATAACCATCTTATTTCACATCTCAGATTAAGTGTATGCTAAAAAGAATTAATGGCATCCCTGCTTACATGAAAAGGAATATTGAGTAGGTATAGGGAAATTATTCTTCTACTGTTCTTGTCAGTGAAAGTGGTTTTATATAACTTTAACTGTCTAAATTGATCTGATTTTCCCACTGCAGGCATTTCTCTGTTGTCTTTGGAGAAGAAAGCTAGATGGTTAGCACAGACAATGTGCCCAACATTTAGGTAGCTCAGGCTAAATGAGATGAACCCTAATCATGGGCCAGCAGTGTTCAGAGTTTACCCAAGGCATAAAGATTTCAGATCCCACATCTAGAAAGTGAAGAGAAATCCTCTTCTTATTGTTCAAATCATCCTTTTCTTATTGTTCAAATTTTAGGAAAATTAGGCAAAGATCTTCATACTGCTATGCCATGTCTTCTTTTCCACCTGTTGATCATCAGGAAAAGAATTGCTTTTATCCATGTTCAAACTATGAGCAATGACACCAGACTCTCCACCGTTAGACTGAATGGGGCAGGGCCTGGACACTTCATTGTTTCAGGCTCTCAGCAAACTCATGCAGACAGCTTTGCATCACTTACTGTCATATAGAAGGCTTGTTTTTGCAATCATACATGAGATTACTGTTAAAGTGGGGAAAAAATCCAAGAAAAATAATTTGGATGTTAGAAGTTGCTCTTCCCTTTCCTTCTGTTCCTCCTGTCTAGCCCCATTGTGCAGACCACTGGAAAGGAATGAAATGAACTCGGGGTTGTCGCACATATTACCCCGGTGGTGACACCATTTTAATTCCTATGGATTAGTGTAGCTCCTGGTGTAGCACAACCCTGCTGTGCTTGTTGTCGTTGTTATTGCTACAGCAATAACAAAACCAGGGATGATAACACTGTACCGGAAAGCTTCATAGCTGTAGTATGAAAAGGGTAAATAATATTCACTCATTCAATGGCAACAAATATTCATTAATTGTGATTATATACAAAGTTAATTTTTCAGATCTGACTGATTGAAAATTGAAATGTTTTGCCCAAGACACATGCCTTTTCTTACTAGTTTTTCATGATAATGCAGAATAAGATATTTGTGTTACCACCTCCTAGCTTGTGAGAGCAGTGCTTCAGTGAAGAAATAACTTGTAGTGATTTGTGTAGTAACCCTTCCTGTGTCCTGATGGAAATGGGGAACTCACAAGTATTTTAATTACCTACTTGGAACTAAAAACCTTCCAAAAAACTTTGTTTTTTCTTTTTTTTCTGTGTTGTCTCTGAAAGAAATACCAGTCCCACAGGTGCTTCGCTCATGCATATTTTCCCATGAGAAGACAGAAGAAACTTGATTGAAATAATGAAGTCTAGACATCTAAATAGCTATTTTCCTCTATCTAAGTCTTGGCAGTTGGTTTGAAAACCTGGGGAAATACATACATATTTTGTCCTTTTGGAATTATCAAACATAAATTTGGATAGAACAAATGAAAGGTTTGGTTCAGAGGTGGATACTGTAATGGCATGGGAAGCAAAACAAATATAGTGCCTCCCATATGACAGGTCTTTGTCTCCCTTTTGAACTTTTTACTATAACATTTAGAGGAAATGTGATGAAACTTGATGACGAACAAACTTAAAATTCAGTTATAAATGGGCTTGCTACCTTAGTAACAGACTCGATCCATTACTCCTACGTGTGCTTCCATCCTTACTTCCTATGTCTACTTTTGGCATTGCTCAAAAGGATTGAGCAATCATTTGGGTTTATTAATAAACTCCAGCTATGATAAGAGTAGTGCAAGTCATCAGCACTAAGGCAACACACCAGCAAACGTAAACAAGTCTTACATTCTGAACCAATGATATTCACAACACTTTCTCAGTCCTGCAGTAATGGTTGCATTGTTCATATTGTATTTGGGTCACCAGGGTTCAGATTGGTTTAGGTTGCATTGAAGTTGATGGCCACAGATGTGCTGGATTCATTTCAATATTCTCCCAATACCTAACCAATACCTCAAAATATGGCTTAACATCTACTGTTTTCAGCTGCTAACAGTGAAATGATGATGGAGGTTCCACAGTGCATTCTTAGTCCTCCTGAAGAACCCACATTCTGTTCTGCAAGGGGATGTTAATGGTGCCAACACTAACAAGAGTGTTCTTTGGACATGTGTAAAATGTGGAGAGTCTCAAGTCAGTTTCAAACTAGCCATCTTGTGAATCAACCTGAAAATTCATATCAAGGAAGTGGGTTAATTAAGTTAAGAAATCATTAAATAACTCCCAACAACCTCACAACACAGAAAAGTGACTGACTGAGATTTTCAGATATGAAATGCAGAGGAGAATTTGAACTTTTCAGATCAGGTTATGAAGCTATTCAGTGGCAGAATAAACTTTATTCTCAACACAATGGTTTTTTTGCAGTCTTTTTGTAAAGAGTTGGGTCCCATGGCCAGGGAAAATGTTAACCATATGTGAATGGAACCCGGTATTTCCATTACAAAGTCAGAAGAGGAGAAAGCTGAGTTTGGGTGATTGGGGTGAAATCAGATGAGAGAGAGGGAAAAAGGCATCTAGCAGCAACTATTGGACAAGTTTATAGGGAGTTTTTCCTTCATTTTCACTAATGATGCCTTCAACAAATGGGTAGGGCTTTAGAGACTAGTTCAGATTTCCTGATATGAAAAGCAAACAAAATTGAGTTGTTAATTTAAAGACAGAGTCTTTTAAATGATAGTCTTAAAATAATAAAATTTTTATGGGCTGTTTTATGGCAACATATATCCAAATAATTGTTTTGCTAACTGCAAAAGTTAGATAAGCTGGAAATGTTACAAGTGTTCTGTTGTGGGACCTGATGACCAAGAAATTTACTACTACAGGGAAGTACTTCTAGACTTTCATCAGGGTCACTGACTAATCACATTACTCATCAGCTTTTTTTCCTCTAAAAGGCGTTAACATTTGAGCACACATATTTGAATAAGAAACTTCACAGAATCCTATATAAACTCCTTCCACAGACTCAGCCTATTACTCCACTCTACTGGGATGTTATAAGGTAAGAGTTACATAGCTCACTGGATGAGTCTAGAGATGCCAAAGGCATGTTTTATGTTATGACTGGAAAGTCTTTATTTTATTATTATTTGCTATTTAAGTGCTAACTTAGGAACAATGCTTAAAAGTACCTTGGTGCTAAAAGTATCTTTGTTGGGTTTTGCAGCTTTAGCTTGGCAATGACATAAAAATATGGAGTGGAAGAAACATAGAAATCATAGACAATTTTGAAGGAACTAAAAGGAAACAATTGTTATAGCATTTCAGAATTTATATTATCGGCAAAATAGAATTTACTCCTGGAAAGCCAGATTTTGATCTCCTTATTTTTGCTAGGTGTCTTTTTAGCTTTTTCAGTCTTAGTTAATGGAACCAGGAAGTAAATTTTTCAAAGTGTGAATCTGAGCAGTTATTCTTAATTTCACCTTTCAAAGCAAATGTGCAAGAAATGGTAACTCTGAATGATGTGTGGGGCTGTCAAATGGCCTCATCTCTGCTTCACTGCTGTCAGTCAGTGACTGAGAATCGCTCTTTGGGACCTCCTGTGGTCTCACTGAGATGAGAATCCATCCCTACTGCCAAGAATCCCCTCCCAAACCTTTCAACAGGAATCTTCTCCTCTATGGGTTAAATCAACTCCAGGAGGACTTACACCCTCTGAGGTGGGCATCCTCGTGAGTTCTAAATAGTTCAATTGAACTGATTTTTGTCTGACAAGTTCCTTTCCCAGAATTAAGGAAAAACCCCCTCATCTATCAATTCTACACTGGGGTATTTAATTTGATTACAAAAAATTCTTTTCTTTGCCATCTAATTGTTTGAAAAAATTCATAGATTATTGTGGGTCTTTTCACAGGAAAAATCTTTCCCTGTGGAGCTGCAAATGATCTGACAGGCAGTTACTTGCACTGTAGTGGGGCTACCTGGAGACTGTGCATTGTCAGGAACAGTGAGATCACGTGGCTCTCAGGATGGTCTGTGGGGGTCAAGCTCTTCATCTGAAGCTGCTTTAGATAAAAGCTAGGCAGTCTTGGGATCCAGGGAATGAGGTGTTTTTTTCCAGGCACTTTTCTGGAGTATGGAAGATGCACCTTTTGTTCCTTCAGCAGCTTGGTCATTGGTTCCCTGTTTATGTCATCTGGTTTAAACTATCAGTTTGCAGAGACTGGGAGATGGGCTTTGTGAATAGGAGAGAGACTATAGAGCTGAAAGTGTGCCTTGGTCAACGTGCCTTGTGTTCACTTATGTACACAAGAAGACACACAGAACTAATCTAGGGAAAGGCACAAGAGCAGATCAACTGGCAGGAGTAGCAGAGGTTAAACAATAAAGAGTCTGTGAATGAAGGAGTTTGGAGAATGAAATGGGGATTTCCCTCCAAAGGTAGGGACAGAAAGAAAAATACAGCACAGCTCTGGTCACTTGAGGGGAGTGTCATTGTCATCGCAACCAACAGGTCATTCAAGATGAATCAAGCTTTGAACAAGTGTATGTGGTATATGTGTTTGTGGGAAGTTCACGTTTTAACCTGGTATTTAGGCAATGGTAAATGCATAATTGTTTGATTTGGCTGATACTACATCTGTATTGTGCAGCCCACGAGATGGAGGTCGAGACTGCAGATGAAGTTGCTATTGTTGGAATAGGATGCAACTTTCCTGGAGGTAAGTGTGGGGTAAAAGCAAAGCAGGCTGTGAGTGAACATTGAAAGGTGGAGTAATTTATGAGTGTTGAAATGGAATAAAACCTGTTTCTTCCTTAGTAGAATTTGTTGCTTTGCTACTTGTAGAATCTTTTTAAGAGGTTGTGCTGTGGTGGAAACCAGTTGGTTCCAATGTGTCTGCTGACAGACAGACAGACCAACTGACTCACACTGATGGCTGTAGGCAGGGGATTGAGCTGCATATGAAACTCCTACAAATGAACTGGATGGGTCTGGGATGATTTGAACTTTCTTCATGTGCATTGGCTGGGGGACTGTGCATTGTTGCAGGAATCTGCATCCATAGGGACAGGGCAGATCGAGGGCAGGACAATATCACCAGCTGTGCCTGTACTATAAATAGGCTGGATTTTCCTGAAAGAAAACTTCCTGCTTTTTGACAGTATGTACTGTGGATGCAGTAGATGGTAGGGAAAAGGGGGAGAGAAGGTGGTTAAGGATTTTGTGGGGTTCCTTTGCTTTTAGACAAGCTGTGAAGGGATCAGTCAAGCTTTTCAATTTCATCTCACCAAAGAATGACCAGTTCTTTGTCTGGCATTTCTATGTGAGCAGACTCGATTTATCTGTGGGAGTTCTTGTGGCTGATTGTGCGTTTCTGAGTTTGCATGGGGCAGGGGAGCACATATTTTAATCTACTTGCAAAAATTTGTACAACAGGAGATGGAATTGAGAATTTCTGGAAAGTCCTGGAGGAAGGCAGAAACTGCACAGTGGAAATCCCTCCTGAGAGATTTAATGCCAAAGAGTGGTATGATCCAGATGATAACAAGCCAGGAAAAATATGTACAACGCGAGCTGCTCTTCTCGATGAGTAAGTCTGTTACTCTGCTGCACCACCAAGTGTTGTTGTACTTAGACTAACTTACTTAACCTTTGAGGGAACGCAAAGCACAGGGAGAACCTATAAATTGTACCTAGGAACTGACTTGCTTTTATCTGACATGAGGAACAGGTGGTTTGTCCAACTGCAGGAATTCTGGTGTGTGACATCAATGAGGAAATTTAGTTGCAGGCTGTGTCAAGCATGTTGTGTGCATGTCTGGGAGCACATATGGCCTTTGATTACACAATCCAACATGTCTGTACACACTCAGCACGTGTTGAGATGTCACCTGCCTGCCGTGTGTCAGTGGTGTCTGCATTTGGGGTTTGCAGAAGCAGGCACGCATTATGCATGAGGGGGTGTAGGCTGGATCTGAGGAGAGTGACAGCCTGTCGGATAATTAGTACTGTCTCTAGTATTATGGACTGCAGAGGAAGGTGGTGAAGCTTTAAGAAGGGCCAGGTGGGTCTCCTTCAGTTTCCTCCTGCAGATCAGCGTGCTTTGCTGGACCTTGGGACCTAATCCTGTCCTTGTGGGGACAAGTAACTCTAATTCGTGTGCAGGTGTGGTAATTCAAGAGATAATAGTGAAGCCTGGTTTGGATAGGTAGTACAGAAGGGGATCTCCTGCTTAATTTGTGTGTTATGCTTTCTTGTAAACCTGAACTATTCATAATCGCATAACAAACTTGCTTTTCTCTGGGCTCATACTGTCATGCTTTAAAGAAAGAAATTTTGTCTTTATTCTGAGTCATTTCTCCATAATACCGAGGGACTATGTATGTACTAGTATCAGGTAAAGATGGTAGTGTGAAGAGAGAGTCTGAAGGAGGGAACTGCAGAATGCATCCTCTCACTTGTGTCCTCATGTCTCATGTCAAATTATCCCAGAGATATGGGTGCAAATGTTCGAGGGCTGTGACTTATGAGAAGAATAGGAAATTACAGGAAGATCAACATAAATGTCCTTTATTTGAATTCCACATTCACCTTAAATCCTCAGGCTGTAGACCTTTATTCAAATGAGAACTTCACATGCAGAAAAGAAATCTTATTGGCTCCTGAGATTAATACTTGGCAGGGTTGAATGATAGGACCCCAGAATTACTTGAGTGCAGATATTGAATTCTGCACTGAAACCAAGAGATGATAGAAGGCCATACAAATCTGATCTTGGGATATAAGGCTAAGGTTGGACTTGGTAATTTGTAAGCATGGGCCTACTCTGAAGATGTTTTTAAAGATAACCACACACATATACATAAAGGATTTTGAATTTATTGTTGGAGAAGTATAGGTATCTTTTGGAAACAGCTGAGCTGATCCTCTACTTACTGGTTGTAAATTGTAAAGCATCAGTCTGTATTGGCTTAAAGTAATGTATAAAACAATATTTTTTCAACTTGTTGGCTAAAGAGGGAGTCTCATTCTGCCCGTTTCATAATCTGAGGAGTCCTGTTAGTACTAGTGGAATGACCATGCAAATAAAAATGTCTAGGTGTGGGCTCTTACTGTGAAATGCAGAATCATTGCTAGAAATACATATTTTTTGGTGGGACATCAAATATCCTTGGCCTAAGCACATTTCCTTCTGAATTTCATAAATGGGAATTGTGGCTTAAAAAACAGTTTTTGCTTTACTTTTCATGAAACTACAAAAGATATGTAGTGTGCGTCTAGAAGTAAATGTATCTTATACATGATGCACCATTTTCTGTGCATTTTAGATTTAATTCATTTGACAACCACCTGTTTGGGATTAATAACATGGAAGCTGAACGCATGGATCCTCAGCAGAAGTTACTGATAGAATGCACATACAAAGCCCTGGAGGATGCAGGAGTCCCCGTAGAAGCTGTCAGTGGCACCAAAACAGGTGTTTTTGTTGGTAAGATGAAAATTTCATGTCAAAGAAAGTGTGTTTGAACATCCCAAAGATTGGAGCACTCCTTCATAAACTTTGCACATCTATGTAGCACTGGAGATGTAAGGCTACTGTGCTATGGCACTGCTGGTTATTTTTGGTAGGAATTGCTAGGCTCCTCTGGAAGTTCATGACACAATTGCTGTATCTCTCTTAGGTGCTCCTCTTCCTGTGTTGAAGCACTGAAGTTGAAGCAGGAAACAGTTAAGCTGCCTTCCCAAGCCTTCCTGAGAATGATACTCCCAAGGCAGGCTGGGATGTCCCACCCATAAGGGGAAAAGAACCGCCAAGTTTCGTAACTGCTGGAATCTGCAAAAAAAAAAATCATTCCATTTTCTTAGTAAATTACACACTTGGCATGGAAATTGGTGTGATAGTCACTGCCCTACTATATAAGTCTGTGGCAGTAGTTTTGGATAAAGGAGTTGGGTGAAAGGGAAGAGAGAGAATGAAGAGATGAACTAAAGAGAGGGGGAGAGAGAGAGAGAGAGAAAGAGAAAGAAATAAAGAGAAAGAGAGAAAGAAAAAGAAAGAAAGAGAGAGAGAAAGAAAGAAAGAAAAAGAAAGAGAGAGAGAAAGAGAGAGAAAGAAAAAGAAAGAGAAAGAGAGAAAGAAAAAGAAAGAGAGAGAAAGAGACAGAGAAAGAAAAAGAAAGAGAGAAAGAAAAAGAGAGAGAGAAAGAGAGAGAAAGAGACAGAGAGAAAGAAAAAGAAAGAAAAAGAGAGAGAAAGAAAAAGAAAGAGAAAGAGAGAAAGAAAAAGAAAGAGAGAAAGAGAGAGAAACAAAGAGACAGAGAGAAAGAAAAAGAAAGAGAGAAAGAGAGAGAAAGAAAGAGACAGAGAGAAAGAGAAAGAGAAAGAAAAAGAAAGAGAGAAAGAAAAAGAAAGAAAGAAAGAAAGAAAGAAAGAAAGAAAGAAAGAAAGAAAGAAAGAAAGAAAGAAAGAAAGAAAGAAAGAAAGAAAGAAATGGAAAGAAAAGAAAAAAGAAAAAAAAAGAAAAGAAAGAAAAGAAAAAGAAAAGTGCCCAGTGTCCTGGTTTCAGCATCCAGGGGGTATTGCAATTTCCACACATGCCCATGGACTTGGGGATCCATGGTACTTCAAGCTCATGTGTTCACAGGAAGAGAACACAACTGCTCTCAATGGCTCCCTTCTTTTCTATTTCTATCTTACTGGTTCACAGAGTGAAAAAAAATAAAAAAGCACTGAATGTAGGTTGTGCTGTGACCTTGAACTTGGTGCATGTGAGGAACTGAAGCTAATGGCTTGTACATTTATGTCCCAGCTATCCTCTGTGTAACTTGCTGATGTATATTCCCATAGCTAAACCAAAACAACCACTATCAAACTGAAACACAGGGGCTTAAGCAGGCTACAGGGAGCTCGGCTTCATTATACAGGGAGCAAAGCCATCAGCAAAGGCCTGTCATTTACTGGGCAGGTAGGAATTTCAAGTGTTAGGTATGTTTTTATCAAGGGGATGTTGGTGTGAGTTTTGCCTTTGACCTGTGTTGCAGGAAAGGTTCCCCATAGGAGCATTGATGGCACATGGTTTTACTATTAAACTACAAACTGAAACACTCCATGAGGTTTAGAGCTGTACGTCCGTGTTGTTGGCTTGGGTTAACACGACATGTATCTTATATTTCACAGGACTTATGAATCGAGACTATGAAATCATAACAAGCAGAGCAGTGAGTGCAATAAATCATTACGATGGCACGGGAACATCAATGAGTATTGCTGCTAACAGGGTCTCATTCACATTTAATCTGACTGGACCATCCCTGACTATTGACACTGCCTGTTCATCTTTTCTTTTTGCTCTGCACTACGCCTTGCAAGCCATTAAATCAGGTAATGGGAGTGAAGCGATGCTGGGCACTGAATTTAGGATTGCCACTGTGTCTGTCTATCACCTGGGCCATCTCAACATGAGCGTGTTTCTGTTTTACTCCAGGAGATTGTGAGGCAGCAATCTGTGCTGGAGTGAACTGCATAATAGATCCTCGGACCTTTGTATCTCTCAGTAAAGCCAAAATGATCTCTCCGGAGGGAATAAGCAAACCTTTCTCCAGCAAGGCTGATGGCTACGGAAGGGGAGAAGGCTGTGGTGTTGTTTTCCTCAAACCACTGAAAAAGGTATGATTGCTTGTGAAGCAGGCTAAAATAAGACTGGTTGCTTGCCTGTGTCTTTTATCTTCAGGTCTAATGATTACTTTTCCAGAGAAGATTTTCCAAGTCAAGCTTAAGATTAATGAAGTATTTCTTAAACATTATAAATTTATGTTCTTTCCCTACCACGGGAAAGGGATCACATGTTTAAAAGTTAGCATACTACTCTGTCTGTTCTTGGCTTTGTCATGGTGTTTTGTTCTCCCCTCTACAGAGAAAGCATGAGTTTATTAAAAAATATTTAATTTTTATGGAACAGGCAAAGGAAGACTACAGCAAAATCTGGGGTGTGATAAACATCAGTGCAGTAAATCAGAACGGTAGGTCCACAACTCCAATCACAAGACCATCTCTAACGGAGCAAGAGAAGTTACTGCGCAGCATTTATGAAAGTCGTGTTGATCCCTCAGTCGTGCAGTACATTGAAGCACATGGTACAGGAACAGCTGCTGGAGATCCTATTGAGGCTGAAAGCCTAGGTAGTGTCATTGGTAAAAACAGGGCTTCCCGAGTTTCCATTCTGAAAATTGGTTCAGTGAAAGGAAATATTGGACACACTGAATCAGCTGCTGGAGCAGCTGCATTAATCAAAGTGCTTCTGATGATGCATCATGGAAAGATTGTTCCATCCTTGCATTACTCAAAGGAGATGAGCAGCATTGATACAGAGAAATTAAACCTTGCTGTTGCTACTGCTGTAGAGCCCTGGGAAGAATCCACTGAGTATGGAAGAGTAGCTGGCATCAACTGCTTTGGATTTGGAGGAACCAATGCTCACGTTGTAGTCAGGCAGGTTAAGCAGCCAGAGCCTCTTCCTGCCTTTAAGAGGCCCCTTGAATTAGTTCTGCTGTCAGCAGCATCAAGTAAATCCCTTCAGATGACCATGGCTGATACAGCTGAGCAGCTGAGCGTAAGAAACTCCGTAACTCTCCCAAGCCTGGCCTATACCTCTGCCTGCAGAAGAAGCCATGCCAACTACAGGTACCGCAAAGCGTTTGTCACAAATTCCCTCCAACACTTGCAGCAAGAGCTTAAATCTGCAGTGAGCACTGAACCGGCCCTGTCCAAGGGGGAACCACAGCTGGTGTTTGTGTTCTGTGGCAACGGCGTAACACTGAAGGAGTTCAGCGAGGCTCTGCTGAGCTCAGAGCCAGTGTTCAGAGACAAGTGTAAGGAAATAGAAGACCTTTTTCAGCAACACACTGCAATCAGCCTCCTGCCAGCAAGGGATCAGAGCCCAAAGGATTTTTTGAATCCAGAGCTGTCCCAGCCCTTGATTTTTACCCTGCAGGTTGCTGTAGCTTCCCTCCTGAAGTACTGGGGTATTAAGCCTGTTGCTGCTGTTGGCCACTCGGTGGGGGAAGTTGCTGCTGCGCATATTGCTGGGTACCTTTCCCTGGCAGATGCAGTCAAAGTGATTTATCACCGGAGCAGGCTGCAGGCAAAGACTGCCAGTGGCAGAATGCTGGTGGTTGGGAACATCCCAGTTCAAGAGATTGCTGAATGTCTGCATCCCTACTCGGGAAAGGTGTGCATTGCTGCTTTCAACAGCCCAGTTTCCTGCACCTTGTCTGGGAATGTAGACTCTGTGGAAGCTGTCCAGAGAGACTTAGCTCAAGCTTTCAGACAGAGAAACATCTTTCTTCATGTGTTAAATGTCCCAGTTGCGTACCACAGCCCTAGCATGGATATGATCCTTGGGGAGCTGGAAGAGAAGATAGAGCCTTTAGGAAAGCAGAAAGGGGAAATTGAAGTGATTTCAACACTGACTGGGGTGGCTGCATCTGAAAATGACTTTGCTCAGGGTAAATTCTGGGCCCGGCATACTCGTGAGCCTGTGGCTTTCAGTCAAGCCATCCAGACTGCAGCTAGAGACAGGGAAAACCTGGTGTTTGTGGAAATAAGTCCTCACCGAGCATTGCAGCGAAGCATAAAGGAAACTCTAGGAAAAGGCACAAAGGTGTTCTCCTCTTTGCAAACTGATGCAGAATATCAGACGCTCCTCACACTGGTGGGAAATCTGTTTGAACTGGGATATAATCCCAGCTGGCAGCACATTTATAATGCATATCAAAGTGTTCCAGTGGCCATTCCATGCTATCAATTTGATCGCCAAAAACTCATGGGTTGTCTGGATATCCATCAACAAGCAAAACAAAGAGGTGTCAGTTCCAGTCATCCTTTGATTTATAGTATAAACAGTGATGACGTGGAGTTTGGCTGCCTGCTGTCTCAGGACACAACACCGTACTTATACGAGCACAAGAACAATGGGGTGGCCTTAGTCCCTGGTGCTTTTTATGCAGAGCTCGGTTTGGCCTCTGTGATGAGCAGCTCAAGACCTAAAGTGCCTCTGAGTACTTGCCAGCTGAGTATTGGTTTTTCTGCACCGTGCGTTCTCACTCAGAGTTCCCAAGTGTTAAGTATCAAGCTGAGTCCCCAAAAAGCCATGACAGCCTTTGAGATTCTCTCTCCCTCCAGTGCAGTTTATGCCGCCGGCCAAGTGGCAAAGGGGCCTGAAACTGTGGTGGAAGAGAGCACCATCTCCTTCCAAGACATCTATCAAAGATGCAGGTCAGTGATTAGCAGAGAGGAGGTTTATGAAGCGCTGTCTCAGGTCGGCTTTCAGTACGGCTCTATATTCAGGCAGCTCAGTGATGTGCATTATTGCCAGGAACTAAAGGAAGCTATAACAAGCATAAAGGTGAACAAGGAGACCATCAGAGAGATGCACAGCTACTGTATCCACCCAGTGCTGCTTGACTGTTTTCTGCAGATGACCGCTGTCTTGACCTCAAGGACATTCCAGTCCAGAGCAGGCTTTCCCTCAGGAATAGGCAGCCTTGTGGTGCTCCGGCCGCTGGAGGAAGAAATGATGATCTATATGAGAACAAACAAGTCCACTGGGAACTGCCTTGAGGTCTGTGGATGTTTTGTGGACAAACATGGCTCCGTTTTGGCTGAACTCAAGCGGGTCGCAATCACTTTCATGAAGGAAGCATCTTCCAGAGACAATGAGTTCCTGTTTGAAAACAAGTGGAAAGAAGTCTCTCTTTCACAGACAATTGTACATGTGGGTATTAAGCCCAGATTCCTAGTATTTGCAGACAAATTTGGGATAGCTGAGCAGCTCAAAACATACTTGCATCCTTCTTCGAGATATGTTATGTATGAAGACTGGGAAGCCCTCTGGGAAGGCCACACAGAGAATAAAATGAGAGCTGAGGTTGAGGATTATGATGAAATTCTCTTCCTGTGGGGCATTCAAAAGTTAAATGAAGATTTCCCAAGGAAAGTTGTAGACCAGCTAGCGAAGTGTTGTGAAGCCTATCGCCAAGTAGTGGTGGCATTAAGAGAGAAAACGTCCCGCTCTTCAGTCCGAGTGATCACCTACAGGACAACAGAAAGATATGTAGACCATGTTAACTGTGGGTTTGCATTGTATGGCATGACCAGAACTTGCATGGTTGAAGTTCCAGAAATCACATTTCAGTTGATTGACCTCGGCTCTTCCAGCTCCCTGGACATCTCAGTTCTAGCAGATGTTCTTGTCAAATACAAAGATGGGAATTATCCAGAAGTTTGCATCAGCCAAGGAAGAATTTATGTGTCTGAAATCAGGCGCACACCTTTTGTAGATGCAGATTACATCCAACCTGTAAGATCTCTCCAGAAGTCACACACATTCACTTTGTACACTTCCGATCCGTACACAGCGAAAGACTTGACTGGTGAATTATCCACCAACACTGCTGCTCAGCTTGACAAACAGAGTGTTGAAATTCAAGTGGATAAAATTTGTGTTCACTCAGAAGATTATTTTCCCATTAGTGTTTCTAGTTGCAACTTTGGTAATACACTGTATTGGAACTCGCAATCAGGAGACAAACACAGACTTTTAGCTCTTGATTTCAGTGGCACAGTAACAGCAACAGGAAGTGAGGTGAAAAAAGTGAAAGTGGGAGATCATGTGGTTTCATGTTATCCCACTGCTGCATCATCCAGGGTTCGGATTCCGGGAACAGTTTGTTTCAATGCAAAGAAATTCCCATTCTTCCAGAATGTCCCTTGTGTGTCATACTTCATCATTGCATGGGAAATCCTCACTCAGAGATTACCCAAGGGGAAACATGGCAGAACGCTGGGTATTATTACAACAGAGCCATCATCGGTTTTGTGCCTTGTTATTTCTGCAGCGGCAGAAGAGATGGGTTGGAGAACAGTCCTTGCGAGGCCCACTCCAGATAAGTTCCAGTATATAAACCTATGCAATGCCCTTGTTGTCCTTCCTCCAGTCAGCAGACTGTCTCGGGAGGATCTGGCCCACATGTACTTTCTTAAAGATGTGGTGATGGTGTGTGGCAATCGACAGCCCGAATGTAGCCAGAGTGTCAGTGAAATCGATCATGAAAATATCAGCTTTCATATCCTTGCCCTTTCCAGTGTTTTCCAGAAAGCACCTCTAAAGGAATTGCAGAAGACTGTATATGCCTGGATCTGTTCCATGGATATGAAACAGTTTAGACATCTCTCAGGTTCTGTTTTTCAGCAGACTGAGAACTTTGAAAGGCTAAACTCTGCAATGTCCTATTTCACCTGCACTTCTGTCCCACTTGCTGTACTGAGAATGCAGAAGGACCTCAGCATGCTTTCAGATATACCATTGTACGAACCCCAGAAGCAGCTGTTTAAGCAGAACGCTGTTTATGTAGTAGTGGGAGGGCTCACCGGGCTTGGCTTTGAAACAGTGAAATTCATAGCCGAGAACGGAGGAGGGTGTATTGCAATTTTGTCCCGGAGAACTCCGAGCAACGAGAAGCAAGAAGAGCTGAAGGCTTTGCATCAGCAGTACAAAAGGAGCAAAGTAGTGTTTGTGCAGTGTGATGTGACTTCGTCCAGTGATGTTGAGAAAGCCTTCAAGTCCATTGCAAACACCTTTGCAGGGAATCCGATCAAAGGTGTGTTTCAAAGTGCTGTTGCTTTACACGATGGGCATCTTGAAGTTCTGACGTTGGCTGACTTTCAGAAAGTGCTGAGCCCCAAAGTAGCAGGGACCCTAAATCTTCATTGGGCTACCAGAGGCCAGGAGCTTGACTACTTTGTGTGCTACTCCTCCATTACTTCCTTTCTGGGCAATGCCACCCAGACAAACTATGCAGCTGCAAACTCTTTCCTGGATGTCTTCTGCCTCTACAGGAGGAACTGTGGGCTTTCAGGGCAATCTATTAACTGGGGTGCTCTGAACCTTGGCATTCTGCTCAATCAAAACCATATCCAGAGCATTCTGGGGTCCAAGGGCATAGACATTCTGCAAGTGCATGAAATTCATGAGTATCTCAGGAAGAGCTTACTTATGAATAACCCACAGCAAGCTGTTGCCAAATTGAACTTTCAAGCTCTGTATCATCATGTTTTCACTCGGATTATTTCACTCAAAAGTCGCTTCATATCACTTATGTCAGAAGATTTCAGGAACAAGCTTGAAAGCCCTGAGGAAACTCAAGTGCCAGCTACTGCCTTTCTCAAATCTGAAGACTATATCACCTCCCTGGTGAGTGACCTCACCAGACTGAACCCAGATGAACTAACCATGAATACACCACTTTCATCTTTGGGCATAGACTCTATGTTAGCTATGACAATTCAGAACCGTGTCTTTCAGGAGAGAAAGGTGGACATTCCTCTTGTGAAACTGCTTGATCCAAACACAACTCTGTCAAGTTTAGTGGTAGTTTTAGAAGAAACAAGCAGTGCAAATGGAATAGTTGAGAAGAATAATGCTGCAGTTGAAATTGCAGAAAATGAGAGCCGGCTATAGGAATCTTCTCATTCAGGAAATGTTTAACATTGAAGATACCTTTGTAGCATCTCAGAATACACCACTGCACATGGAGTGGAACATTTGGTGATGCTGAATGTACCCTTCTGCATTGAAAACCTCACACCAGGGTCTTCTGTCAATGTGCTAACGGTAATAATCTCAATCGTTTACCTTGTTGCATTTGATATTTTTTTAACCTTGATTATCAACAGTTTTAGCTGGAAATGAGTAGGTTAATAGCTACACATTTTCATTTAGTGAATTTGTATGTTCAATGCACATTGCATTTTTTTAAGTATATTCAATTTTGATGAAAGTTGCATGTTTGCACCTGTAAGTGGTGAACATACATGAAAAGCAGCAGAAGATTATCACCATTTTTGTCATAGTGTAATTTAGTATATCACTATATTTTTAGTATTACCTAGTGTTTATAAATACAGGCATCTTTTTGAATGACTTCTGATGTTGTGCCTTTCAAAAATCTAATGTTTTCCTATGTCTTTAAAAACATTAACAATTTACCAGTTGCAAAGCACACAGTAAAGTAAATGTTTTTCTTTATCAATTAACTAATTTTTATGAATGCCCAATAAAAAAGAATACTGAAAAACTTCAAAAATCCAACCCTAAAGAGTATCTTTCTTGTATTTTAATTTTTTCTTCCTCATCTGCTGTCTTAGTTTAAGTTTCTCTACCCTAATATCTGCCTTTCTTTTGCTCCAGTGAGAAAATAGAGACTTTTCCCCAAACACACCAAAGGAAAATTTGTTTATATTGTCTTAATATGGGAATAGGGTCCTTGTATTGTTTCTTCCTTTTGTCCCTAATTATCATGAGACGTCTCTTGCAGTCCTGATAGTATTCTCCAGTGCATGAAGTATCCATGGTCTATGAGGTCCCCTTGAAACCATTTGATCTCCAGGCTGACAAACCCAGTTCTCTTAGTCTCTCTTTTTAGTTCTGGTGCTCCAGCCATAAGTATCTTGACACCCTTCTGCTGATCTTACTCAGGCTTATTTATGTCTTTCTTTTACTGGAGCACCCAGCACTGGATCAGGATTCTAGATGTGGTGTAATGAGTACATTGTGGTGTACTAGTTGTTTTCATTACACCAGAGAAATGTAAAGAGTTCCTCATTCAATGGGCTATGCTCTTTTTGATACAGCCCAGTTGGCTGTTACCTTTCATTGCACTCAGTGTGCATGGTAAACTTGTGCTTAGTCTGTTGCCTAAAATCAAGGGAAAACTTTTTGAGGCAACATTAGTTTGGGAAAAATAAAGAGAGTTCTTTAATGAGAGTTTTCAATGTACCAAATATAGAGAGACGCACCCTGCCTCTGAAGACGGCCTCGTGTTTCTTCAGGCAGGACCTGAGTCTCTTCATGGGTTGCCCAGAGGAGAGGGGCAGGGAGTGCTGGGACCCTGCTCTGGCCACATCGCCCTACCCAGTGTATAAAGGTGCACACAGCAGTATAGGGGTGTTTGCTAATTTTATAACACTGTTTAACTACCATAACTAAAGCTTACATCCAACCCAAGAATCGTTCACCCCCAGAACCTCCCCTAGCCTGCCCCTTGGCATGCCTCCTTGGAATTGAGTCAGAGTTCTCAAGACCCCTTACTTCTTCACCATCACCATCTTCACATCATGTTCCCTCCTTTGGAGCTTCTCCAAGGTCTCTGGGTTTCTAGGCCTTCTATTGCTTTGACTAAAATGGTATCTTATTTTGGCTATAATATGTATTGCTATTCTAATCTTGGTACATGTGTACCCTTAACACAGAAATTCAGGAATATGGCACAGAAGTAGAAACTGCTAATTGCTACATCAAATATGAGAAGCTATAGAGCTATATAAAAAATTACAAATATATAAAATATATATACATATATATAAAACTATATAAAGATATATATACAAAGTCCTAAGGCATGAAGTCCACTGCCCATCAGGACCCCTGCAGTCCTTTTCAACCAGGCTGCTCTGCAGTCATTCAGTCCCCTGCCTGTAATGCTGTGGGTCTTAGTCTGTCTCGTGCAGAACAGGTGCAGGGGGCTAATCATAGAATGAACTGGGTTGGAAGACACCTCCGAGATCATCAAGTCCAACCCTTGATCCAACACCGCTGTGATTACTAGATCATGGCACTAAGTGCCACACCCAAGCTCATCTTAAAAACCTCCAGGGTCAGAGAATCCACCATGTCTCTGGGCTGGACATTCCAATGCCTGATTACTCTCTCTGTAAAGAATTTCTTTCTAATATCCAACCTAAACCTCCCCTAGCAGAGCTTAAGCCTCTTGTTCTACTGCTGGTTGCCTGAGAGAAGAGACCAATCCCCACCTGGCCACAACCCCCTTTCAGGCAGGTGTAGAGAGTGATTAGGTCAGCCCTGAGCCTCGTCTGCTCCAGACTAAACTGCCCCAGCTCCCTCAGCCTCTCCCCATAGGACTTGCGCTCAAGTCCCTTCACCAGCCTTGTTGCTCTTCTCTGGACCCGCTCCAGCACCTCAATATCTTTCCTATACTGAGGGGCCCAGAACTGAACACAATACTCCAGGTGTGCCCTCACCAGCACTGAGTACAGGGGAAGGATCACTTGTCTTGTCCTGCTGGCCACACTGTTCTTGGCCAGGATCCTACTGGCCTTCTTGGCCACCTGGGCACACTGCTGGCTCATGTTCAGCCTCCTGTCAATCCAAACCCCCAGGTCCCTTTCTTCCTGGCTGCTCTCCAGCCACTCTGTCCCTAGCCTATAGCACTGCATGGGGTTATTGTGGCCAAAGTGCATGATCCAGTATTTGGCCTTGTTCAACTTCTTCCCGTTGGAATCAGCTCATCTCTCCAGCCTATCCAGGTCCCTCTGCAGAGCCCTCCTGCCTTTCAGCAGGTCGACAGTCCCTCCCAACTTGGTGTCATGTGCAAATTTGCTGATGATGGACTCAATCCCTTTGTCTATGTACGTATAGCTCGGCTTCGCGAACAAAGATTTGGGAAGGGCTCTCCTCACATGGGTGTGTCCTTTGAGCCTGCGCACTAGATTTTTCAGGTGAGGCACAGTGTGTGCAGAACTGGCCCCACCCTTTAAGTCCTAAGGTTCATCTGCCACAGCCAAGCGGGCTTGGATGGTGACAGTGAAGTCCTCAGGACTAGAACCTACAGCCCCTGGTATTCCCAGGAGGTCTCCCATCCGAGTACTAACCGGGGCTGCCCCTGCTTAGCTTCTGAGATCTGATGGGATCAGGCATCAGGGAGGCATTTGACTGCCTCTCATCCAAGTCATCAATAAAGGTGTTAAACAAAACTGGGCCCAGCACTGACTCCTGGGACGCACCACTGGTGACCAGCTGCCAGCTGGATGCAGCTCTGTTCACCAGCACTCTCTGGTCCCAGCCATCCATCCAGCTCTTAACTCAGCAGAGAGTGCCCCTATCCAAGCCGTGGGCTGCAGATTTTCCAGGTGCACGTTATGGGAGACAGTGTCAAAGGCTTTGCTGACCGCAGGATTCTGTCGGTCTTCTTGGTTACAAGGGCACACTGCTGGCTCCTGGACAGCTTGTTGTCCACCAGAACCCCCAGTTCCTTTTCCACAGAGCTGCTTTCCAGCAGGTCAGCCCCCAGCCTGTACTGGTGGATGGGGTTATTCCTCCCCAGGTGCAGGATGCTGCATCTGCCCTTGTTGAATTTCAGACAGTTCTGCTCTGCCCACCTCTCCAAACTGTCAAGGTCCTTCTGAAGGGCTGCACAGCCCTCTGGGGTACTGGCCACTCCTCCCAGCTCTGTGTCAACAGTGAACTTGCTAAGGAGGTATCTGCTCCTTCAGCTATGTCATTGATGAATGAGTTAAACAATACTTCGCCCAATATTGAACCCTGGGGGACACCAGTAGTAATAGGCCTCCAACTAAACCCTATGCCACTGATTATAACCCTCTGGGATCTGGTGTTCAGCCAGTTTAGTTTAAATATGTTTAAAAGTGTTTTTTCTTTCATCAACTGATGTCAAATATGATTGAAGAGAGCAGTAGCTATTATTTCCTCCTGAAAAATGATGTTCTGCTCAAATATAAATTGCAATTAGATAAATAACTTGTGAAAAAAAATTGTATCTGTTTTTAACAGAAGGCTTTTAGTGACAATGTTGTTTGGTCTTTGCAATTAATCTTAGATAGTTAACTACACAGGGGTATTTTTAATGATTCTGTGCCCTCAGTCTCCAAACTCTCAGTGCTGTTATCAGAGGAAGGATCCCATTAGCAGGATGCATATTCAGTAATCAGATAATCATGACTCTGGCACAGTACTTGGAAAACTATTAATTTTTCCAGTCAGAGCCTGAAGTGATACAACATTTAGACAAACTGCTGAAACACCTGTCTCTCCTTCCCTGAGTATAACCATAAATGCAATTAGTCAGATATGTTCTAAACAGAAGCAACATAAATACAGAATTAATGGAAACGAGCCCTAATGTTTGTTTGGAAAATTTGCTCATGGATGGACTTTTTGCTCAGGCACTTCATCAAAACATAGTCCTGTTGCATAATAGGAGCTTGAAGGCTGAACTTATAAACTAATTTTCCTTCAAGTAAACCAATGTCTGTTTCTTGTTTTGCCTAGATCATATAATGCCTGATAATATCCATGTTGGCCTGCAGGTGTGTTCTGCACCCGGGTCAGGGGCCACAGCCAGCCTGTGGCAGGACCAGGACACAGAGATGGCTATAGCTCTGGCAGGGGCCAGGTGATTTCCCCAAGACCAAGGCTGGCTGTGGCCATGGCCTACCCACAGTGCCTCTGGGAGCCTCTCCCCATGGTCCCTGTTGAGTTGCCTTTGCCCAGAGCCCAGGCAGCCAAACCCCAGGATCTTATGAAGACAACAGTTGTTTTCTTTCAGATAATAGCCCAGAGAAGCAGGCATTCAGTTGATAGTAGCAATGCTGTTGCTAAAGGCTTCCCTCAGTAAGATCTTAGAACGGCACCAAACATTGATTATCACTGCAAAGCAAAAATGCTGTATCCTAAATGGATACATGTACATGTTTTAATTAATGTAGTCAACAGATTAAGACACACCTTACTCAACAGGCTATTCCTATGGTGCTGTGCTACTTAGTGTTTACACCTGTGATCTCTGAGGCAGTTATAAGAAATGGTGACATTAATAACAGAACAAGACATACATTTGCAGGACCCTTGGAAAGCTACAGCAAAGTTCTTCAGACACCTGAGGTTGTTTGGATGATGGAGGGGCTGAAGAATCTCATATATGACGAAATCTGAGGCAACTGGGACTGTTCAGCCTGGAGAAGAGAAGGCTCAGGGGTATCTTATTAATGGATATAAAATAATGAGGGAAGGGTGCAAAGAGGGCAGAGCCAGGCTCTTTTCTGTGGTGCCCAGTGATAAAACCAGAGGCAACAGACACAGACTAAAATATGGAATATTCCCTCTGAACACCAGGAAACACTTCCCTATGGTAAGGGTGACCAAATACTGGCACAGGTTGCCCAGGGAGCTTCTGGACTCTCCATCCTTGGAGATACTTAAAAGCCCTTTGGACATGGTCTTGGGCAACAGATTGTAGGTGTCCTGGCTTATGCAGGGAGTTAGTCCAGATGAGCCCTGGAGGTCTCTCCCAACCTGCTGTGATTCTGTGAGATCCATTGACAGATATATTCAATCATCTCCATCAGTTCAAACCGTGGGTAGTGTTTGACACCACCACATTAAAGAGCCTTGTGAAAAAACCCTGATTAATTCAGAATCCTGTGTCTTATCTCCCTCTTTCCCCTTTATGATCCTTTTGACCCCTGTTCATGCTCTAAGGGAAGAACTACCCCACACTTTTGAAAGAAATGCCCAGAGGGACAAATTTAATGATCCTTATGTATCAGAAAGTCCACTCTGGAAATTCCAGAGTACAATTAAAAGTATCTTGGTTAAAAAACAGAATATCAGATTCAGTTTCACATCTGACTATAGGACATTGTTTCATACTTTTAAGAAAGCATTTTCTATTGTAAACTTAAAAGTAAATCCTATGCATGAAACACAGAATGCAGTTCCATGCAGTCATTACCTGTGACTTTATATATGACCTGAAATTCATTAGGAGATGACAGTCTTACCTACTGCGCCAAACACAGACCCTCTTCAGTTAATTTCTTTAGCTCAGATCAAATCATTCTACGTTAGTCTAGAGTGAGAACAGTATTTTATATTAAATCCCTCGCAGAGATGAGAATAGTGATACACCTCACAGTGCAGATAGGCTGCTCTTCACAGCTGCAGTGTTAGTTTTACTCTTTTGATAACAGCACATGACCCTTCAAGACAGAAGCTGACCTGTTTTTCTATAGTTTTCAAGGATAGATTTAGTAGAGTGTGACATCCTCGACGCAAAGTTAATCACACACACTCCACACACATACACAAAGAAAAATAAATCCTATCCAAGAAACAAAGGTTCAATAAATTTGAATGAGGCCTCATGACTCTCCTCTCTAAAATACGTGTTTACCACTGGCAGCAGGACTAATCCAGGGCAGTTGGCTCACACAATGCTCCCTTGAAGATAACCAAACTTATTTTTTTGAATAGCCACAGAAATTCAACCTGCACAGGCATGGATGAAAAATCTGTATCCTTCTGGCCTATATTTGGCCGAAGTCTGTGCAACAGGACACAGGGCTGAGTATGGGAAATGTCAGAAAAAATTCATTATGGTGTTACGTCAAGTCCATATGTATCAGCCCACAGCAGAAGAGTACCTTGTCCATGCTTGTGCCACAGCTGACAACTAATGAAACCACTTGAGCTACAGTACTGGTTTAGAAGTACACCCTTGCATCTTTCATACAAGGGTAAAGGAAGATTTTATCCAGGTGATGGGCTTCTTTTAAATACTCAGAACATGAAGAAGAGGCTCCTGCGCAGAAACACAATGTCTTGTCATTGATAAAATTTATTGCCAAACCATTAGTAAATCCAGATAATGCAATGTTTCATATTGACATATTGATGTTACTGCAATCTGAAACATTAAATCAGATTTTTAGCATGGAGATTCTAATCGTGTTCCACATGAAGCAAATAACATTGGTTTTCACAAGTTGTGAAAGCCTACCCAGTAAGCATACAGGTGGTCCTTCAGTTTCCAGGAATTTAGCCCATGTTTTGCCTTGTAAATCATTTTGGCTTTACATCCTGGAAGTGCCATAGGTAACAGTGTTGATGACTGGATTGTTTTTCCATGTAATAACCTGGACAGTTTGCACGTTAGAAACTTTCCTCATCTGTTTTTACTGTCATTTTTGGATTAACAGTTCTTCACCTCTCAGGTGTTATTTGATAAAAGGCTCTGTTACAAGGGCAGATGGGCACAGACCAATATTATCTGTGCCTTCACCTTCTGCAGTGGCCATTGTGGCTGGATGTGGCTATGGGGACAATGTGGAATCCCTTTGTGGCCAAGATCACACTGAGCAAATTCAGCAAAATTAATCTGCTTATCTGGAAACTGCTTACATATAATTTTTAGTTGTTGTTACTGCAACAATTTTTCCAAATCAAGACATCATCCCCAAAGTGGCATCATAGTTGCTGTGTCAGCATTGCTTTAAGAGAGACCAATTTGAGAAAAGACAAGTTTTCAAGATAGGACTTGTAGACATATGTGAAATATTTTTTGCCTAAAACACTTGTTCCCAACAATTTCAATGAATAAGGACTTGTCTCACCTTAAATGCTATTTAGACAAAAACCTGTTTACAGTTTGCTGCCTAAAGCTGCATTCCAGCAAACTGAAGGCCTTAATTAAACTGGTTAGACCTGCTGAAGCTAATAGATTTTCACTCACATCTAGTGGTGTGAGTGAAAACTCCCCATGATGGCCCCTAAGTTTTAAAAACACGAGAGATATTCTGTGATTAGCAACAAGCTTTGAGTCTTTTCTTCAGCACCACAATAGTGATTAAAATAGCCCAGGTCTTCAAACACAAGGTTATGTTTTCCAGAAGGGGATTTCTGACAATGGTGAGCTCCTCATTAGCTGGTGTTTGGACCAGAAACGAATAGGCAGTGATTCCCAGAGCAGTCTCTGGTGAGAAGATACTGTAGAAGTCTTGAATTTTTCTCACAAAGCAGTAAGACATTTGGAATTTGTGACATGGGGACAGACATAGAGACATAAAGTCAGCAGACTCAGGGTGAGAGACAGCCATTTGCTACAACTTTAGATGTGTATTCTCTCAAGTACATAGAAGGACTTAAAATATATGGAAACAGTAGAGTTATTGAACACTAAAGTCAAAGGCATCATGGTAGGAATAGCTTTTATAATGCTTATTGACATTTATGAGAGAGTATTATGGCTGTATTTCACGAATTATGTGGTATAAATACTAATGTTGTAAATCAGAAGAGATAGCCCATAGTCTGGTTGCAAACCTGGTGCACTTTCAAATAAGATTCTATTTGGTCTATTAACGAAACTGGTGATTCATCAGTTGAGCAGTCTTCATGAGGGCTTACTCAGAAACTGACTTGGTTAAAAATCAACCGGGCTTAATTAAAATTGCTTCAAAAGATGTTTACATCACATCAGTGAAGAGCTTGTTCAATATCTGTACTCCTTAAATGTATGCACAGCAGAATTATGAAGAAGTGAAACCTCCTGTTTCCAGCATGTCTATGCAAATGAGAAGCAGCTGGTGAGTTTGGGAAAGCATAGGGCTGAGAGGGGATAGGTTTATGAGAAACAAGGTCTCAGATGGTTTGCAAATACAGACTGCCCCTCCCTATAGAGGAGGAGAGGCATTATTTCTCTTTTCTCCACTTGAAAGGAATACCTCAAACTGACAAGAGAAAACACAGCTGAGCAGCTGAATGCAAGAAGTAACTTACTCTCTCTGGGCTTGCCAAGTTACCTGCCCATGAAATGTCAAACCGGTGTTTTGATTTTAGCACTGTCATGGTTTAACTCCAGCTGGCCACCAGCTACCAGGTAGCCACTTGCTAAAATCCCCTTTGCTTCTCCAGTGGGATGGGGATGAGAGTCAGAAAAAAGTAAAACTTGTGGGTTGAGATAAGAACAGTTTAATAATTGAAATACAGTAAAATATAGTAATAATATAATTAATAGCAATAGTAATGAAAAGGGGGGAGGGGGAGAGAGAGAGAGAGAGAGAGGAATAAAATCCAAGAAAAACAAGTCACACACAATACAATTCCTTACCACCTGCTGACCTGTCCCATCCCTGAGCTGCCATCCCTGAGCAGCAATCGGCAGTTCCCAGCCAATCTTCCCAATTTATATACTGAGCATGATGTTCTAGGTTATGGACAACCTTTTGACTATTTCAGATCAGCTCTCCTGGCCATGATCCATCCTATCTTCCTGTGTACCTGCTCACTGACAGAGCATTGAAAATTGAAAAGTCCTTGAATTAGAGTAAGAACTAGAAGAAACAATGAAACTATCAGTTTGTTATCAACTTCATTCTCATACTACATCCAAAACAGAGCACTGTAACAGCTACTAAGAAGAAAATTATCTCATCCAAAACCAGGACAAGCACACAAAAGAAAAAATGTCTGTCTTCCTCTTTTAAATATCCCAGTTGTTGAACCCACTAGTAGAAACCAAGGAAAAAATAGTATTGAATTTAAACCAACAGAAGTAGATTCAACACTGCCTGGGTTTGCTGCTTCTGCAGAGGAGGCCACTGAGCAATACACAAAAAACTTGAGGCTGTGGTGGTTTCAGGAAAGCAGAAGCACAGAAATAGGAGGAAAAACCCAAGAGTTTGTAGAAACGTGTCCTCAGAGAGAAGTTAAGGGATACATAGACACTTGTCACACTAACAGTGGGTATCACAATCCTGTCTGACCTGGAATGCAATCCAGTCTGGCAGTGCCTCTGTGCATCATTTGCTCTTTCCCTGAATCATTATCTGACTGTCCCAGTGCCTGTTCCACAGTAACTGTTTGATCGCAAGAAACTCATGGCCTGTCTAGACATTTCTGCTGCGGAAAAGCTCTGAATCTGCAACTTTCAAAGGCTCTTTCATTGCTAGTTTTGGACTCCAAAGGCAAAGGACACAGTGGCAGAAATAAAAAAGCTAAATAAAACCTGGAATTCTTCTCCATTTAAATTCCATTACTATATTTGTCAAATAAAGAGAAAGAACAGGACATCTGTTATGGTTTAACCCCAGGCAGCAACTAAAACTCCATGCAGCCACTCCCTCATTCCCCATGGAAACAGGGAGTGAATTGGAAGGGTAAAAGAAAACTTGTTGGTTGAGATAAAGACAGTTTAATAGGTAAAGGCAAAACTGGCGTGCACAAGCAAAATAAGGAATTAATTCACTACTACCCATTGCTGGCTGGTGTTCAGCCATCTCCGGGACAGTGGGGCTTCATCACGTGTGTAACGGTGGCTCAGGAAAACAAATGCCTTCATCCCTTTCTGCTTCTTACCCAGCTTTATATACAAAGCATGACACCATATGGTACAGGATATCCCTTGGGTCCACTGTGGTCAGCTGTCTTGGCTGTCTCCCCTCCCAACTCCTTTGCAGCCCCAGCCTCCTCACTGGTGGGATGAGGTGAGAAGCAGAAAAGGCTTTGACACTGTGTAAGCACTGGTAGCAATAGCTAAAACATCCCTGAGTTATCATCACTGTTTCCAGCACAAATCCAAAACACTGCACCATACCAGCTTGTGTGAAGAAAATAAACTCTTATCTCAGCCAAAACTGGCATATTTTCTGATCATTTAAGTAACATTTATTAAACAGTTAGGGATGCTTTTATGGAACAGGGCAGAAACCTAAAAACAGTGACTACTGCCAGAAATTGCAGCATCACCTACACTTGTCTCTTGAAAATGTTATTTCCCCCTGCAAGTTTATAGTGTTCACGTCACAGTGCAACTAGACCAGAGGGCTGTGACAGTATCAAAAAAGGCTGACAAGAAACAAACCATGACATGTTAGGCTAAGGGCTAACTTCATGTGCCAGGGTTTGTACTGTGAGGGCCCAGCTGTACTAGTCATGGCACAGGACTGTATGCAGAGCAAAACAGAAAGCAGTGGAAGTATCATTTCTCTTTCAGTTAGTACAGTGAGTTGCAGACTGCATTTTTATTTGTATTTGTGGTATTTCTGTGGAAGGGTAGAACAAGGAAGTGGGTTTTTTTTTCCCCATTTCTCTCAGTGGGGAGCTCCCGATACCAGACCGTTTCTCAGCAATGGTACCTCCCACACGCACGCTAGGCAGCTGGGCAGGGCCAAGCACTGTAGCCAGCCATCTGCCTATCCTGCCCCGTCTCCAGGGCCACAGGAAGTCCATGCAGTACTGCAGTGGATCAAAGCCTTTGAACCCTCAAAGTTTCAATCCTGGCCCCATGAGTGCCCTCAAGCTCACCCCAGGTGTTAGTCCTTTCTCCATGGGAGCTGAGCAGCGGGCTGCAGGAGGGAAAGATAAACTGCTCAGATAAAGCTTGCTTAGTAATGCAGCTTAGTTCTTCACTCACTGCTTGGTGACAAGTAATGAAGAAACCCTTCAGGGTCTCTACAGGCCAATCTGACAAATGCAGTTGTGCACCATGGCTACTCCAGCCCAAGACGTGGCCAGAGCCAGCACCACTTCCAAGCTTCTTGCCTTACATGTTTCTGGGCCAAAGCCTGTGTGTCCCCTCCCCACCCTTCTCCATTGGTCTCACGCATGAGTGAGCTTTGCCTGGGCCTGATGGGCTCATCTGACCAAGAACAGAGGTATCTGCATCTGAAACAGGTTTCCAGATTCCCTTCAGGGCACAAGAGAGATAACAACTTCTGAGACAACCACCCACACATGAAGTCCAGTCCAAGCACACAAATAGGCAGAGGAATTGAAACAAAAACTCTTCTTTCTCTTCACTGAATATAAAAGGAGCATAATATGATGCACTCAATCATGCACATCTGCCCTTCCACCTGTGAGGATTCCCACATATATCTGCGAAATTCTGTAGGCTTATGCTGTTCTCCTGGACACCAGCTGGTAAACTAGTTTCTGCTGAGCTATCCTCAGTAAAACTACCCATAAAACTCCAGCAAAATTACTCTGGAAGCCCTGGAATTCACATATTCTCCATGGCACTGCAGGATTTTAACTCCTGTATGGTTCTGGGCTGCTGTGTAAGAAAAGGCAAATTCTTATAACATGATTTGCATCAGAAGCCTTAATATGTTAGTTATCTGTCTAAAATGTATTTCACTGTGTCTTCTTTGGAAAGAACACACCTCACAGAATGAAATGTTCAGAATGTAATAGAAGGGCAGGCCTGTGAGAGACGGGGAGAGAGACAGATGAGTAGAGCAGCTTATACTGTGAGCCAACTGAAACACAGCTAAAGGCACCTCCGCTTTCCAGCCCAATTGCCTGTAAAGATCTGTGCGCGGGTGTCTCAGGTGCTTGGCCAGGAGTCACCGTCTTCCTTCAACTTTCCGTGTTATCTTTCACTCGTGTTCTGTTCCCAAGACTCCTTCAATTCCATCCCCTTCCCCAGGACCCCTCTTTCCCGTTCTGCAGGACCGCTGAGCGCCCTGGGCTCCCCGGGACCGCTCGCACCGCCCTGCCCGGGGCGCGGTGCCCGCGGGGCGGCAGTGGCAGCGCGCGGCCAGCAGGGGGCGCGGCCTCCCCGCCCGGCAGGGAGTCAAGGACAGGGAGGGCTCCGAACCAGACGTGGCTGCGCACGGAGGTGATGCCAGCCTTCCCCTTTGACAAGCTGGGGGACGACACGCCAAGGTTAGGGGGAATGGGATGCTAGTCAAGGCGCTCTGCCGGTGGCTCTGAGGTGTGCTGACCGCTCTGGAGCACACTTGAAATCGTAGGGAGATGAACCAGGGGCTCCTGAGTTAATAGGCACCACCAAGAAAGTATCTCAGAGGAATTAAGGAGTGTCTCTCTGAGAAGGTGACACGGCAAACAGCCCAGCTGAAGTCCCTCTAGACAACTGCATGCAGTGTGGACGACAGGAGCTGCAAACCATCGTGCTGCTAGAAAGCAGTGACCTAGCTGCCAGTGGATGAAAGGCTGGACATGAGCTGGCAATGTGCACTTGCAGCCCAGAAAGCCAACCATGTTCTGGGCTGCATCAAAGAATTGCAGCAAGCAGGTCGAAGCAGGGGATTCTGCCCCTCTACTCTGCTCTTGTGAGACCCCGCCTGCAGTACTGCATCCAGCTTTGGGGCCCCCAGTATAGGAAGAACATGGACCTGCAGGAACAAGTCTAGAGGAGGGCCA
Organism: Sakesphorus luctuosus; assembly: GCA_013396695.1. Lineage (NCBI taxonomy): Eukaryota > Metazoa > Chordata > Aves > Passeriformes > Thamnophilidae > Sakesphorus > Sakesphorus luctuosus. The sequence goes on along the minus strand of VWZD01008488.1, from coordinate 377,179 downwards.
CAAAGATGATCAGTGGGCTGAGCACCTCTCCTATGAAGACAGATGGTTACAGAGTTGTTCAGCCTGGAAAAGAGATGGCGCCAGGGAGAAGCTGATGTGTAGAGAGTGATGGGGACAAATGTTTTAGCAGGGCCTGTTGCAGTAGGACAAGTCATAATGATTGTAAACAAAAAGACAGTTTATTCAGATTAAATACAAGGAAGAACTTTTTTTACAACGAAGGCAGTAAAACTCTGGAACAGGTAGCCCAGAGTGCTAGTAGATGCCCCATCACTAGAAACATTAGAGTTCAGGTTAGATGGGGATCTGAGCGACCTGATCAAGTTGAAGATGTCCCTGCTTATCACAGAGAGGTTGGACTAGACGACCTTTAAAAGGTCCTTTCCAACTCAAAACTATTCTGTGACTCTAAGAAATAGAAGGATTCTGCTCTGCCTACTGGGTCTCATGCAACTGGCCAGAAATCCACACGGAATAGAGGGAGACGCTGGCTTTTCACCACTTGCTCAATCTCTCAGAAGAAACCCTCCACAACAGTAGATTCAGACTATAGCAATTTTTCCAAAATTACAAACATCAGTTACCATCATTCATTTGAGTTCCAATGGGTCATTCATTATATCGGCAACAAATTATGAACTGACTTTTCACCCACTGTCATGTCCCTACAGGTTAGAAGACCACCTCATATATTCTTAGCTCTTATTCAGTGAAAGCTCCTCTGCTCAATTGACACATTACAGGATGGGCTGTCACTGGTGAACACAGTGGAATCCAGGGGTTTACAGTTTTAGAACTGACCTCCTTAAACCTGAGTTGCTTTTTCACTTCACCCTGAATCAGGGCATGATTCTCTCTAGTGACTCCTTGCCCTGTAGTGCCATGGCACAGCATCTTCCATAGTGGTTACTCAGAAGGTCCATGAAAGTTCAATAAGCTACAGCATATCCCTTTGTCAACTGCAGCCGACATAAACTACACACAATCTCCTTAAAGGTACCAAATGTTTAATCTTAGCTAGAAAATGGAAGACCAAGAAAAGAAGTCTTTGAACAGAAAATGTGAGTCCATTTGTCTTCCCCAACAGTTTCTCATGTTGCATTAGCAACATTATCTCCTAAAGGTTTATGAGTAATTGCAGTCTGAGACAGTCCTGATCTCTTGTAGTTTTGCTGTAAAACATCCAGATTTGAGCCTCTGGGGCAAAAATTGTCTTCTGGCTCAGTGCTGGGCTGAGTTACAGTCTCAAGGGAAACAGGCAGGAAATGCAAACTAATGGAAGTTACTCTTTCCTGCTGTGAACATATCCTGACAAATGTGTACCGTAGTCCATTAAGCTGATGTAGCGGTCAGTGTTTATAATAATTTTAATAAACCCAGTAAACAAATAACACAAAAAAGAAAATGAACAACATTAAGGTGGTAGACAAGCATACACAACAATAAGAAAATGCAAATCCATTCTGTGTGTTTTGTTCTGTTATTTTTTTTGCCTGGCTTTTCTGAAGCCTTTGCTTCCCTGATGTATTTATTTTTCTCTCCTTTTTTTCTTCATATCTTACATTCCCTGACAGTCACTGCATTTGAATCTATATATAATAAATATATAATATTTTATGTCTAACATTCACGGACAGTCTTTATCATTTCTAAACCTATGTTCTAGCTTTATAGACATGGTATTGTGAGGTGATCCTTTGCTGGATTTCATATTATGGAGTGATCTGCCAAGTTTTCCAAAGAATGTTAAAAACACTGGAATAAAAACAAGACCATGAAGAGCCCCAAACGAAATGACAAGAAACATGATCTTGAAAAAGGTCCTAAAGATGTAGGTGTTGGCTGCAGCCAGGACGACAACTCCTAATATAGTAGAAACTGCACCTTGTAATACTGGGTAACCCAGCAGGGACAGAGCCTCAATTGCCCTTTCATTGGCTGATGACTCTCTACTTGTAACAAAGGCATAGGAAATATGAGCAGAAAAATCTACTGAAAACCCTATACAAATGACCAGGTTGATCATGGATATGGAATCGAGATTGACATTCCAAAATGACATGAAACCAGCAACACCAACTATAACAGAAGCTATAGCAAAAGTCACCCACAAGCAACACAGAGGGTTGGGAATGAGCAGAAGGGAGACAAAGAGCATTGCCGCGGCAGCAACGGCAACGTTCTGGATGGTGTTCTGANCCTATCCTATCCTATCCTATCCTATCCTATCCTATCCTATCCTATCCCCTATCCTATCCTATCCCATATCCTATCCTATCCCATATCCTATCCTGTCCCGTCCCGTCCCGTCCAGTCCCTGTATTTGGATGAGGCAGGAGTACTCTAAGGGCTGCTTAGCTACTGCCTATTTTGCATGCCTGGCTGAAACAACAGGACTTTGTTACCTGTGCTAGGCAGTGACAGCTGGTGGCCCTGAGGTTACCTGACTGCAGATGATGTGGGAAATGCAGCGCTTCAAACCCCTGTATCCAAAGTGAGCTATCCAGTTGTCAGCCTGGGGGCTGTCAGGTGGGAGATGTGCCCTCTGTGCCTTCAGTGGCCACTGTGCAAGACAGAGTCACGTTCCCTGGGGCCTTCAGGAAAATGCCCACAAAGGAATGATGAGGATGGCCTGGTGATGAGGTCAGTCACATGGGAGGTGAATTCCTGGATTCCTCTAGAGTGACTTGTCTGTCTAGAATATATGATTCCAAAGAAAACCCAGAAATTATTCTGGCACCAGGACCTGGAACTAAAGATGTTTATTCATATTCTCTTTGGGAGTGCACAGTGACACTGAAACCGCCACCCCCTAAGTGCTGGCAGGACGAGTGGCTGCTGCTCCTCTGCTGCATGATGAGACTGATGTCCGTGTTAATTTGATTTTTCATTTTTGTTTTTAGGAAGAGTGAAGTTGCTTAAGTATTTTCACTGTCTGGGTGATACTATGGATAGAAACAGGCTGTATATTATCACAATCAACAGAATTTAATCTTATCAGTGTAAGATACCAGACAGGCAAGGTGAGCTGTCAGATTGTATTACTTTAGCTCCAGGAATATTTCTTTCCAAGCTGATGTAAAGAAGAATTTATGTCTCCACCAAGATTTCAGAATCATGAGGTTTTCCATGGAATTCTATGAGTGTGATGTAAAATGAACCTACCGAAGAACCTAATTGACTTTTGTACTTGTACATCCTTATAAAGGGTTCATAACATTTCACTTTCCTTCATGTACATAAATGATTTCCTAACTTAATTCCATAGAACTGGAAAAAGTTTACCTCTTTAATCTGTGTGTTATTAATAGGGAGTATATTACCTTTGTAGGCTGCCTATTTTCTGTGTACATGTTTATAAGCTTCCTCATAAATTGTTCAGCCAGGTCTCAATGATCTTCAGTAACTGTAAGTGCATGTTATTTATGGAGAAAAACCACAGAGTAAAACTACAGTATCTCTCTTTTATTTCTGCTTTGATCAGGCAACATCTGCTTGAACTTTCATTTGTAGGGGTTACTTTAGTTTTTATTTTAAACACTACCTTATTATTTTGAATATTTATATATCAGAGAATACTGATCTGAGCACAAACTGAACTTTGATTCATTAGAGGTCAGATACACGACAAAGATCTTGCAGGAACTAATGCAAGCATTTATTTGGTTATCTGTGGAAGGGATGACCTTTCAAATTTTTTTTCATTTCATTTACTGGAAGGTAAATTTTATACTTCCTTGAGAGGGAATCTTTCTGCCAACCACATAACTAATGTAATCATTGCCCATCTGCTCCAGTGTTTCTGTGCCAACAAGATATTAGAGAAGTTATCTCCTTCTTGGGAGATCCAGGCTCTCCTGGCATTTATCTATATTTATTATGGGTGTGTGTGTATGAGGGTAATGTCTTCTGTTATTGTGCAAACATGGAAATTACTTGTCTTGCCCTATCTGTGCCTATGTATTTTTATCCGAGTGATCACCTACAGGACAACGGAAAGATATGTAGACCATGTTAACTGTGGGTTTGCATTGTATGGCATGACCAGAACTTGCATGGTTGAAGTTCCAGAAATCACATTTCAGTTGATTGACCTCGGCTCTTCCAGCTCCCTGGACATCTCAGTTCTAGCAGATGTTCTTGTCAAATACAAAGATGGGAATTATCCAGAAGTTTGCATCAGCCAAGGAAGAATTTATGTGTCTGAAATCAGGCGCACACCTTTTGTAGATGCAGATTACATCCAACCTGTAAGATCTCTCCAGAAGTCACACACATTCACTTTGTACACTTCCGATCCGTACACAGCGAAAGACTTGACTGGTGAATTATCCACCAATACTGCTGCTCAGCTTGACAAACAGAGTGTTGAAATTCAAGTGGATAAAATTTGTGTTCACTCAGAAGATTATTTTCCCATTAGTGTTTCTAGTTGCAACTTTGGTAATACACTGTATTGGAACTCGCAATCAGGAGACAAACACAGACTTTTAGCTCTTGATTTCAGTGGCACAGTAACAGCAACAGGAAGTGAGGTGAAAAAAGTGAAAGTGGGAGATCATGTGGTTTCATGTTATCCCACTGCTGCATCATCCAGGGTTCGGATTCCGGGAACAGTTTGTTTCAATGCAAAGAAATTCCCATTCTTCCAGAATGTCCCTTGTGTGTCATACTTCATCATTGCATGGGAAATCCTCACTCAGAGATTACCCAAGGGGAAACATGGCAGAACGCTGGGTATTATTACAACAGAGCCATCATCAGTTTTGTGCCTTGTTATTTCTGCAGCGGCAGAAAATAAGGATTACTCCTCCTTGCACACTAACACTCGATATCACAAGCCTGTTTGCCCTGGGATGTAGTCCAGTCTGGCAGTGCCTCTGTGCATCATTTGCTCTTTCCCTGAATCATTATCTGACTGTCCCAGTGCCTGTTCCACAGTACCCACTTGATCACAGGAAACTCATGGCCTGTCTGGACATTTCTGCTGCTGAGAAGTTCTGAATCTGGAGGTGTCAAAGGCTCTTTCATTGCTAGTTCTGGACTTCAAAGGCAGAGGCTGCAGCAACAAAAATACAAAAGCTAAATAAAACCTGGCATTTTTCTCAGCTTAAATTCCATTACTACATATGTCAGATAAAGGGAAAAAAGAGGTGCAGGACATCTAAGCAGTATAATAACATTCGTTGAACACTTAAGGATGCTTTTATGCCTTTCTGCTTTTATGCTTCCCTTGCCTTGCCTTGCTGCAGAGACCAGGTTGGGGGAACCGTCATTGCTGTGTTCCCTGGCTCCTGCTGTGGTCTGATGGTTCTGCCCTTCTTCCTCATACCAGCACTGGTCTGCGAGCCTGGCAGGTGAGTGGGAGAACAATAAAGTGCGGGCTCCAGGAAACACAGTTCCTGAAAACATTTCAGCTGTCAGCAGCCTGCTCAGTTTCCTTTTCACCCTTTTTTTCTTTCCATAAGCCTCATTTTCTGTTTTTAATTCCCATGTTTATTTACTGCTGAAGCCTTGGCAGTGCTTTATCTGATGGTTCAAGTTTGCACTAACAGTCATGAGCACACAAGCCAGATGAAAAGTAAATATTGAAATGCTGACTGGGATCAGAAATGTCAAAACCAGGGAAACAAAAAGAAAATTGAAGCCTGACAGAGGCTTACAACTATGGAAGCTCTAAGTGAAAGCAGTTAGCTCTGGATAGTGTGTAGGAAAGTAGAAGAGATTTGTTCAAGGATTTTTATTTCTCTTCAATATATTGAACAAAATCAAAGTAAAGATGCTAAGAGAGAACCCAAATCAGGATGTATTCTCCTGAAACCTTTCTTGGCAAATACTTGTTAAGCCTAATTCTTGAAAGATTCCAGCAATGACAATTCCACAGCACCCTTCAGTACTTTATTACAACTAGTGTAAAGAAAGCTTTTCCTGGTGCATTGCACTGTTCCTTGATACTTCTCTCTTTGTCTGTTTTCATGGAATACTTTGGTTCTTTCTTTATGTGGCTCTTCTGAAGCTTTGAAGCTCTGTGTTTGGTTTTTTAAAATTCTGAGGCAACTTGGTTTGTTTCATCTTTATCAGTTGCTGATGATTCATTCCAAAATCTATTTAAATTTCCCAACATTATTTCACTAACGTATATTCATTATGAAACTATTTGGGTTGCATATTTTTAAAGCTGCTCGTTGATATAAGTATTCTGCTATGAACTGGAGGCAGCCGTCTGTGAACCACATTGATAAAATTAATACAGTAAAAAGTATCCTTTAAGAATTGACTTTGGCTGTTACACAGTCCACACATGCTTACATTTTCCCCTAGTGATTTTCCTGATATTGATTATAAATTCAGGGCTGGGTAAATGATTTGGCAAAATATTCAAAGCTTCCCAACTTGGCTGACTGATGAGCACCAAAAGCAGATGTTCATCCTGATGTATCAAAGAAATAGCAAATATACTTACTGCACAATGAGCAAAAGCAATAGAAATCAGTATTTTGTTACTGTACTGTGGATTAAAAAAAAAGTAAAAAAAAAAAAAAGTGGGAGCAGATATGTCTTCTTTTCCCCAATGACAAGGTGAAATTTTTAAAATGTCCTCTTTTTCTAAAAAGCAGAGCAAAATACTCCCTTTGGCATTACATGAGAAAAACAGAGAATGCTGGTCCTTCTCCCTGCAGTTGGCTCACAAAAGCAAAAAAAAGACATGCATGGAAAACGTCTAAATATGCTACTCTCTGATGGACATGGAAATACCTGGAAATTGCTTATGGTGAGGATGGAAGCCTACTTTCAGATAGAAAGAGGAGTGAATCATGACCTTAAATGTGCAGGAAGTGGCTTTGATGCTTCTGCTTTAAAGGAAAGGACCTAAATCACTGCCAGCTTAAACTGAAATCAGAGGACTTTCCACATCAGTTCATTAAGGAATGAACATGTTACTGTCTACTAGAGGCTGCTGGGTCCAGCACAGAGAGAAAACATCCATTTTTTTTCCTGTCCTCCAGGCTTTGCAATGACTTTGTAAGCAACATTCGTAACCAATTGCTACTTAAATTTTTCAGCACATAAGCCTCTGGGCTGAGTGTTCTTTCTGCTACTTGTTATTGTCAGTCCTAATCCTGCCATATTGTTAAGGGACTGTCTGATGGCTAAGGGCTCTGCTCTTGTTAAGCGCTGTGCCAATACTGCTCAAAAGCTACAACGCTCAGCTTTCCAAACACAGTGGTAAATCTGAGTAATGTTTTCAGTTATGCCAAAGTGACTTGGGGCCCTAAGCCAGAACTGACTTCGAGATGTGCATTTGTACTGGCAAAGGCACTTATGCCTTGCTTCATTCAGCCTCACTTAGTGTCTGTCTGTGCTTCTACATGCCAAAGGGCAAGAGACAAGGAGATACATCCCTGCAAAACTTTCAGTTGATCCGTCTTTTTGGATGCTGTCGAGTTATTTTGTGTGCATGGTGGTAGTTCAGCAGCAAGAGTAATGTTACAAATACGCACACATATCCATCTCTTCCATATAGGAACACTTAATTCTGTGTGAGATTTATAGTGAGAAGAATGAGTGTCTTGGGACAATGACTTCTGGCTTTCCCCTGCTTAATTCCTGGTGCCTAAGTAATTTATTTACAGAGATCTCTCCAAGCTGACAGATTCTGATTGCACAAAGTTGATGAAATACATGCACTTTCCTGCCAACTAAGGAGATATTTCTCAGTTAATCCAGCCTACTGGCAGGACAATGTCTCTCAAGAAATGTTTCCCAAAGGCTTTCCAGCTGATTTGGTGTAGGAACTTGCATGAGCTCCAGGTGGCAGCTGAGACAGGGCAAATTGGCTCTATCAAAGCCATATCTTGATTTGATGGCCCCACAGAGCTGGTGCCTGTGGCAGCCCCAGGGCCAACACAGAGAGGTTCAGCTGGGTCTGAGGGGATGCTGACACCTGCAGCTGGAGAAACAGTTCAGCTTCACTGTCTCCAAAATCCTCCTCCCAGTTCATGCCACGGTGCTTGAAGTTCTCCCCCAGGTAAGCTCCTCCAGTAGGAAAGGAAGGTGCATGGGGATTGTTAGCAAAGATGCAAGAAGTGGGCTTTGACACTGTCTTGAACTATTTTCCAAGAGTAACTGGATCTGCTTTCTTTCACAGCTGCACATACTTCAGTGTAAGTTTATGTGTGAACATTCACTTAGGAGTAAGAATTTCCTATCTTGAATTAATTAAAGTTACTTTAAAAAAATAAATCTCCTTAAATTAAATCAAGCCTCTTAATTTTGTCCTCATGTAGCTTTATACCAGAACTGCTGGAAGTGTAAATTAGACTAGATGTAGTCAATTCCGTACCAGTGTGTGTGATGAGGAAACACTCCTGTGAACTGATCATCTGAGGATTTTTCAATATATTTTTTGTCAGCAGTCACAACGAAGCCCTTGAAGGCAGCAGCACGGTTGGACGACAGAATCCATAAACAGCTTGCCATAGCCTGTGATTAAAATAGAAAATGGCTTGTTTAACTTCAAGCACAAATCCCATCACAGAACTTGGCCCAAATATACAGAGGTTTTTCCTGGGATCAGGGCAGCAGTCATGGCAATGCCTGGCTTCTTGCCATAAAAGTTCATCAGAAAGTAATTATAAAAGTCAAATTGGTGATGCTTAAACAAAGTGCCTGTAAGGACACATGAAGTAAGGTATCCTGCTCTCTCTGCTACCTACTCATGCACACAAAGATCTGTTATTTCTCAGCCCATTGACTGCTTCTATACAGAAACAAAGACAATCCAACTCTTAGTCTGAAGGCAGAAAAAAATTCTGGAAAAATGCAGCAACTAATATTTACTGATCTACCAGGAACAGTTTTTCTCTGCTGGTCTCCAAAGGAAAGAGAGAGAAGGCTGAGGATTCAGTTTCTCAGGCTAGATTTAAAACCCACCATACTCTTCACATATGTCTACATAAGAATTTACATTAGCAGATATTCCCATGTTTGCTCCTGGAACACCATGTGAACAGTAACAAATTCAGCCCTTATAAATGGCCATTATGCACAAACACAAAAATGCAAGGCATTTTGAGGTGTAGATGGTAGAAAAAAGCAAGCAAGTGAGCTGTCTATTCATCTCTGATGGGGGAATCACTCTCAGACTGGTACTGGTAAGAGTAGTAGCAGTAATATATAATGAAGGGGCAGCAAAGATAGGAAAATGGAAAGGGAGGGTCCTCACTTTAACCCCTAGGCAAATATACATTATTTGTTGTCTGATTAATACTGAGGTTTCTTTGGCTGATGTCTTCAACAGCAGAGTTCTAATACTTACAGGAAAACACGTGTCAGCTTTTAAATGTTCTATAATTTAGGAAAGCCCCAGGATCTGGAGACAGAGAACTGTCCATTCCTTTTCTTTTCATGCATCATTCCACCTCCTTTGCTGTTTGTTAAATTTTGAATTCAACTCAAATTATCTGACTTGAAGCTAAAGTCAACTTGGCAATTATACTAAAGAAAGCCTCTTAAAACCAAACAAAACTGTCCCTGATCCAAGAGCAGTGAACAGAAGGCTGAATGAGACTACAGATTATCTTAAAGTGACTAAACATTAATAAATTATCAATGGCAAGTTTTCTGGGCTTCCTTTTAGCTGTTTGAGGAAAATTATCCCAGTCCTTCTTACAGAAGAAACTGTTTGTCTGTTGTTTGGCAGCACTTACTTAGAGAAGAGTCTTAGTTGAAAATCATATATTTACTTTCATTTTAAAACCTGTTTTTGTGGAAGATTACATTAAATGGTAGTTTCTTCTCAGATGACCTTCATGCTCTTATTCTGCTGTAACCAGTCAATCTCCCTCAGCTCCTCTTCTCACAGCTCTTGGCTCTCGCTTTATCATTCGTGCCTCCTCTCAAAGTCAAAAGCATTTTTCATCAACTTTTCCTATAATTCTCCAGTTAACTAAATTGTATAGTAATCATTTGGGTTTGAACTAGTCACAAAATTTACAAGCCAGAAGCTCTAAAGTGCTTTTCCACTGTAAAATTGCAATTTTTTGACAGCTGAAAAGAAACTCTGTGTCGTCCAAAGTCTGAAATTCTGAAAATAGGAACTTTCTGCTTCACACATGTCCATCACCCTGCCTTCCTAATTCACCTGATAAAGGTGTTATTGCCCCCCACTTGCACAGACCGGAGACAGTGGCACCTCAAACCTTGCCAGTATCACATCATTGAAGTGAAAATCAGGAGGCAGAGCTGACACAGAGAAAAGAAATAAGAAATATGTGTGAAAGCAAAATGATTTGTCTGACTAGATTCCACTTCATTTCCTGGGCTATTTTTGGAGGAAGCTGTGGTTCCCATTCTCTGATGCCTAGAGAGAAAGAAAACAGAAGTGCCACCAACAGAACAGTGAGTTTGATTACCTGCAGGAACTTCTCCCTTACAGGTGTTTTTCTAAAAGTCTGCCAGACTACAGCAAGGGAGATATCACAGTCTTGAGCTTCCTTTTGAGCATTAGTTTATTCTAAATTATGTTCCAAAATGAATACAAAAAAGAGCTGTAAAAGGGAAAGGATTCCCTTTAGTTTCTTGCTGTGGGGAAGAATAATTCCCTTTCCAGAGTTCTCATTGATGCTCTTCCTGAACACCGTTATCTTCTCTCCCCTTTCTTCTTTTCCTTCTTTTAAGTGTCTGGTCAACTCTGCAAGGCCATCACATGCTTTCTGTCCAACCATTAGCCCAGTGCTGCCATGTTCACCCTAAACCATTTCTCCAAGTGCCACATCTACATGTTTTTCGTACACCTCAATGAATGATTTGATCACTTCCCCAGGCAGCCTGTCCCAGTGCCTGACCACCCTTTTAGTGAAGACATTTTTCCAATATCCAATCTAAACCTCCTCTGACACTACTTGAGGCCAATTCCTCTTGTCCTATTGCTTGTTACCTGGGAGAAGAGACCACCTTCCACCTGGCTACAACCTCCTTTCAGGTAGTTGTAGAGAGTGGTAAGATCCATGCTGAGCCTCGTTTTATCCAAGGTTAAAGACAACAGACTCCCTCAGCCGCTCCTCACCAGACTTGTGTTCCAGATCCTTCACCAGTTTCGTTGCCCTTCTCTGGACACGAAAATGTTGTATGTAACTATCCCGTTTATAGTGTCCTTTAACAGTGAAGTTTGCCCGTTCCAAAGAGAGAAGGCTCTGCCTCACGTCCCCCGGAGCGATCCCGGCGCTGCCACCGCGCCCCGGGGCGCTGCAGTACCGGCAGTGGACGGCAGGGGGCACCCGCGCCCCGCGGCCGCCGCCGAGGCACAGCGTGTGCTCCTCCCGCGGCATTCCCAGGTCCCATCCCTCCGGAACAGCGCCGGCCGACAGGTGCTGCCGCAGGCGTGCGAGCACACGGGACGTGTTCATCACAAAGCTGGGGATAATAATCAGTGCTGATGGTGTCGTGAGCACGTTTCGCTGCCGCTCAGACCTGCCAGGTTTACGTTGGACTTGATGATCTTAAAGGTCTCTCCCAGCTTAGATGTGATTCTGCAGCGTTGCAAGGGCTGGTCTCGCAGGCACCTGCGATACTGAGGGTCGTCTTTGGGAAACAACCGGGCTCTGGGGAACTCCTTGCTATGGCTGGTTAGAAAGTCAGCAGCAATTTTTTGCTTGCCAAGGATGGTGTAAAACCCTGAACAGACCCTGTTGTGAAGCTCTTACTCGGGCAACGTGTAAAGTGCCGGGTTAATGTAAAACACAGATCGATAGTGATTTCTTTAAAGGGTACTATAATTTAATAGGTTATTGAATGACACGAAGGAATGGATGATAGCACACAAGTATTAGCAAGAATATTATAATAGCTGTGGAGGAATTCTGAGGACCCTGAGTTCCTCAGGCATAAAGATTTATTCTGAGGGAAAGGTTTGTTTGGGTTTTGGTTGTTGTTGTTGTTTTGTTTGTTTGTTTTATTTTTATTTGTTTGTTTTGTTTCTTTTCTTTCGACAAAGCATGGAATTCAAAATGGAAAATCTAAGATCGAATCCAAAGCTGCTAGCTTACAAGTGAGAGGTGAAAAAGTGTCAGTCTTCATAGTAATACTATTCCACATGGCAAACAGCAATATTTTCCATTCCTGTTTTTCCTTTCAAATGTTTTTTCTGGTGCTGCTGAACTTCTTGCCCCATTGAATGCTTTGCTTTCTGATACTAGAAGCACTGCTCATCCTTCTTGAAAGGGGCTACTTATTCAGACCACTTATGTAACTTCAAAACCAATTCTCAATACTTTCATTTTGTTGCCTCTTTGTGAGAAGCATCTGGATTCTTAGAGTGAATGAATATTATATAAATACTATACACTGTGCTGCCCTATCAGCATCAATTGCTGCAGTTGGATCACTGATGCTGTACAGATGCAGAAAGGAAATGGTCTTGACAAATAGGATAAATAGGATTTTTCCAGCACAGTATTTAGAAAGAACTCCCTCATAAAATCCCCATTAGACAGCAGTACAATGATGATAAAGGTGAGTTACACAGAGTGCCACAGCAACAAATGTGAATCTCTCCCTTTCTTACTGAATTCTTGCTGGCTGCAATCATCACCATGCCTAAGTAAAGAACAGAAAAATATATTGGTTTATTAGGCATAGGAAAGCTGATGACTGATAGAGAAAAGCAGCTTCACTCTGAGGCACAGATGGGAAGCACATACTGTCCTGATGTGTCTGCTTTTCCTTTAGAGAATGACAAGTATTTAGCATTATATGTCCCGCGGGTACCAGCGTTGAACCTCAAGTGTTAGACACATATAACATTTCAAAGCAATTGTACTGTTGGCACAATTACAAACACACTTGATTAAACCATCCTACACTGAGAAGAGGTTACAAACAACAGATTCAGGGTCAGCTTTTCTTCTTGGCACAGACCTGTTTGGGTGCTTCAAGCAAGCCAATTTACGGGCATAATCTATGACAGAGTTGAAGTGGTGACATGAACTGTGTTGATGAATGATTTAATTATACTCTGCTGTTAAATTATTTTTGCTCTTCCCTCTTTGTTTGTCCTAGGACTAAGCAATGGGGTTTGTGTTATTAGTACAAACTAGCAGGGAAGACCTTGCAATACAGAAGTACTGACACTGCTCAAACATGCAGTCATATGTTGAGATTATTCCATGCTCGTCCCACTAAGGATGGTGGCACTCAGCTCCATCAAATAAGTCATACATGGCCCATTACTAGTAAAAATACTCTTTTTCCATTAATGGAACCTGCCAGGAGGGAAGAGAAGACTCAGCCCACAATCTTCTGTCTTGAGGTTGCCATTGACAAAACATTTTACCTAAATATTTTCAGGCATTTGATGAGGATCCAGTGTCAGATGGATTGGAAAAGGAAATGACAGGAAGATTGTGCAGATTTTTGGGACAGAACTGAAAAATGAAAATGTCTTTTCCAGATCTTTCCAACATTCCTCAAGTTGGCCAAAAACAAGGGAAAGCATTTTGCATCTAAATGCCATTTTAGTAGAGAATCCAGAAAGTGCTACTTTGGGGAAAAAAACCTTACCTTTGAAAACATCTTGGCTATCAAAGGAACGAATTAGACTGTCACTGGACTATTAAATTATTTAAAATATGAAGGATACTATTGAAAGGAGTACTGGAGATGATGGATTATACCTATTTGCTACACAGTGGCAAAATAGATGCATAGTAGTACAGTTTCTAGTGTGCCTCCTTTTTATTTCTGGTGATTTATTGGCAGGAGGCCTGTAAAAATAATGGAAAATCAAAGAAAGCAACCAGTTAGTTAAAAAAAATTGATAGCATTAATAGTCTTAATCTTCTCAAAAGCCATATTTTTATTTTAAATAATTAAGTTGCTTTTTAAATAGGGTCTTGTATACTGTGTTAGAGGTCAGAGCAGGTACATGGTGTTTGCATAACTCACAGGGTACAAAGCTCTCCCTGCTATTTCTGGATGCTCAGAGCACCCCTGAACCAAGACTGTGTATTTATAATGCACGTTTTCTTCTCAAAACTCATGTATATCTCTGGTTATAATTCCTACAAATTACTTTAATGTCTCCATGCAGTTTAAAGTCATGTCAGATTCAAGTCTTTTTAAAGAAGTGATTTGCAGAAAATGAAAATATACTAAGCCCTTTTATCTTAAATCTTATCCTCCTAGCATAAGAAATAGATCTGAGTAGAAGAATGCTAACTGCTCATATGAAAAACTGGAAAATGTGTAAGAGGAAAAAAATACATCACTGCTAATATTGGCAATCTAAATCTTTTGGACACTCTAATTCTGAGAACTAAGAGAATATGTGTGCTGCTGCTGAGGTATCTCCACTGACAGAAGGAACAGTCTGAAAATGTATGAAAATTTACAGGGTGCAGTCTAAAAATAATTTACCAGAAAAACAAGTTTTGAAAAGCACCATTTCAAAAATCTGTTTTTACAATGAAGGATGCAAAATTACTCATCAAGTCCTTAATCACAATCTTCTATAGTTTCTTGGCTGCTTGCTAATAGGAGTATTACCATCCAGACTGACTTAGTTGGCTCAGCTCTTCCCTTGATGGCTTAAATGATTTACTATTCATCTTTCTGAGAACACAGGGCCCAGGAACGCTCATTCCAATCTCCAGGACAAGCCTGCTCTGTGCCTCCTCTAAAGAAGGCTTTGGGGTCTGGGGGTTTTGGTTGGTTGGTTGGTTTTTGTTTATTTTGTTCAGGTTGGAGGTTTGTTTTGTTTTATTTTGGTTTTTTATTTGTTTTGTTTTGTTTTCATTTCGGTTTGGTTTGGCTTGCGCTTTTTTGGCTTTCTTATCCTTTGGATCAAAGTGCTGACAAAAACACACATGTAGATTGTGAGAGAGGTGTTGAATATACTATTTGGACCAGTTAAAATACTAGACACGTACTAACTCCTGCTAAGTACTGAATATCTTTTTGCATTCAGGGAAGATGGGAGTAAAGAGACTGAATAAGTTCATCAACTTTCACAGCAGACAGTAAGCCAGTGATAGCTGAGCTAGGGACAGCATGAATTTAGCAGGACACATACCACATTTTTTGAGAAATAAATGCAATGTATTTACACATGTTCAGAAGCAACTCCTGTCTTCTTGGTCTCGTTAGCCATTCTTTGGTAGTTTTTTTAAGATTACAGAGTTCAAGAGACTTGAACTCAGTCTATCAGGTTAAAGCTTAAGCAGTCCCTACTCTGTGCCTGCCTTTCCCTGCCTGGAGAACCTCCTAGTTTGCTCCAGACCACTGGCGACCATATACGGGGGAGGGGATTCAAATCCCTCCAGCTGGAGGAATTTCTGTTCTTCTCTCACTCTTGGTTTATGGTGCAGTGCCTTTGGTTTCAGTTCTCTTCTCCCCTTCAATTGGGCAGGAACTGTGAGGAACAGAGGGAGCTTTCTTTCATAGAAGCTTTGTTTTTTTGTTGACAAGAGCAGCATGATAACGGCCAATCTTCACGAATGAAGATTTGGGAAGGGCTCTCCCCACGTGGGTGTGCCCTCCGAGCCTGCGCAGTGGATTTTTTAGGTGAGGCACAGCGTGCACAGAACTGGCCCCACCGTTTAAGTCCTAAGGTTCATTTGCCACGGCCGAGCAAGCTTGGACAGTGACAGTGAAGTTCTCGGGACTGCCTACAGCACCCGGTACTAACCAGGGCTGACCCTGCTGAGCATCCGAGATCTGATGGGATCAGATGGGCAAGGAGGAGGCTTGAACTGCTGGGGACGGTCCCCACTGAGACTCGAACTCACGACCTTGGGATTTGGAGACCGGAGTGCTCTCCACTACACCACAGTACCACCCCGGAGCATGATAACACCTAAGAAAAAAGGATTTTAAGTAGGAGAGCGTTATATCGCATGGGGGCATCTGACATCCTGATCTTAAGCAGACTTCAATTCCCTAAAGACTGCGGGCTGTTCCCCTGCTCCAAATTGCCCCACTTTTCTGGCTCTGCCTGCCTTACTTTTACAGTTTCTCACCTGCTTATAGCACATGTCCTTGGAATTTGCTGTGTTCATCAATTTGCTGATCTCTTTCTGCTGTGTTCGCAAGAAAACCTATTC
Source organism: Sakesphorus luctuosus (assembly GCA_013396695.1). Classification (NCBI taxonomy): domain Eukaryota; kingdom Metazoa; phylum Chordata; class Aves; order Passeriformes; family Thamnophilidae; genus Sakesphorus; species Sakesphorus luctuosus. The sequence goes on along the minus strand of VWZD01008488.1, from coordinate 361,079 downwards.
CAGTGAGTTCAGCAGTGGCTTAAGGGGAAAAACACACAAGGGAATACCCTTTCTATCAGTGGTCTTGTAGATTTGCAGTCTTCAGATGCTGTCATATGTCTGCTTATTCTTCCAGTGCTGTTACACTAAATCAACAGATTTATATAGAAATACACCAGTAACAGGTACACAGTCATACCCTATTGAGAAAACAACAGAGAGCAGCTGTGATACAGGAAGAGTTGGTAATGGTAACCTGAAATTGCTGGATCATTCTCTTGTCATTCTTTAGCTTCAGAAATGAAATAACAAAATGACAACTTATTTGGGCTGAATTTCATGTTTTCCATAGTTAAGACTTTTTTGTTAAATAGGATTTTTGACTTAGAATTCCAATCCCAGATCTTTACTTTCTTAGAGAGAGAGAGAGAGAAATTGAATGTTGAAATAGAAGGATGAAGGTAAAACAACTGGAAACTCTCCAGGATCTGTACGTGTAATGTTGGATTTTCTAGTCCAGATTTTATGTTTGGCTAATATGTTTGTATATAATTATAGAAATGTAACTTATATATGTATATTCTTCTAGAAGTAATCCTTTATTCTGTACAATTTGAGTACATCCCCTATTTTGTCTGCTTTTTACCTTTTTTTCCCCCATGTATTAGAGATGGTCAAAATTCCAGTCAGAAAAGATAAGCTGTTTTACATTTTGTGTGTGTAACAGGAGTGCCAAAAACTATACCAGTTGTTCAATTTGTGAACACTAATGTTTGCAAAATATGGCCATACCATTTTCTTTGATCACTGTAATACATTTTTCATGCACACAGTTTTATATCAGTAACAAAATACACTGCTTTTGTAACCATGGGACCTTACATGCAGTCTCTAAGTAGTCCTTCTTTCAATAGGCAGAATTAATCCAAGTTACTACATGACTGGAAAATCTCTAGAGAACAAGCTTAGGAAATGGCACAGGGGATTTAATAGATTGGGCTCTACCATCAGGGCAGAATGAATGAGCATCCCAGTTCTATACTGAGAAGCCTTGTTCTGAACAAGGCATTCACTGTATTTTAGATAAGAAATAAAACTGAGGCCCTCATGCTTGTGGTCATCAGAGAGCTTAAACTACTTTTGTAGTATCAACACTAAGACTGTGACCAAGAGCCACGCATGTCATTACTTTCCACTTCCTTAAATCCCCAGCTGTTTCAGTGGTATATGAGACCCTTCTCTGCTTCCAACTCTCAGCTCATATTCAAAATCATTCATTGTTAAGCAGCCACTGTGGTCCTTCTTGGAGGGGGACCCCTAGCTCTTTGGCCTACTTTATAACATTTAATATTTCATCCTTCAGCATCCTCTGAAAGAAGGAATCAAAGAAAGCCATGGAGGAGTATATGAATCTATGTGTATTTAAAAGCTTGTTCCAGAGCTCAAGATATGAATGCCTCTCATGGGTAGCAGTAATTTAAATTTCAAGCAGAACTTTGCAGGAGATTCACACTTGTGATACAAGCAAATTTTCTGAAACTTTGACATTTCTCCTTCTCTTCCCTCAGAGGACAAAATAGGTCAGTTCTAGGTATGAGTGTGATTTTTGTGGTTTGGTCACTGCAGAATCCAGTTCCTTGGTGTCACTGGCAACCACATCACATTGCCTTGGCTATAAACCTATCTTCAATTTAATTTTTATTTCTTCTTTGTACCTCTGCAACAAGTCCCTGCCTAAGAGAGTAGCTTTCCAGTCCTTCTGGAGTTTATTCTTTTAAAGTCACCATCACCACTATGGAAATGAAGAGAAAGAGTGGGACAGGAAGCTGGTAGCTGGTAGTTAATAACCCCATGCAGTGCTAAAGGCTGGGGACAGAGTGGCTGGAAAGCAGTGAGGCGGAAAGGGACCTGGGGGTTTGATTGACAGGAGGCTGAACATGAGCCAGCAGTGTGCCCAGGTGGCCAAGAAGGCCAATGGGATCCTGTCCTGTATCAAGAACAGTGTGGCCAGCAGGACCAGGGCAGTGATCCTTCCCCTGTACTCAGTGCTGGTGAGGGCACACCTGGAGTATTGTGTTCAGTTCTGGGCCCCTCAGTATAGGAAAGATATTGAGGTGCTGGAGCGGGACCAGAGAAGAGCAACAAGGCTGGTGAAGGGACTGGAGCATAAGTCCTATGGGGAGAGGCTGAGGGAGCTGGGGTTGTTTAGCCTGGAGAAGAGGAGGCTCAGGGGAGACCTTATCACTCTCTACAACAACCAGAAAGGATGTTGTAGCCAGGTGAGGATTGGTCTCTTCTCTCAGGCAACCAACAGTACGACAAGAGGGCATGGGCTGAAACTCTGCCAGGGGAGGTTTAGGTTGGATATCAGGAAGAAGTTCTTTACAGGGAGAGTAATCAGGCATTGGAATGTCCTGCCCAGAAACGTGGTGGATTCTCCAGCCCTGGAGGTTTTTAAGGTGAGACTGGATGTGGCACTTAGTGCCATGATCTAGTAATCAAAGTGGGGTTGGATTAAGGGTTGGACTTGATGATCTCGGAGGTCTCTTCCAACCCAATTCATTCTATGATTCTGTGATCCTGATGGGTCCCTTTCAACTCAGCATAATCTGTGAGTCTATGATTCAAAGTAAGAAGCAGAACTAAGAGTTTTAGCTATCATGTAACACATATTCAGGGGAAAACAGTTTCATTCTGCAGGTAGATATTTATTTCTCATTCCCCTTTTTGTCCCCAATTCTTTTGTCCTTTCCAGTTATTTCTTTATTTCTAATAGAAATAAACATGGAGTAACTTTCTTTGCAAGGAGAAGTAGCAATCCTTAGCAACAATTAGTTGGTTGGAAACTTAGATGGATACTTAGGAACCTTGCTTAAGGGGAATCTATGATGGAAGACATCCAGGAAAATCTATTGGTGGCTCAGATTGTACTGAGTAGTGTTAGAAGATTTAAGTCTCTCAAGAGATGCTTAAATCTCAGCTAGATTCGACAACCACAGCATCTGCTGCAGCTCTTGTTAAAAAAAAAAAAAGTAAAATAATAAAAAAAGACAAAAGTCAAAGAAAGGTAAGATATTAATAAACCATGCTGAAGTGCAATATTGATACTCAAATGAAAGGTGAAACTGGCAGCATTGAATCTAGAAAGAGGACAAGAGGCGTAACTTAAATCATATCAGAAACAAATTTCACCAATATCAGTCCCTAGGCAAAGATTTTCAAATAGCAGGTCCCTCTACAGGTGCATGGGATATTGGCAACAGAATAAGAAAAGTTCTGCTGTGACTCCATTTCACTGTGAAGGAGAGAAAGTTATTGATTCAATGAACACAGTGAAAACAGTTACAATTCAGGACTGTCATCCACATTTTTTTGTGCATCTGGAACATATTTCTCTGGGAGCACAAGTAAAGATAAATACTCACTTGAAGCCCAAAGAACTCAACAGAAGCCTTCAAACTGACTTCAGTGGGTTTTTCACCAAGCCTGTGACTGGCACACCATGTAAGCAGAAGCCTTAAATGAGAATCAGAGTAATACTTTTGGCTTGCACTGTTGTCGACACCTTTCCTAGCATTTTGGATGGGGAAGCAGAAACATTTTAATTAAAATATTTTTATTTCTTGCAATGCTCATGAGGCAAATGAACTGCTAGTGACAAAACCAACACCACAACCTTATAAACAGCAAGACACAGTAGGGCCCTGGAGGGATGTAATCCTACCAGAGCTAACCCATCCATTTAATTTAAACCTGAATCATTTGCTTATCTGGAGCCAGAGTGCCCAATGCCAGGCACTAATGAACCCCCAATGCCCAGTCATTGAGAGGCTGCCACAGGGACTTAAAATACCAATTTCAGGAGCTCAGAGGTTTCATGGTATTTTTTGCTATAGTTTTACCTCATTCAGCAGTGCTTAAGTTTCTTTTGGGCTTTCCATGAGTAGGCACTGACCCAGTATTTAGCCTTTAATGAAGAACAGAAGCATTAAATGCTATAAAGTTTTCCAATAAAGAAGTGAGCCATTACTGAAATTCACTCATTTTATCCTAATAACATTGCATTTCCTGCCAATAGCTTAAAATACGGCGTTATTCTGCCTGAAAAGAAATAGGTCTTAACTCTAAAATAAGACTCTGGAAATGATATAATATAAACATGTGCTGACATTAATTACTGTAATATTTATGTATAAAACAGATGGTAGTGCTTTCAAAAATGTGTGAGCAATGATCAGAATGAATTCATTAGGCATTTATACTGCTGTCATGTACTCGCATAGGTGGTGCCTTGGACCCTGCTATATGCTAAGGGGCTCTTTCTTTTTAAGTGAGGTTTTACCAAACAGATGGAAAACATTATTAACTACTGTTTTCCTTTCTTGTCAAAGATGTTTTGTCTAATCATCGCTATAATTACACATCCACATTGTAGTAAATCATGCTGTATAAACATTTAGAACAGAGTGGATTATTAGGGTGAAATGCAAAGTATTCCAGACATTAAAACAAAACAAACACGGACTGGGCTCTGCTGAATAATAACAATTTTTAACATCAAGGACAGACAAAACATAATTTAATAGCTTTGGCTTTTCTTTCTTCCATTTATGTCCCATTATTCTACGTACAGTGTATCCTGGGTGTTTTCAAATGCCTCCCTCCCCTTTCTTTGTGTGAATATTTTAGTGAGGAGACATTTTCCTTTATACAGCAAGTTCCTTCCACATCTTGGTGCCCCACTTTTCTTTCCATTTAATATACAAACACAAAAGCATTGAGGAACAAAGTGGACAACAATAAAACCTAATGAGGGCCCTTTGTATCCTGAGACAGCCACGGAAATTCTGTTCTCGCTGAAGCAAGTGTGTTTGATGAGGGTAACCGACTATTGTGGGACCAGAGCTGCAGTACTCAACCTTTCCCTCCGCACTACCAGGGTCAGAATCACAAAATATCAGCATGAACAACTGCCTGTCTTGTCAGCTTGTGACTCCATTCGAAGACTGCCCCAGCCCCACTTTGGGTCACAGCCCCGTCTCAGGAATGGGTGGCACACGAAGTGGTTCAGCACCGTTCACACCCCACAGCCGTGCTTGACCCTCTTTGGCCAAGCAGTGAGGGCAGTGGGAATGCATTTGATTTAATATCTGTAGTGTAGGTGCCTATATTTGTGCTAGTCATCCGTTAAAGTCATGAGCTTTTATGAAATAGGAGCTTTTAAGACACCGCGTTAATTGACTGTCCTGACAGGGTGAATTCTGCTCTGGTGCCCACATCTTTCTGCTTCAAGGCTCTCTGAACTCCTAGGATTTAAAGGGTCCTGCTGGAAATCAATATCTTGCTATGATCACAAGGGCTTTGTGAATACTGTCAGAAAATTGAGTTATTCTTCTGTAGACATCAGGAAAGGTGTCTGTTCACTTCTTACAGACAAAATTCAGATTCCAACAGAGGCCAGACCATTTATTGCATCTTACATGTGATTTCCACTTGAAAAACAGCAGATTCCCTAGCACTGTGTATGATTGCAGGACAATTTTCACATCATCTTTTTATAAAGTCAGTCTGCATCAATATTTCCCCCTTCTAACTTAGTTAAAGGTTATTGCAGCAGCTGCTTCTTGCAAGATCAAAAATTTATGATAGCTATAGGAGCTATGTCCAGACACTAAAATACAAAAAGGTTTTATTGCGTTTAGACCTCTTCTGCATACTTGTACATCCAAAATAGGATTGTGCAGCGTCCTGCTCTTCCTGAAAAAACACTGTGGCCAAGTTCATAACTAGCAGAATATCAGGGATACTGGGCAAATAAAGTTCATTTATAGGGGAGCTGAAATAGTGAGAAAAAAACCCTGAAATAGAAAGCAGCTTCTATGAAAAGCAAACTAACTATATTCTATGGTAGAAAAAGTCTGTCTGTACAGAATTAATTCAATGGCTTGATCTCTTGGTCTTGGTCTTCTCTGGTTCAACATCAAGAACTACTGAAAGAATAAAAATGCTGGATTTTTTTTAAAGCCCTAGGAAAGCCAAATTTAAATGTCATCATATTTCCAATAGGTTTACTCTATTTGCAAAATAAATCAGTGTGATTTTCTTGGGTCAATACTGCTTTTATTCCTATTTAAAAAAAATAAAGCAGTACAAAGCAAAGTTTTCCTGCTGCAGGTCAATACATTTCTATCTACAGACATTTACGTAGGATATTGCAATTTTGTCATTCCTTAGATTTTAACAGCAACACCCTCTTTGTTGTAATTCCACATGTTGCCTGAGGAAAACCAAGTTACAGAGCTGGGTATTTCTACAAGCTGATTACAAAGTCTGCAACAAATTGTGAGAGTTAGGGCTTGATTAGTGTCTGCTACAACACAAAAATTCATGCAAAACAGGCTGATAATCAGTAAATCCATTTCACCTTTCCACAGATGCAATTTTTTACAACTTCTATGGGGCATACCTCAAACCTCAACCTTCTCAGCTCTCCCTCATGCATGGCAGAGGGTTTAGTCAGCTTAGTTTTGCTGTGTTGAAATGAGCCTGCAGCACCACCATGCCCTTAGCTGGCAAGGCCCCAGGTGTTTGATGTTGCTCTTTCAAAGTACATTAAGGCCACTGCAACTTTCCTGGCTCAGGAGATGCATTTCCAGCTGCTGCTTTGCCCTGCCAGGACTGCACAAGGACTGCCCATGTGTTCACCCTCCATGCCCAACACTGCCCTGAGGGATGATCACAGAGTCACACAGAATATTCTGAATTGGAAGGGACCCACAAGGACCATTGAGGTGAGCCTGACCTGATGACAGCTTCCTACTTAAGTGCTGGTGGATGGTTAGGATCAGGCTGTCTGTAGGGCTGCATGAGAGCACTCTCCAACCTTTCAGTGAGCACTGTTAAGGACTGCCATGCCACTTATCTCTATCAACAGCAACGCAGTGGCCTGGCACATTTTGCCTTCTGGGAAAAGTGGATATTCAGAATGCCTTTGTGAAGAACCACTGAACTCAAGAAAAGCCAAGGAATGTCAGACCTGGTACAGAAATCCATGCCATGTGAAGGCTCTCTCATGCTATGAGGAAGTCAAAGATAAACCCAGACCTCTGGCTGCTTTGAAGCCACCTGTTTATATTGGAATAGGCTGGAGAATTCGCAGAATCACCCTCATACCATGTTTTAATGCTGACATCAGCAAGCCATTAAAGCTATCAAAGGCACTGAGACTGACTTATAACAGCAGGACCTCATGCCTTACCAGAACATCTTTGATACAAAGTCTACAGCAGAAAGAGAAGTCAGCCCTAACCTCAGCAGTCCACCCTGACGGGGAAGACTCCTCTGGTAAGTCCTGTTCTTTTATCACATACTGGAGCAGATGGTCTGTAGAGCCTTGTGGAACACTCATCTAGTAACAATTTTCCTGTCACTGTGGTAAAAAGATTTCTATGATGTTGCTGGATTTTATATTTCTAAGATCCTAGGAGGTATTATGAGATGGTAAATATTATAATCTGTGACTGCTGTTTACAGCTAAAACTCTCTTTAATGATTGTTCTTTGGGCTGGTTTTGTTGTTGGGGTTTTTTTGTGGTTTTTTTTTGTTTGTTTGTTTTGTTTTGTTTTTTATTTTTGGTATTAACTGGATGTTGCTTTGAGCAGATTTGATCCTTGTCAATGTTGAAAGTGTGTGAGGAAGGGAACACTTAAAAAGTTTTGTGAAAATGTTGTCTGGCTTTTCCTTTCCACAGACCTCTCCTCATTTATTTCTGTCATTTGTCAGCCATAACAAGCTCTTACCATCAAAATGTAGCTGGAGAGGTTGATCAAGAGAGGTTGTGGTGGAAGGAGCTGTCGAAGACACTGCTGCTCAAAGAAAGAAAAAGTCCTCAATCACCCAGCTGGGTGTCTCTTTCAGCTTGCCATGGATGACACAAAAGGGCACATATATTCCTCTTCTCTACAGTGCACTTCACTAATATTACTGTATACAGAAAATATATTGAGGGTTGTGATAAAGAGACATATTTTCAGCTTATTTGTTTAATACTTGAACTAGTGTCCAGCTTCTCAATAGAGAAGGACAGGGAATCAAGTGTAAAAAGCCTTATCCTGATCTCACAGCTGACCCAGCAAAGACCTTCTCTGGGCCCCAGGTGAATGTGGGAAAGAAATGGGAGATACTGAATTCAGTCCTGGGAATCATGAGGAGACAAAAAGCCTTGACTGAAAACATGCTCCGACTGCACCTTTCTGCATTCATGGCACTTGCTTTACAGCTTGCACAGTGTAGATGCTGTCAGCAGCTCCTTCCTACTCAGATTAGGGAGTTTAGAGAACAGAGACTCATGGGAACAGACCTTTGAATTTCCAATCCTACAAAAGGACTTGTCATTTGACTCTGAGTTTCCATAAGGATGGCAGGAGGGAAAACCTGGGGTGAAAGTCAGTGCACACACTTCAGTTTGCTCAGCTATGTAGTATAAGAAGAAAAACCTGGCAAAGTTTCATCTGGTAACCAGAATTATCTGAAGAGTGAGGGCGTCCACCCAGCGAGTACTGCAGAGATGACCTCAGCACCCACTGCTGCTGAGCTCCACCACTTCCCTGTCATCACTGAGCTCTGCAGGTAGCAATACCAGAGCCCTCTGCTACCAGATGAGGCCCTTGAAAACTGGATTGAAGAAAAGGCAAGTGACCTAAAAATTATTTTCATACTAGTGTCCAGTGCTTTCCCAGTATTATCATTCCTGTTTTCCTAATGTTCCTGCCATTGATGTGGTATGGGCTAGTACCACACTACAACCCCAAAACCTGCTAGGTTTACTCTATTTGCAAAACTTTTGGCAGACTGTCAAATACATCACTTGAAAGTGACAGCTCCAGTAGTATTTTCTCCATGCCAGCCAGTGAGAGATCAATAGGAATGTAATTATCAAAGTAAGCAGAGATCATAAGAGACCAGTAAAACAAGGGAAATTGTGAGTTTCACCTGTCATTCCTGTTGATTCTGGATGGTTTCTGCTAGCAATTTCATAATGCATCATGAATTTCCAAAAGGCAAAGGGCCCAGCACATGCAAAAAAAAACATTTGGAATTTTTGGCCATAGGGTTGAATGCTTAATATAGAGAAAAATTTTGATCTATGGAAATACAGGCTGAGATTGCAGTAGGGGACAATTAGCCATCTGGAGTCAGGTATTACAGGTTGTCTGGTAAGCCCCAGTGCAGTGCAGTTCACTGTGACCTCCACACAGGAGCAGACAGCCCCAGTGGCTGCCCCAGTAGCCTCTTCAGCTGTTGTTTAGTAACTGTTTAGCTTCAGTAAATTGATTCTAATTTTCTGCCAGTGTGAAAACAGGCACAGGTAATGAGGCAAACGAGTTCAGAGGTTATCTGTACTTACACTGTGAGTATGCCATGTCTGCAGGAGTCTAGCTTGATTTGCAGACAAAAGGACATGAACTCAGTGACATAGGATTAGATTTATGTAACTGCATTTCAGTATTAACACCAGTGAGTTGTGGTGTACAGCAGAGACACTGATTTTTCTCGGATGTCAGCCACAGGGAGCACCGCAAACACAGGACACAATCAGGGGGAAGGAAGGGTCTTATTGCTCCTCAATAGCCTCCTCCAACCTCCTGTGCTCAGCATGAAGTTGAGAGCAAAAGGTGGAACACTCTTCAGTGTTTCTCTGCTGGGAGGACACTTGTCAGGAGATGGGGTTTGTGCCAGGGCTGAGAGGAAGCAACCAGGAAAGAGGCTTCTAGACAGCAGTTATAACACAATCCCAAAGGGCAGACTTTAGACAGATCAGTTTAGGTCATAGGAAACAATTTATGGACCTATTATGTTCTGTTTTTCACTAGACTGAATGCTGAGTACACAGACAATACACGGTCAGCTTTCTTCACCAACAGATGTTTACACACTGCTTGCTGTGATAGAAGGTGATGTGCCAGGCAGCTGGATTTCAGATCTGCAAATGTTTAAGGCATTGACCAAAAAAAAAAAAAAAAAGGCATGATACTGTTTATACAGTGAAAGGTTCATGAGCTAAGACTAGAAAGTCAGACTTTTGAAAGATAGGTTAGAACAAGACACATTACAATGTTTTTGATAAAAAGAAGTACCACAGACTTTACAGAATTAGGAGGAAAAGGCCATATATTTTTACTGAAATATTTTGTGTGTCATTTAATCTGTATTAACTAGGGAAACTATGGAAACTAGAGGAACTATGGAGAGAGGTCCATCCAGCCCTCGATTGCTTGCTTCAGAATTTATATACAGACCATGTCTGATCTCAGACATCTCATCTGTGGCATGATCCACATGCATGTTGAACCAGCCTTGGAAGAAAAGTGTGGAGTCCAAAAGCTGTAAAAACAATAAATAAAATATGACAATACCAGAAGATGACAATGCTTATTTTACTTTTTATCCATTCCTCAGTTTTTCCTCAATGCTTCCCTCAGGAGTTCAAAACATCGAAGCAATTTCTATACTTTTAATACTCTTGGAGTCCTGTTGTAGCAGAAAATAACCTGAGATCCTTTACAGAGGCTTATTATTTCAAAGTTTCTGAATTCTGGATGCCTCCTAAACTTGAAATATTGAAATATTCAATGTGAAATTCTTCTTCTGACATCTATTAGTAAAACAACAGTTAATGATCTAGTTCAGTGGTGAGAAATATCTGTGTTCTTAGCAAGTCATAAGATTTTATCAATCTCTGAGCAATTTTTACAAAAACTTTTCTTTCTTTCCTTAAACAATCCTGTTTTGACTTGGATTGTATCAATCTCCACACCACCACTCAAGAAAAATTAAACCAGACAACAAGCTTGGAGTTGTTTATACCCCCAAAGTAATTTAAAAACAATGGAAGATTGTATCACCTGTGGCTATTTGATCTGATTGTCATGAACTCCTAGGACACCAAAATGAGCCCAGTAGTATATGTGAAGTCAGGAGAAGATGTCAACCCCTACCCAAACCTGCTAGTTCCTGTGTCATGTACACAAGGGCATTATAAGACAATATCATTTTGATGATGTAATGTTTGCAATTTTGTATCCTGTTTCCATAATGTTGGTGGTTGGAATTCCTAGACTGCAATTACCTTTGTGTGGTTGAATTAGTATCTCCCATTAAAAAAGTTGTTTCTATTAGTTGTCTGCAGAATCCAGAAGAGTTGTACTCCAAGTGGATGGTTATCCTCTATGTTATGAGACAAATTCTGACTTACAGGTTCTGTTTATGAATTGGGATAGTGGTACTTTTTTGCTTGTATAAATATTTGCACAAATTTTCCCAGAAATAAAGCTAAACTAAAAATGGAAGAAAAATGGTAGAGATAAAACATCCCTTTTCCCTGCTTCATTTACATAATTAATGTGGAGAAGTGCAAGCTACTCTGAGAGTAGCTTGCAGTGGAAATGAAAATATTATCTTACTGACATAAAGCTTACCAGTGCCCTGGAATCTGCATAACCTGAAATTGCCTAAATTCATAGTAAGTGAAGACTGCAGGAGTGACTCAAGTGGGTCTAAAACTGTGGGGGGACCCCCTCAAGCCCTTTGGTTATGTGCTACTGCCCCTTCACCTGTGCCAGCTGTGCCCATATAGTGCAGGCACAGGGAAGTGAGAGCAACTTACTGATCTGACAGAAACCTCCCTTCTGCACAGTTTGTTTTCAGTCAGGAAGTGGAGCTTTCTCACTGCTCGTGGTCAGGCAGCAATGGGACCATGCAGCTGTGAGTGGGCATAAAGTCCCTGCTTTTAGCAGCAGTATGATCTCAGAGAGGTTTCTGTAGTCTGTGTGCTCCCTGGGTGTCTGTGCTGTGGAGAATATGACACTGCTGGGGTGGCTAATAAAGCCACCCCCTTAGCTTCAGTCAAAATAAGATTGTAGAAGCTCTGTGAACTCTCTTCCTCATATTGTAGCCTCTCAATCATGTAACTCATTTGTTTTATTGGCAAGTATATTTCTTTGCTGAAAAAGCGCTGCTGAGTATTAATGGATTAGGAAGGAGGCCTTAATTTTCAAAGGTGAGAGAATAATAACATTACATGCTGCTTAAAATATAGATGGTTATAATCTCAACTTTTGCCCCAGACCTGGTCAATCTCTTGTACAAGTTAATAATTAAACCATACTTTAGTTTTTGCTTGAGTCTATAACCCTTTAAAGCCCATAGTTCCCTGTTACATCCAGACAGACATGCCAGCTCCTTTTATGATACATGTGAATATCTGAATTACAAAGCAGGATGAGGTTTATTTTGTTTATACCAGTTGAATTAATAGGATATCTTTAATAATAACCAAATATCTTAATTGAGCGCACATTTATGAGACAAAGAAAAAAACACTAAATTTGTTTCTTGGAAGGCTAAACCCTGAAACCTGTACTCAGCCTGATCCCTCATGCTGGTGCAAGGGCCTTTCCATGGAAGCTGTGGGAGAAAAAAAATGGACCTTTTTATGCTGCTAGTGCAGTCTCAGGGTTACATTGGCTTGTGCAGCTAATTCATTGCCACTCCAATGAATCTGTGAGGGAATGGCTGGCAGATCAGGGCTGCCCTGCTCTCCCTTGTTGCAATAGCAAGTGGCAGAGCGTGCCCCTGCACTGTCTGCCCCAAAGTACGGCGATCATGTGCAATCTCTTTTTGCTGTTCCTCAGATGTCACAGGAAGCACAGCAGGATTTGCCCTCAGCTTGGATTAAGGAAGGGGTAGGACCTGTTTGAGTTTGACTGGAATATGATCTTAGCAGACAATGCAACTTCAGAATAAAAGGAAACTATGGAGCTGTAGCCAGTATTGGTTATGTCTGCAATACAGGAATTGCCTTTCACATGTCAGCTCATAGCCATGTGCCAATGTGCCCTGCAAGCAGAAAGCCTAAGGTGTCTAAAGGTCAAAAGGAAGTTCTCCAATATCAACTTTCTGTGCTTTTGTAGTCTTTGTAAGACACAATGCAGCATATAGAGCTAAAGTTTCACACTATTTCTGCCTCACAGTATGGTTCTATAGCAATGTCTAGCTCTTTCATGATGCTTTCCATCACTAGAAATGTTCTGTAAAGGACATTATTTTCTTGTACTGAATTTACAGATGAAGAAAGGAAGATGACTAACATAAATACATGATGACATTTTTATAGGTCATCCAACCAACTGCCTCAAAATTGCATCCTGGGGACCAAATCACCATGGTGTGATCTAGCCATTGTGTAACAGGGCCTTGCCTATGTGTACTCAGCCAGAGTGGTACACCTCTTGTTTGTATGCGAAGTTGTATATCATGAAACATCCTGTAGCCATGCTCAGGGAGAGACTGTTTATTTTAAACAAAAGGGTAAAATAATAAGCTCTGAGCAATTTTAAGAGCTGTTGGCTTGCACATGTATATAAAAGGTACTACTACAGACTCTGTGCTTCTTTATTTGGCTAGAAATTAGATTGATGTTTAGATTTCAAGGCAGGAGGAGCTTCTGATCTCTTCAAACCTTTCCATGTGGTTGAAAAGCATGGTCTGGTTTCCTGACTAGCCCCCTCTGTTCTATCTCCCCTCCAAAAACTGATCTCCATGGTCACCCTTATATCATGATCTCAGGTCACAGCTCTCCCCATTTCCAAGACTCTTTCATCTAGGTAAGCTCTGCCAAGACTTCCCTAAGAACAGCTCTACACTAATTCTTTACCACATTCATGTTTCTTCCCTATACATATCATTGAACATTCTCCATTCAACACAACACACGCTGAATCAGATTAAATAAACAAAAACTTACTGAAAACATATGCTTGCAATTGCTTGTTCAGTGAGTCTTAAAAACTAAGCAATATAAGGTGATGCACTGAGAAATCACAGCTGAGATCAAATTAAAAAAAGGAGAGACAAAACCAACAGAACACATTTCAGAGTGTGAAGGAAGCAGAGAGCATGATTTATGAGAGGAAACCATTATGCCTTCATTCTGCTTATACAGAAATCAGTGTGAGATTTATTAATAGTTCTGTAGGAGCAGGATCAAACCCTGTATAAGTGGGTAGTGAATAAAAACAAGAGGTCTGGGACTGCACTGCTAACAATTTACATCCTCTTGTGATCAGTGTGTGCATTCAGATATTTCTACATGTATAGACTCAAAATAACACAAGCTAAAGGTTAAATAGCTCTATAAAAAGTTGCCAGATTCCTGGCAGGCAATTAAATATGAAAGGCTTTTTTTCCCCCATGAGAAAAAAAAATCTACCAATTTCTTCATACCATGTGAAGAATTTCTCTAAATTTACCAACTACACTTGCATGTAAATGTATTGAAACAGACTGTAAAGCTCAGAAATTATCTGCAAGTAAAAATCTCTATATGAACATCGTCTTGCTGACATTTCAGTGAAGATGAGACTAATTTCACTGATCTCCACAAGAGCACAGAATAAGCTAAAATATGAAGTTATGAGAACTATTTATATTCAGCAATAAATATGAAAAAGCACCCCTGTGTTGCCTACTAGTAACTATAACACTATGGGCATGAAACTCATGGAAAAACCAACAGCAAAACAAACTCACAAGTTCACAGAAGTTCAGAACCCCAACTGCCCATGGAAAAGCCAAATAGCATGGTTAGCAAAATGCAATAGCAGCAATAGGTACCTGTGCGTTGTCAAGTATTAGTCAATACAGGGACACAGGTATTGCATCTTGGAAAAAAATATTTTGCTTGAGGAACTTGCACAGATTACTCAAAAGTCACAGAAAACAGGAAATGACTCATATCACAGGACTTTAGAATCTCCTGCCGCTCACTGGGGTGAACATACTGTGCCTCACCAGCTCAAATGGTAATTGAAGTGATTTAAACCTGTATTATGTTGTTAAAACAACAACGGATGCAAGGGATACTTAAGATCAAAGGATCAAATATACACAAGATCTGCAAAAATGCTTCCAAATTTCAGTGCACTTCCAGGACCTCAGGTGAACAGCTCAAGTGACAAATGGAAACCAAAGGCTTTAAAGTCCTGAGCAAATACTAAGCATCAATTGATAATTGAAATGCTTGTGGGAAAAACTACTTTGCCACAATGGATGGCAGGTGATGGAACAAAAGATCTTAAAGGTTGAATACAAGACCTTGGGGCCTCTAGTAGTATATCCAAAGACTAAATGACAGATCTAAAAACTGTAACTTCATTCAGGTTACTGGATGCTCCATAAACAGAGTTGAGCAGACAAAACCAGAGAATCAAGGGGAAGTATTATAGTGATGCAGGAAACCCAGTGGAAAAGTAATCTTTTCAAACCCAGGGGAAACAAAAACTATGTGTAACTATATATACTGTATAACAGAGCAGGATTAGGTGAAAGACAAGGAATAATCCTTTCATGCCAGGAAAATTCAGTCATCTAATTCAAACTCCCGATCCAGAGGAAAATATTTTGGTTTGTTTGCAAGTGTTTTAGCTTACATATTGTCACAAGATGACAGCAGATTATATTTAATATTGCTATCCAGGACATAAAGCCTGATCACTATTTGAAGACAGATATCACCAAGAAAACCTCAATATATTATAGGGAAAATTTTTGCCTGAATAAGTAGGGCTAGTTTTCTCTTTCAGCAATTTTATAAGCCTGTGATTTTGCAGAAATGATTACAGTTGGGATCTACTCTAATGAAAGTCTCCAGGCATTTGTGCAGTGGAAATATAGAAATAATAGGAAATCAGTACCTCAGCTTGGTATTAAGGAGATTTGCTCATTTACTGGCACTGTTTTGTATCAGATGAGAAGTAAGGAAAAAGATTATGAACATGAGCTGTAGATTTCCATTACAATTTTTGTAACACTATAAGGGTACTACTAGCATCACTACACTGACTGTTCCATCTACATTTTGGCTTCAGTTTCAATTTGAGATTGTGTTTTGCCTTGCTTTCTCTTCTAAACTAGTCTCAAGGTTGATGTGTCCCACAAATTTCCGTCTTTTAACCTAAAGAGCTGCACTTCAATGGATGTTAAAGAGCCTCCTACAAAGCTTACAGATCACACTCAGGAAAAAGGGATTATACAAATATATTATATAATCACTGTATTTTTTAATTATAGACTTGATAGCAAGAACTGACTACCTACACCTCTTCTTAAAAGGGACTTGCATTAGATTATCAACATGCCTCAACAGAATGTTTTGTAATATTAGCATATTCTAAGTGCAACAGAAATGTGATGAAAGTGCAAAAGTGCTACTCAACCACAGTCCTGCCAATCCTTCACAAACCCTGATGTGCTGCAGTTTTTATAAGAGAAGATGTAATGATGCACAATGTTTGTTATCATGCTGCCATGGCCACCTAGTGAGTAATGTGCTTAAACCCAAGGCAAATTACACTAACCTTGGCATAAGATCTCTATTGGACAAAGAAACAAGGGTCCTCTGCCAAGTATGTTGGTGGGTGAAATCAACTGTGCTCATAAAAGAGAGGAGAATGTCACATTCTTTGTGTTGTATTTCTTTTTAATGCCCATGCATTCACAGTGAAGCCCAAACCATCTGCTGGAGATACTGGCAGAGACAGATAGCACATCCTGTGCCAGATGCCCCTTCCCACTGTCTCCCTTTGCCACATTCACATTACCATAAAGGAATTGCTATGTGGCTTCTCTTACAGGCTTTTAAGGTCCTATCTTATCAGCTGTCCTGTGTGATAGAGCAGTGTTTGAACCATATGGTTATTATTAGTATTAATTATTTTCCTGATTGGAAACTGATTACTTTACATGCAAACAATATCCATGTAGGATTAGGAGTGTGCAACATATTGCCTGACCAAGGAGATCACAGGAACAACAAGGGGATGAGCATCTCAGCCATGGTGAGTCTCTCAGAGAGGCAGAGAGGACAAGAAACTCAAATAATAATGAAAACCACAGTTATTCCTAAAATATCATGTCTGGACCTGGTTCTAGGAATGAAGGTTTGAATTTAGAAAAATAACTTCTCCGCTTGTTGGGAATGACTGGTTTAGATCACTTAAAGGATCACCATCAAAGGTATTAGCAAAAGCAGGTTTAATATGAATTTGTGAAAATGCAACTTAACAAAGGTTTGGTGGCAAGGTTCACTCTATTACTTCCTACATGGCTGAGGCACACTAAGGATTGGAAAATTGGATTAGAATCCATTTAGAATGATTTCCATGGAGACCAGAGATGCAAAAGGGTATGGATGAAAATGGGTAAGGGAGACCCTCCCAATGAAGCACGAGGTTCAGAGTAGACCCCTTTCTTCCTGAACTGCTGTTGGAACCTAAGTGCAGCTAGGTCAAATCGTAGTCTCAGATTAGGTCAGTGGTTTATATCTAAAGGATGTAGCAGAATTTAATCACAGATTAATTTCACATTTACAAAGTAAGTCAATAGGATTTTCTACAATCACAAGTGACTTAGTTATAGATCTGAGATGGCAACATTCATACTACACTTGCTATAGGGTATTTAAATCAACTTACACATAACATACGCACCCAGACACAAAGATATATATCTAAATAAATTAAGATATACCTTCTAAAAATTCCCTTTGAAATACATCCAATGTGTTGATATTTCTCAACGGGTGAGAGTTGAGCCTTGAGGAGTGGTGGGGGTATCAGCCCAGGACCTGTTGTGGATTTTTGGTGGCAGTGCTTCAAGTATTGTAAACTTGAGAGCTGGTGAGGTCTGAGAGATGTCCCACTTAAAGGGAGATGCTGCTCACAGCCCATTGAGGTGCAAGAGAGCTCAAAGGGTCTCCCCTAGAACTGGTGTTTATAGGGATGCAAGATGACTTGCTTTAGTCATTAATAAACTTCCATCCTGGCCCCAGTACAGGTCAGTAGCTACTGTAATTTTCAGAAGTCCAGTAACAATGGTACCATTCCGCTCAGGCTACAAATCAGGTGTGGAATGTTCCAAGGCTGTCAGGGGATGACGAATTATCTCTCATTCCCTGTCTTTGTCAGGCAGCAGAAGTACCTGGTGTGATCAGTGCTGCCCCCACATCAGCCTTGTAAGAGTTCCTGGTGCAGTCAATAGACTCTTCACCACCGAACTCATTGCCACAAAGGCCAAGGCCTAATGGGAATTCCTGAGATCTTAGAGTGGCCCCAAGGAGTGTGAAGGGAAATGCACCACCAGACCTCTAAACAGGTAGTTCAGCACAACTGGAAGAACAGCTACTGATATTGTCCTGGATGACGGGAACAAAATGATACAATCATAGAATGTCTGGAGTTGGAAGGGGCCCACAGTCAAAATGTAACTATGAAAAAGTCTTACAGTAATGATTGTATTCATCTATCTTCCAGAAATGACAAAAGCAGAAAAATCCTGCACCTAAAAAACCAAAAATATGAAGAGTGCTTTAAAGATGACCAGAGGGTAGAAGGTAGGCAAAATGCAGACTATTACAGACACCACACTGGAAGTTCAGTGTAACTGTAAGTCACCGGTCAGTAGAAGCTTTTGAATGATTCAAAACGCCAACATGGGTAAACAGCAATAATAAAAAATGCCAATAGCTTTATGGGTTGTATTAGAAAAAGCACTGCCAGCAGGTCAAGCCAGGTGATAGTTCTCTACTCAGGTAGAGGCCACATGGGAGTGTTGGGTCCAGTTTATCAGAACAATTCTGACTCAATGAAAACAGTTCAGTGAAGGGCCATGCATATGATGAAGGTACTGCGGCTTCTTTCATATAAGGAGAGATTAGGAGACCTGTGACCCTTTAAGTCTGGAGAAGAAAAGGTTCAGGAGGATCTTGCCAAAATGTATAAATATCTGATGGGAGGGAATGGAGGAGAAGAAATCAGGCTCCTCTCCATGAACAAGAGGCAACAGGCACAAACTAAACAAATGAGATTCCATTTGAACAGCAGGAAACACTTTTGGTTTTACTGTGAGGGTAGTCAAACACTGAAATATGTTGCCCAGAGAAGTTGTGGAATGTCCATCACTGGAGATATTCAAAAGCAGCCTGGATATAGTCCTGGACAACCTCCTCTATCTGACCCTGCTTGAGCAGGGAAGTTAGATTAGGTGATCTCCAAAGGTCCCTTCCAATGTCATTGATTCTTCAGAAGGTTGGAGCCTTATTTCCACTGCTGCTTCCTTTTGCCACGTTCATGCTACAATAATGGCTTCTGTAAAGTTAATTTATTCTGCACAAAAACATCAGAATTCTTTAAGAAGCCTATGCCACATCTAGCTGATGCATTTTACTTTGCATTCAATAGCTGTAACCAAGAGCCTTTATCAAAGATCATAAAGAAACTAAGCTGCCAGGGAAAGAGAGAGATCTTCAGGTGGACAAGTAACTGGCTAAAGTTAGAAAGCAAAGGATAGGAATTATAGGGAGTGCAGATCCACAAGTGGTATCTGAGAAGGAAGATGGTGCTGAGGCCTGGGATGCACCATGTACTTTTTGGAATGAGAAGGACAACAGAAGGTGATGTAATTTAATTCTACTGCTGCAAAATTGTTCAGAAGAGTGAAGACAAGGAATTAAAAAAGAGTCGGAAGGATCTTGTAAGACTGAGATACTGGAAGACACAATGGCTAGACAATATTCAGCATGTGAAAAGTAATTCATCCTGGGAGAAACTGTCACATGAACAGAAACTGAGAGCACTGGGATTGTTTAGCCTGGAGAAGAGACAGCTCAGGTTAGATCTTATCAATATGGATCAACACGTGATGGCACGTGATGGGAGAGGAGTAAAAAAGATAGAGCCAGACTCTCAGCAGTGTCCACTGACAGGGCAAGTGGCAATGAGCGCAAATGAAAATGCACAAAATTCTGTCCTTCTGTGATCCTGTTTTAAAAACATCCTAAAAGTACACTTTTAATAAAGAGCACTGACCTGGCTGTTACCACTCTGGAATGAATGAGAGGGTAGGATTTCAAACAGAGAGATACTGTTTAAACTGTAGGAGTAAAAGGACAGGAATAAATAAAGAAAGGAAGGATTTAGAAAACAAAATATAGAGGTCTATGAAAACAATAGCTCAGGGCTAACTGGTAACCAATAAAACAAATAGACTGCTAGAAAATATTAAAATCTCTCATAGAATAAACCAGAAAACATCTCATTCTCAGCCCTAAGGGCACCCATTTTTTCTGTACTTTCTCTAGTTTAGTCTCCTCATTTGAAAAATGATACAACAGGAAAGCAACTGTGCAGCAAAGTGAAAATATTATAATTAAAAATTTTAATGGCTTCCATATGAGGAATGATTAAACAGATTCCTCTGGCTATAAAAATTAGAACTATGGGAAGGTATGCTGGAGATCTACAAAATTATATGTGGCATAGATTAAGCAAATAGACAGTTGCTCACAATTGTGCCTAATCTCAGAAGGGAAATCAAACGAAGGCAATAGGCAGAAAGTATAAAACATGAATCAGCATGTATATGTAGTTAATCTGTGCAACTGCCACAGAAGGCTTTATGCGTTATTTTGGGTTAAAAATATATAGATGAGAAATTCTCCTCTACGAACTAAAATACTGCTATTTTTAAAGAGAATTACAGCTATCATATATCAAGACAACATCTTGATTGGCTCAAAAGGCCCTGGGTCACAAACTGGTGACGACTGCAGTAACATTCTGGGCAAGTGCCATTTCATGCTTGTCCAGTCTGTATGCTGTTGCCTAGGCAAAACTACTGCCCCTGGTGACAGATGGACTTTGATTGGACCTGGTAAAACTGGTTGGCATACTAGGCCTGGATTTGCCTCCATTTGAACTTACATTTCTGCATGCATTTCTTCCAGTGATGGTTAGATTTAATACAAATTGTTGTTCAGCTTACTTGGCAGTATTACTTGATGTTATGCCTCTGCCCCTTGCCCACCAGATTCTCTGATTTATCAGGATTGCTTCGCACAATGTTATGCAAAGAGCAAGACAGTGATGACCGTGGTTACTCAATCCACTCCATCCCTTTCTAAGAGCTAATCCCACAGGCACGTGCTACCTAATGCTAGATGAGGTATGTTATCCCTTCAGAGGGGATTATGGATGAGATGGTCTCACAGCAGGGAAGGGGTTATTCCTTTCCTTCTCCCTTAACATTAACCATATAAGTACTGAAAGCAACTGGAGAATGAGAAATGAATAAGTTCTTTATTAAATGCAAAGTAAATCCTTTCCAGATTTCCCCTCCTCAAAATGATAAAGTATACCCTCTTTGAAAATGAGAAGACTTCTTTCAGAGCAGCTGCTTTCTGAGAAGGAAGCTGAGTTGCCTTTCTTGTGAGAAATACAGATATTGCTAAAGTAGAAAGGTACTGCACAGAGATGCATTCTTACTGTGTCTCCTTTAGCAGGTGCACTGTATTCACAAAATGCATCTTTAACTCTCCCCCACAGGAAGTTCAAAGCAAATCCTAGAGTGGCCTTTGAAAGGCTGAGGAACAAATGTGGCAATAGTAAGTCTGTATTACTGCTTTTTTTTTCATTTATACTGAGAGGAAACACTTCATATGAACTTGGTCTGTCAAATATTTTGTGGGTTTTTTTCGGTGATTTTTTTTTTGTCTTGTGATATTTTGGTGGCTGGTCACACGTGGCGTTTCCCAGTGGGCCCAGTCATATTTAATATCTCTACTGATGAACAGGCTGAGGGGATCAAGTTGTTCATGGACAACACCAAGTTGGGTGGGAGCGTTCATCTTCTGAAGAGTAGGAAGGCTCTGCCAAGAGATCTGGACAGGCTGGATCAATGGCCCAAGGCCAATAGTATGAGGTTCAACAAAGCAAAGTACTGGGTCCCACTCTTAGGTCACAACAACCCCAGGCAGCACTACAGGCTGGGGGCAGAGTGGCTGGAAAGCATCCAGTGGAAAAGGGGATGCTGATCAACAGCAGCTGAACATGAGTCTGCAGAGTGCACAGGAGGCCAAGAAGGTTCGTGGCATCTTGGCTTGTATAAAGAATAGCGAGGCCAGCAGGACTAGGGCAGTGCTTGTCCCTTGTACTCAGCACTGGTGAGGCCACAGCTTGAGTACCGCATCCAGTTCTCGGCCCCTCAGTTCAGAAGGGACGTTGAGGTGCTGGAGTGGGTCCAGAGAAGGGCAACAGAGCTGGTGAAGGGTTTAGAGGGTAAAACCTATGAGGAACAGCTGAGGGAGTTGGGTTTGTTTAGCCTGAAGAAAAGGAGGCTCAGGGGAGACCTTATCACTCTGTAGAGTCACCTGAAAGGAGGTTGTAGCCAGGTGGGGGTTGGTGTCTTCTCCCAGGCAATAGCAACAGGATGAAAGGACACAGCCTCAGGCTGCATCAGGGGAGGGTTAGTTTGACATCAAGGGGAATTACTTAACAGAAATGGTTGTTAAACATTTGGAACAGACTGCCCAGGGAGGTGGTGGAGTCACCATCCCTGGAAGTGTTCAAGAAATGACTGGACTTAGTGCCATGGTCTAGTTGACAAGGTAGTGATCAAAGGTAGGACTTGATGATCTCAGAGGTCTTTTCCAACTTAAGTGATTCTGTGATCTCAGTGGTGAATATATTATATATTGTGCTGCACTGTATACAATTACACTTGCTATGAAAAAAATTTCGTAGTTCTTACTTTGCCCCTTGAAATCTATTGCCTCACCCCACACCATTGTTGGTGTGCAATAGATTATTGATTTACTTCAAGTATCAAAGCTGTTCACTTATTATTTAAAATGTAATCAATGTTTTGTAAGGAATCTAACAATCCTAAACAATAATCTACTTCTGTATCATTATTGTTCACAGATTTCAATGGTTGCTTTAGAGAGATTTTAAAAATAGTGTTTAGGTCATCCAGTCTTAAAAGCTGTCCTTTGTTTAAAGGTTCATGACGAAATGCATAAAGACAAGCTGTTATTTTTAAGACTACTGCTTGCATTAGTTGGGATTAAATGATTTATCAATTTATCTGAATAAATTCAATGTAAGTAGGAGTAGACTAGTCTTTTTCACCATTTTCCAGCAGAGAAGGAAGATGTGCCTTCTGAGAGTTACACTTCATATCTAGTAAAATAGAATTTCAAACCATGTAAATAAGTTTTTTGTATTATCTTCAACAATCACATTATTCTAGCACAAAATCATGAATCTATTCGTGATCATTATGCAAGACTCAGTTAATGACCTTCAAAATATATGTTGGTTTTCTCTGAAAAATACTGGTATATCACTCTCATATACAACCATGGCTTTTTCAGTGGCTGACACAGTATTTTTCTTGTCGTTCTTCCCCAAAGAGCTGATTACAGCCTCAATGCTGTGTATAATCCACTTTTTAAAACTGTGTTGATTACAAGCAGTGTATTTGAATTGCCCAGAGCTAATGTGCTTATAGTCTTAAATCCCCCTTACTGTTTACAGCAACCAAGCAGACACTGAGAGGATCCACAGATGGGAGTGCCCAGCTCTGACAGCTGTTGGAAGAGGGAAGAAAAAGATTATTATGTTGTTTCTTCATACAAATAGGCTGGATTCCTTAGAAAAGGAGTGGCCAGTCACAGCAGAATCATTTACATTGCAGTGTGATCTCCAGAGAAATCCTGCACAGAGTTCTGGGACTGCTGCAGCACTTTCACTCCTTGCTTTTATTTGCTGAATGTGAAATCTTATGGATGTGCTGACTGTGTTTAAGGATATCACACAGAAAAGGAACCTCCCTTAATCTGACACATGTAGTGTCATTTTTACAAACACTGCAAATTGTTGCATGAAGCAGTACAAAAGAATGAGTGTGTGTATGTGTGTCATTTCTGCTGGGAGGGACTGGTGAGTTTAGAAATCATGCTTCTTTTACTGTGAATTGTGACTCATGACTCACTGCCACAATAACACATGGGTGTTATCCTCACAGTCTGGAAATGGGACAGCAGGATTAGTCTTTGCAACAGGAGAGCTGTAGATTGCTGTCAACTTCCCTCTAAAATGGTTGAACTTCTCACCTTCTGCTGGACATTGTGCATGGTTGGCATAATTGAGAAAATCTTTGGAAGTGAAATGAATCAAGGACTTTGATAACTAGACAGGTGTATACTCCTGAGAATTTTGTGTACCTAAACAGAACCTATACATTTCAAGGCCTGTTTTTACTTGTGATGGCATAGAGAGACAGGAGGATAGCCATGTGGTTAAGGGGACAGTCTTCCACCAGGAATTTCACAGCTTATGTTAAACTAGGCAGTGCTTGTAGGGAAAACATAAACCCCTTAGCTCCCTTGGCCTATCACCCCTTCCTGTTTCTGCAGTCTTCTATAGTAAATACCATTATCCCCACATTTAACCCATGGAAGCTAAGGCAGATGGTGTAAGACTCCCAGGTGTCTTTCAGTCACAGAATGAGGCTGAGGGAGATATTTGTTGTTTATTTGAGGTTATCTCTTGTGTTACTGACTTATTATTACTGACACACTCATCTCTGTTGCCAAGGTTACACTGAAGCTAGTTCAGCAGGAACAAACTGGATGGAGGTCCTTCCGGCCTTCACTTGCTCTCAGCGGCTGCCTAAGGGCACTGCACTTTGCCACTGGTCTAGAGCCCTTCAAGGGCGATGGTCCTTTCATTATAGATGCCAGCCCTAAGGGAGTGACTGTCAATAATTTCCCATCTTTTGAGAAAGGTAATCACAGTTACTCAGTCCCAATGGCTTGTTTACATGGTCAAGGATATAGCCAAGTGGATGGCGAATTTTAATGGTGAGAATACAGGAGCTATCATTGTCAAGATGTCTTTGCTTCTTTGTCACATCCCTGAAGTAAAGAAAAGCTCAGGGACACTGAGCTGAGGTAGAACTGACATTTTTCTACTTCTCTCAGCCCTCTATCAGACCAGGAATGAGATAGCCTTCATGCAAGGCTGTAAAGGTGTAAGGGGAAATGCTGAAGTGCAAATTTCATCTCCCTCTATATATACATACACTTCTTCATATACAGCAGTGACCTGCCTTGGAACCAGTTATGCTGGTTTTCCACCATCAGGCTGCTTCCCTCAGCAGTATATACAGAATAAGGAAAGTATATGTGCATAATTATTCACAAATATTATATGCAGTCAGGTTGATCTGCTTGGTGCCATTCTGTCAGAAATGCAGAGATCACTGAGAAGAAATCAAGAGGAAATGCATAGCATAAAAAAAATAAAATCCCCAGTGTTCTTCTAAGAAGGGAGGGCTCACCAAGCTGCCATGGCTTGACATCACATCTGCGGTCAGGATCAAATGGGATAGTAAATGATAAATGATAAAAATGATAAAAAGAGAAAACCCTCCAATCTTTTTCAAGGGATTGGGTTAGTTGTCATGATTAAGCGAGGACTCCTGATGAGTACTAAAAAGCATCCTTGAATTCATAGGATGAGCTATGGGAATTGTTAATTTAGGGCAGGTTTTCTACCTTTCTTGCATCTGCTCATCATTAAGGTCAAAGATCTGAATGCCATCCTGACTACCCCTTCACTCTGAGTCAGGTGTAGAATAATAATCTGAATCAGGACTAATATTAGTATTAGTTTGATTCTATGCCTTCAGTGGAAAAAGTCAAATCCCAGAATACAAATACTCTCTGACTTCAAGGGATTCAGTAGCCTGAGTAGAACACTTTGCTGTTTGGATATACCTTCCAAATTAAAATCCTCATCCCGTTCCATGCTAAGACCCCACAGCTCCTGTACACTTAATAAAAACTAGAGTATAGGCATACTGCTTTCTTGTGTGGCTGCAAAGTGCCATCCAAACTACAAAAACTAAGTTGCACCTTCAACAAATCTCAGATTATGCCTAATAAACAGGCACAGTCTTGTTGTAAACACAGCCAGCCATTTGCACATGTTTAATTATAGAATATGTCTACATAATTTAATAGGATAATTACTGTTATTGTACTCATCCTGGGAGTTATTTTTCTGAGGTAAGAGTCAGGAGAACAGCTCCTGTAAGTGGGAAGAGTCAGGCACCAAAGAGGTTTATTACAAAAACTCAAGGCAACGGTTCCTGTGCTGACCCTGGAACCCAGCTGAAGGAAACTGCCTGGCAAAACAAGGACTCTCTTGGAGGAGCCGTGCCCTCTGCAGCCAGCATTGACAGAAACCACCATGGCCTCACAAGTGGACCTGCCTGGTGCTGACATGGTCTATCTCTGGTATGACTGTGGAAGAGCCTGAGCTTGTTTATGTGTGAGCCTGGAGTCAATTCCTTCCAGAGGCTGCCCACTTGGGCCAAGGACAGTCTCAGACCCGCATCTGTCATGTACTCTGTTAGTTCTGTAAGAGTTGCACTTGCTACACGTGGCCTGAGGTAGTTTTCAAGCCATATTAGAACATTAACTGAACTGGTTGGACTTTCTCACAGCAGTCAGTTTTAGAAGAATATTCTGGGCTTTTAATGGACAATGGAAGATTCTGCTGGCAGAAAAGCATTTAGTGTCACGTCCCAGCTGGCCCACGCTGCTGGTTTGTGACCAAACGAGTCCATTTTTTGGTGGCGGGCTCCTGACCACCTGCATTCCTCGGGAGGTGGCTGCTGACCCCGCTCCGGCCCAGGGCCCTGGCGAGCCGCCAGCGAGCAGAGTCACAGGATCGATTAGCTTGGAAAAGGCCTCGGAGATCACCGAGTCCAACCTATGACCGAAAAGCTCCGCGTCAGCCAGACCATGGCACTGACTGCCACGTCCAGTCTCCTTCAACACCTGCAGGGGCAGTGGCTCCACCACCCTCCTGGGCATCCCATTCCAATGTCTAACCCCCTCCTGCCGCTCTATCTGGTTTCTGTCCCNGGGCCGGGGGCGCCGCCGGGATGGACGAGGACGTGCTGACCACTCTGAAGATCCTCATCATCGGCGAGAGCGGCGTCGGCAAGTCCAGGTGAGGGGGCGCCCGCTTCCCACAGCCTCTCTGGCCCGGCCAGGCCCGGCCGAAGCCCCGCGTCGCACAACGCCGGCTGGGCGCGGCCTGCGCTGCGCCGAGCGGGGCCCGCGGGGGGAGCGCCCTCGCCCCTTCCCGGCCGGCCCTCCGCCCTGCGAGGGCTTGTCCCCCGCTGTCTGCCCGGCCCAGCTGGAAACACAGCGGAAACGGGGGCTCTACCGGCCTGTCCAGGGCCAGCGGTGTGTCGTGGGGAGATGGGTGCCCTTGTTCATCTCCGTAGCGCCTTGGGGTTAATATCTAGTCCATAGTGTTTACATGCACAAGAGACCCAGCGTCCAGGGGAGCACGGGGAGGCAGCAAAGTAGTTCTATCACAAGTTATAGGGGATATAAATGCAAGAGGGCATCTAAGAATGTGCCACATCAGCAGTTTCAGATTTGGTTTTTATGGCAATAATCTATGTCTTCTACCATGCCCCAAAGTACATACAAGTTGCTGATTAGGAAAAAAACCTCATAATTGTTAAAAATCTGTCAGTCACTCTTTTGAGTTAGTGACTGAGCTGATAATTAGTACAGTAGGCCTCTGGTGACAGACATGATCTGGATAAATTTCTTTTAGTTGAGATCATCGTTTATATATGAGTCGCCATATGGAAGAATTTTTCCTGAGGCAGATAAAACACAGAGTGGTTTTGTATACCTATTTATATACTTGTTTCCTCACATCGGAAAACTTGCTAAAAGAGGCATTACATAGAGGAAATAAATTGCTATTAAATATATAAATGCGATTGTTCAGGTCCACAAATTTACTTTTGACCTGTTCTCGAATTTGTGTCCCTTACTTGACTGGGGAAGATCAGACGTTAAACTGGTATTAGCAGAGTGTAGTAAGTGGTCAGAGTCCTGACTCCTGAACAAATTCTGTCTTAGACCTGGTCCTGGTGAGTGTGCTGGACTTCGTACAAGGTGATAGCTACATATGAAAGTAGTGGGAAAGGCAGAAATTGGCTGGGCTTGGCATGCAAGACTGGTGGAATGTTGTTTTTTTTTTCTAGTAGCAGTATAAGGATTCCATATTCTGTCTGTTTTAAATGAAAGTAGTTCTGGTGGTAACTAAAACTAGCATCTTTTAAATAGCATCCTGATGCAGCTGTTTGAAGGTACTGGTAAAAAACTATGTTCTATGATTTATTTTAATTATTCTTTGGTAAGTAAAGCTACCATTTGGTTTTGGGGTTCTGGAGTAAGGGAAAAAAGGTTGGTCTATGGTTAACTTTGGAGGTGCCACCCAGTGTCTTTGAAGCAAAGGAATTTCAGCAGTCACTTTTTTATCACTGCAGGACTGTGTCCAAGTGCTGAAAAGCACTTGACTGCTAAATCCACATGCAAAAAGAGGAGAGAGAAGAAAAGAACAAGTTTGGGGGGAAGACCAAAAAGCAAATAAGGTTTTGTTTTGTTTCTCCAGCCTGGAAATGAGTAGAACCTTTGGGTCATAGCAAACAGCTGCTGCCACATGGTAATAGGCACTTGTCACAGGTGCATGAGTCTGATGGGTTTAGAAACTATGCTGAGAATCTTTGTCTCTTACAAAAATATTTACATTTGGCACAAGTAGAGTGACATTATGGGCACTTCTTTAAGGGACTCTGCATTACTACAGTGTGATAAGTCATTAAATCTTAGTTGCAACTGGTTTTCTGTTGATAGCAAACATTTATCAGGATAGAGGGAAACGTTTGTGTGGAAGCCTTATATACAAAGAGATAAAAAATTGTAAAGCAATGGTGAGCTGATTCTACTCTTTGACTTCTGTGTCTTTATTTCTGGTGGGTGTTGTCCTTACTATTCCTCTGTGTGTGCAGTTCAAGGAGTTATTTTTGGGATGAAAAGCTGACTTGGATTTTTTTTCTCAAGCTTACAAAAATAGTGTGAGGCAATATTGAAACTAAACAAAAAAATACTACTTTTGTGGAAGAATTAAAATAGAGCAAAGGTAGATGTAAAATCCTTTGAGAAGCACATCATGTGACTGTTCATGCAACTGATTGGCAACTTGTGTGGTACTTTGTTTTCAGAGAGACATACTTGGTAATATACACAGTGAGGAGTCATGGGCTCAGGTAGCAGAGCATGTCTGCTGTATTCTTTCCAGGTTTCCCTTCTTTTTTAATGTGATATCTCTCCCAAAAAACCAATGAGATGTGTTTTTACTTAGCTGTGTGATCTTGCTGTTTCTCTCAGACTTGTAATTTGTGGGCCTCCAGCAAGCTGTGGCTGTGTTGCAGTAATAGTATCTCTTGTTTTTCTTCCCTCCCTGCAGCCTGCTGCTGCGGTTCACAGATGACACATTTGACCCAGAACTTGCAGCAACAATTGGTAAGTATGTTATGATACTACCTTAGAAAAATTTATACGATTTTCAGTGGAAAATTGTAGTTTGTTCAGACTTGCCTCCTGTGTGCTGAAGTTCAGACGTGTCTGCCTTTCCTTAATGCAAGAATGATGTGGACACAGTTTTAGTGTGTGGTGCTCATTGGTGTAGGGAATTGACTGTACTGGCCTGTAGTTGTCCTCTTGATGCAAAAATTTATTCTTAGCTAAAAAAGCAGGTATGAGTGACACCTGTCACCATGCAAATGGAAGTCATAGGTATGGCCAGGGAAAAGCTCCAGTGGAACTACCTGCAGTTCACTGTTTGCAATATTTTGGGCTAAAATGGAAAGGTAAGAGCTGCTGTTATGTCTCCTTCTGATTTATCTGTGCCAGATGGCTGTCAAGTTGTTTGAGTAGTAATGTGGCTGTCCAGACCTTTTGTTCTATGCCATATGATACTTGATAACTATCTTAAGACTCTGTAGTAGGGGATGGTAACTCTTGCAACTTCTGACAAGTGTACTGTGCTCTGTATGGCTTCTGATTTTCCTCGATAGGGAGGAAATTACAGTGTGGCTTTTTCTTTTCTACTTAGTAATCAGTTCCTTGCCAGCCTAGACTCCTGAGAAAAGTGGAAGAGAGCCAAGCACCTTGAGCTGCTGGGACAAAAGCAGTGATGTGTCACTGCTGTGCTGGTGTGATACCCACCAGCCTGGGTCGGTTGTGCTGCAGGAGAGTGGCCCAGAGTGTGGGTTTGTTGTCAAAGGACCAAAATGAAACTTTTAAGAATGTGAAGCAACTCTGGACCAAAGTAATACCTGAAATAGTGGAAATATTTAAGTAGTATTTTTAATATTAGATAGTCTAAATACATATTTCAAACATCATTATTATGTAAAATATATATTACACAATTAAAGATTATATTTTAAGTATTGGTTTTAATATTTCAAATATGATATATGGAAAATAATGAAAAAATTGAGATACTTTTCCACACAATGCATTTCAGATGCATTTTTGCTTTCTCTTTTGGAAGACTTCTGTTCAAGAATGTCTGTAAATTTTTTCTTTGAGTTCAACTGTTGGTAAACAGACAGCTCTAATCAATTAAGAACTCAATAAATTGATCAATTTTTCATTAATATTAATAATATACAAGAGTACTATTTCACATAAAGCACTGAGCAGCCAAGGGAAGGAATTTCGTTTCATTGCTTGTAAAAAAAAAAAAAGAAATTGTGCAAGTAGCCCCACCCCAGTTTATGAGGGAGGATAACGTGGAAGGAAACAGGAATGCAATCGATCAGGTGGTGGAGATGGCAATCTTGTATTCTAATCTAATAGTTTGGGCACTGTATATACTTTGGATCCTGTTACTTTCCTGATAAGTGAATCACATGGGCTGGGAAGTTAGTGCAGAGTAGCTACTTCAGCTTTTGTGATGTTTTGGATACCAATAGACTGGTTCAGTCTCAATGTGAGTATCTTTATTGTTGGGATTTTTTTGTTTGTTTTTATCTGTTGTTTTTTTTCTCTCTGCTGTTTGCATATGTTCTTTACCAGTGTCGAAAATTGACATCTGTGTGCTCTTTGAGAAACTAAGGAATTGTTTCCAGAAGTAATTCTTCTTCTTTGCATTTGCCAAAATGCCCAACAGCAACTGTGGTAGCTAATCACTGGTTGTTAAATAGCAACAATTCAAGATTTCCTGCTGGCAGATCCTACCCTGGCAGTAGATCCTGTTACTGGCAGGTCCTACCCTGCTCTGTTTCTGATGTGGAAAAAGAAGAGTATTCAATGTGAACATTACTTCAGGTAGAGTTTGATTTCTGAAACAAATACATGAATGCAATCATTTGGCAGGAAAAGTCAATTTCTAGACACTGAGCAAATGCTGGCCTGGATCACCCCGTTCTGCTCCTCCAGCTGATTTTGATAGTATTGTGTAGTAGAGCTACTGTTACCCTGGGTGTGAAAGTCACACAGCAAGGTGTGTGGAGCACTCATGGGGGATAGTAGATTAATTTTTCTTTTTCCCACTTAACTGGAAAAGACAGAATCTGGGTTGTTCTTACTTGTTTTTTTGTTTCCTGCAGTGGCATTGCCATTTTTCTGGTGAATGCATTTCTAGGAAGCAATATGGCAGCTTTAAATTCAAAGTAGGATTTGTTGTTGATATAGATACAGCAACTGGAGTGAGCTCTTAGAGGTAACTGTTCTGTGCTGCATAAAGACAGATCCCAGATGCCAAATTCAGATACTTGCAAAATGGTGAAATGTCAAAACACTTTGTGAGTCTCAACTTCGAGTTCTTTTTATGCTCTTTAAACACTATTTTGTGTTTGGGGACAGAGGAGGTTTTTAAGCCTTTCTTGTTGCAACTGAAGAGTGTGGTGCTTTTCCAAAATGAATGGACTACAGAAAATGGCTTCTGTTAGTGTCATCTACATGCTGACTGCTGAACTGGTTAAAGGGACTATATTTTTTTATTTGGGTTAGAAAACAAAGTGTTAGCATGTTTGGTTTGCTTTTTTTTTAACATACAGCAAGAACTGCACACAAACCCATGATACTGAGAAAAGCCTTGAGTGCAGTACAGATGGTCCCCAGGAATGACCTGTTGAGATGTACCTTTACAGATGTCACAGACCTCCTGGGTGCAATTTAAATGAAACCCAAAATGATTATTCTGTGTGGGCTTCTCTTCAGAACTTTGTAAAAATCCTGTGATATTCTGGGAAGAATAAACTGCTTTGAGCAAACAGCTTCAGTTTTGTTGAACCTGGCACCTCACCTGTCCTTGCATTCCCTGAAGCTGGATTGTTCACTGGGCTTCATCACTTGGATCTTGTCAGACTATATATACCCCAGTATTTTGTGTTGTCCTTACTGCTCATGCTTGTCTTTACTTGCTTCCTCTTTGCATGAGAGATTCTAGGTAAGTGTTCAGTGCAGTCCCTGTTTCATAAATGAGGTGATGTATTGCACAAATCTTCTTATCTTGCCTTGCATTTGGAGTCGTCCAACTCTAAGCTGTCCAACTTGTCACTTACCTGCAGCACAAATACCACTCTAGCTCATTTTGCACTTGCTGTAAATCCAGCATGGCACACTGGCCTGTGTGAGAGCAGAGTCAGTGACAGAGCTATTCCTTGCAGACTGTAAGTCCATGGTATGCTGGTGTGCAGTGGTGAGGCAGGAGGTGTCAGTGCCCAGGGGTACAGTCTGGTACTGCTGTCGGGTTTCTGGCTGCCTTCCAAGGCTTGGTGGAAGGCAGTGTCGGCTTTCTGCTGTCAAGGGTAGAAACATCACTCTTGCAAGCTCAAAACTGACACCTGTCACAAATATGTCTGTGTTTCACTGATGCAGAGAACACAAGCGTTCTGTTTGTTCAATTCAACAAGATTTTCTTGAGCCTTGTATTTTTTTTCTGCTTGTCCTTTTTTATGGATGACAATCAAACCCCCAATTATTTAAAAGTTTTCTTCTTCATTGGCTTTTATATGTGTTGAACTCTTTGATTTGCTAGAAGTATATTTGACATGCCTTGTTCTCTTTAAGGGGTATATTTTGGTGTGCTTTTAGTTTATTTTCATACTTTTGCATTTCAATTGCCAGTTTAACATGAAATTTATTAGCTATTTTAGTTTCTTATTTTACTTGCATCACTCATGCAAAATTAAATTTTAAGCCAGGAGCAAAGCTAACAGAAAGGTGTTGTGTATACACCTTCCACTAAATGAACTTGCTGGGCTGTGCAAGCAAAAGGTACTGAATCTGCTTACTGAATGGAGAAGGATACTGTGGCATCAGAATACACCTAATAAGTTTATCCCAAGGAAAAACGTTTTGTTTCTTGAAACTACTGTGACATATTTTGTTTTGTTAAGTATCTGACAGACTTGCAATACCTGCAGTTACAGGTTTTGATTCCAGACTAATGGACAAAAGAGTGCACTGTGAATTCTTGGGCATGCTGACTGAACAAACAGTGATTTTTGCAGTTTAGGGGAAGAATTATGCTATTACAGTAGAAGAGAGAGATTCTGTTATTCTAAAAGTTACTGCTGAGTGCTGAAAAGTGGACAGGACAGGATGTTCTTTAGGATCCATTTGTGTCAAATTACTAGTATAGCAGTCTACTGTGAACTAGGTGAAGTTCGAAGAACTTGTGTTTAAAATAAAGTTAACAGCCACTGTTCTTTTCTGTGAAGATAACTCTGGAATAGTGTGCCATCCCTGTGCATGGCACTGAGCATTATATTACTGCTAAGTTGGGGACTAGGAGCTTAGTCCCTGAAAAATACCAAAGTTCCGTTCAGTTACTACAAAAGCTAATGTACTTTGGAAAAATTTCGTTTGAAATAAAGAGTATGGGCTCCTCCCAGTGCAGAATGTGGTCTGAAAATCACTTAGCACTTAGGGAACACTAGTGAGCTGAAGCTGTGAAACTGGAATAAAAGTTGTGTTTCTTTTTTTTTTTTAAATATAAAACTCTTTTAAACTTCAGTGCAACTAAAGTTTAAATCATCTTATATTGTGCAGTTTCTTATCATTCTGTGTACCTTTTGTGACTTTAGGTTGAACATATTTTGGCACCTGTTTGCACTTGAGTGTAATCTGCATGACCTTAGGAATATAAGTGCAGCACACTTATCATGAGGCCATACTCATTTTGTATTAGAATAGATAAATTCTTTTTTCTGGCAGTGAGTGTGATGGCTGCCATTTTAATTCAAAGTGCAAAAAGGTTGCTGTTGCATTTGGAAGTTGTTCTTACCAAGGTATCAACTTTCCAAACTGCTATTTCATTTCAAGGCTGTTGCCTGGTGGAGAGTGAAAGTCGCTCCAAAACAGTTGACACATCCTTCCAGTTAGTTACTTGCTATTAGTAACCTAAGGATTAAATTACAGCATAATGGGTCATGACTGTACTCAGCCTCTCACACTGATGTGTGTTGCTATATGCTTTAAATTTGCACAGTCACTAACATCTTGTCCTTCTTGGCTTGAGTTCTGTGCAGCTTGTCCTTGAGCGAGTAATAGGCTGCCGGTTCCTGCAGGGGGGAGGACACGTGGAGGCAGAGGAATTTTTGTATGTTGAGGTCAGATGAGTGAACAGCAGAACTGTTACTGAGTTGTCAGTTTGTTTTCTTCTTGGTCACTGAGAAATGGTATTGCTGAGTTCATGATGTTGCTGAAATTCCTGTAAGAGATGTACTGTGTGTTGAAATAATCCAAAGCTTATTTGACGTGTTTTATGGAATCATAGAATTGTAGAATATGCTGAGTTGGAAGTGACCAATCGGGATCATCCAGTCCAGTTCCTGGCACTGTGCTGGACACCTCAGCAATCACTCCACGTGTCTGAAGAGTATTGTCCCAACGCTTCTTGAGCTCTGTCGGGCTTGGTGCTGTGACCACTTCACTGGGGACCCTGTTCCAGTACCCAACCACCCTCTGGGTGGAAAAACTTTTTCCTGATAGGCAACCTAAACCTCCCCTGAGTCAGCTTCACGCCATTACCTTGAGTCCTGTCACTGATCACAAGAGTGAAGAGATCAGTACTTGCCCCTCCACTTCCCCTTCTGCAGAAGTGGAAGACCACAATGAGGTCTCCCCTCAATCTCCTCTTCTCCAGGCTGAACAGACCATGTGCCCTCAGCTGCTCCTTATGTGGCTTCCCCTCCAGACCCTTCACCACCTTTGTTGCTCTCCTTTGAACACTCTCTAATAGCTTAATGTCTCTTTTATATTGTGGTGCCCAAAACCGCACACAATATTCCAGGTGAGGCTGTCCCAGTGCAGAGCAGAGCAGGACAATCCCCTCCCTCGCCCGGCTGGCGATGCTGTGCCTGATGCCCCCCAGGACACGGTTTGCCCTCCTGGCTGCCAGGGCACTGCTGGCTCATATTCAACTTGCCATCCACCAGGACCCCCAGGGCCCTTTCTGTGGCACTGCTCTCCAGCCTCTCTTTCCCCAGTTTGTTCACAGAACCAGGGTTGCCCTGTCCCAGTTGCAGAATCCAGCACTTCTTAAATTAGTATAATGTAACATTATTTCTCATAGGATAGCAATCATTTACTGGATGAGTCTCTGCCTGTGACAGTTTACCAAGCTTGATGGGACTTGGACAGAGTGTTTGAGATAGGGAGGCAGAGGAATTAGCTACCTGAAAGCAGCTTCCTTCATTATTTTTAAAGTGCATTGTTCTTCAAGGCCAGAGTTGAACCTAAGGAGAACACATTTGTGAGTAATGAATAGAAAGATAACCCATTTGAATTACCAACTTAAAAATTTCTCAGGAATATGTGGTTTAATACAGGAAATGTAGTATTTGCCCTACTTCCCTAAAATATTTTGAGTCAGTGGCTTAAAGGCTCTTCGGCTTTTGCGAAAGCCCCTCAGCAAAAAATGTTGCATTTTGAGCAAGGTTCATAAATAGCTAATGAAACTTGCTCTTCCTGCTGATGTCAAAACACAACTTGTTTTCTGAGTTTCTTTTCCTCTTTACTTTCTCTTCTAAAAATAGCTGTAGTATGTTTGAAGACCTAAAATATTTTTCCTTCTCTAGGTGTGGACTTCAAGGTGAAAACTATTTCAGTTGATGGAAACAAAGCTAAACTGGCAATATGGGTAAGTCTCTCCTAAGTTTTTAATATGTTGTGTAGCTTTAGGAATAGTGATGTTTTGTATAATGTACAATTTGTATAGAATCCTTTTCTATTAACGTGAATGTGATTTGGAGAAGTGGGAGGTTAATACTACACCATTCAGAAGGTGGAGTGAACTGTGGAACAGCTGGCTGATGGGGTGGTTCTGTTGCCTTGAACTTCTACAGCATTGATGACAGGTCTGGTTGGGATACAAGTAGAGAAGAGAAGGAATTAAATGGTATCAGTCAGACTTGAAAAGAGTGAATATGCCCATTCCTAGATATTTTTAATGAGTAATGAATTGTTCTAGAGAGTCAGCCTTCACTCATCTGAGACATTCCTGTCTATGCTCATCTGTATTTGACAGATTTAAAAGGGTGCACTTCCTTGCTAAATTTTGCCTATAACATTAGTTTGTGTATTCATAGGTTAAGAATTACTGTTGCATGTTCAAATGTTACCTCTGTAAAACCATGTTTAGCCTAAATTTCAGCCCTCATACAAAGACATTTATAGGCTCAAGGTTATTTATAGGAGATCATCTGAAAGAGAGGCAGTGTTTGTACTCGTAGCTTTAGAGCATTCAACTTCTACTTTAGCTAAAAGTAGAATTTCTAAATTTGACAAGCAAAAAAAGAAAAGCATTTCCAAGCTTTTTTAGCATATTCTCCGTTGTTTAAACCAGCCTCCACCCTTATGCATTGAAGCATTTTTTGAATATTCAGACCCAGTTGTGTTGTCTTGTAGGAAGCAAGAACAAAACCTTGTTTCTTTTATAAGCAAGATAATGGACTTTTGCTTCCATGGGAAGTAGTAGTGGAACATGAAATATGTATTGCAGTATTTCCGTTGCTTTGAGGGTGGTTCATATCTCAACTAACAAACAAGATTTAGGTCTTGATTACAATAGTAATGATCACTAAAATGAAAGGGTTTGACAAGGAAAAGAACTGAACTAACTTGACAGAAAAACAAGACATGTAGGAGGAAAACCGGACTGATAATGGGATGGAAGATATCATGTAGGACTAACTTAGGGGTTTTTTTCATATTGGTACATATAAAGAAATAGTCCTGAGGTAAACTGGAAAAGAAAAGCTTGTAAATGTTCCTCATTACACCATAAAACCAGTTTAAGATGTGTAGTATGGCCTGAGTGGCTTGTAGAATGCTGGAAGTCTGGTTTGGTTATTCAAGTTCTTTGTCAGGGAATCCACAGTGTTTCATGTGTCACTTCTAACCTGGGGTAAATTGTTCAAATATTCTATGTATGAAGTCTGCAATGAATGTGCCCTATAACTCAATCTCTGATAAGAAAACAGCATTTTAATATTTAGGGAGTTTTTTGTAGAGCTGTTGGCACGTTAAATTTGAGGATGTAAACTCAGCTTTAGTTAATCCCAGAAAAACCTGTGACTTCTTTCTACTTCTGCTCTGTCATAGCGTGTTAAAGCATTTACCCTGGCACTCCATCAAATTTAATTGGACCAAGTGATTGAAGTGAGGGAACTAGTTTTGTTGCCATGGGTTGTTACAAAATCTTAGTAAGTACTGCAGCTATGCTGCTTTCTTGCTGGTTGCTGCAGTACCAGATGCAGAACAGACAGGCTTTGCAGAACTGGCTGTCACTGCCATATAGTGCAGTTACTTGCTATATCTGACTGTTAAAAGGTGTTACCTAGGGCAGACTACGTAACAAAGTTAATGTGTAGTAAAACAGGAGGAGTTGGAATAAACTCAGCTAATCTGGTAGTGAAATATACTATAAATCTTATTCTGTATGTTCATTAGAAGCAGAATACCTGAAAGCTAAACTAAATTCTGCTCGAATTCTGCATAATGGAACTTTCTGAATGGCCTTTCAGGATACTGCAGGTCAGGAGCGGTTCAGAACACTAACGCCCAGTTACTACAGAGGTGCACAAGGTGTTATCCTAGGTAAGTATAGCTTTGCATGCTACTTTGAATGTGTTTTTCGTGTGTTGGAGTTACACAAACTCATATATCCTTTACATAATATCTAACTGATATTTAAAATTGTTGTGCCTGTATTGAACAACTCATACTAAAGGATCTTAATGTCTGACCTCTTTCTCGTGTAGTCCATCTGACTGACTTGAGAATCTCTGATTTTTGCATGAGATTAAAAGCTACTGCTGTTTAAAAGAATGGCTTGGAGCTGTGGTCCCTGTGCTGTCTGAAATTTGTCTTTTATTTTTGCTTGTGTTTACCAGGTCCAGTTTTAAAAAAAAAAATTCTCCTCTGTGTATTCTCTGTGTATTAGTATGTGTACAGCTTCCTCCTTTTCTTCTCCAAGTTCTTTTTTCCTAATGAAATTAATATAAACAGTGTGGAGTCTGGCTGGGATTTTTTATTTTTCTCCCTACTGATGGGATGTTACACAGTCAGAATCACTTAGAAAAGACTAGCTGGGCATATAGAAAGGGCCAATTTGTGTGTGAGAAACACAGGGAAAACCCAAAATTGCAGCTTCACACTGAAGTCTCCATTGCTTTTCCTTTGTATATGGAAACGTGTTATGTAGGCACTGAGCTCTGAAGTTCTGCTTCTCCAGTGCTAGAAGTGAGAAGCTGACTAAAGTAAGGGCAGGGAAGTTAGTTTTTTTGGAGTTGCTTCTGACTTGAGAGAATCTTGGTATAAGATACTGTGTTCAGTTAAATTGTTTGACTTTATTAACCTCTGTCATGTATCTTCCTGGTAGGGTTTGTTTTGTGTGTACGTTTTCCCAAGTCTGAGTTGCATTGTGTCTTCCTGTCAAGGCATGTCTTGTTAAGTCACTTAGTTGCTGGCACTGAAACTACCACTTAGGGTTGAAAGCTGTGAAAGTTACCAAGTACTGTTTGGGAGCCAAAAGATTGTGATGTTGAGATTTGCTCTTCCATTTTATTAAATACCTCCTGACTATTTATTTGTTTAATGGCTTCCTAAAAATGCAAGCCAGGTTACAGATTTGATTGAAACAAACTGTTTATGCCTGTCTCCACATGGGATGTGAAAATGAAGGAAAAATACCTTCGTAGCTTGAAGTAGCTGTTGCATAGTTATTGGGTAGTAGATTTTATATTTCGGTCTGCTTTTGTTTCTTCTGCCCTTAGCATGTCTTACTGCTTATATTCTATGCAAATACTAAATCATTTAAAACAGCAGAATACTGAAAACTCAGTAGTTCACTGGTATTTGTGAGGATTTGCTGATCTGTTTACTTTTTTAGCTAAATCATTAGCTTAGCAGTGGTGTTAAAACAAGTCTTAATTATGACTAATTAACTTGGTGCTGGAGGTCATGCTGTCCTCTTTGCATAGCTGTGGTCTAGTGATGTTAGTAAGGATCCTGCACTGGGGTCTGCAAGTGCAGAATTCTTTGAAGAATGAGTCTCCAGCCTGTAAGCTGGGGTGTCTCAGGATTAATTGGTTTAAGATCAGCAGTTGACTGAATGCTAGAGTTGATCTGCATCAGTGATTTGAGCTGGTGGATGTCCAACTTCTTTTTTCCAGTTAGTGGTATAGAAGGTAAATTGGAATCCTTGGGACTCCTTCAATTTTCTAATTCAAAAACGCATGATTTTTCCTCCTTTTGTAATGTAAGCTGTAATTCTTGGAAAAATACTGTGTAAATGATATGGCTAATATCTTTCAGTTTATGATGTCACGAGAAGAGATACTTTTGTGAAGCTGGATAACTGGTTAAATGAATTGGAAACGTACTGCACAAGGAATGACATAGTGAAAATGTTAGTTGGAAACAAGATTGATAAGGTAAACCAAATTCAACTGCAGTAAGTAATCGGTTGGTATATTTTGTTAATAGTGCATATTAATGCTGTGTTGTCTTATAGGAAAACCGTGAAGTTGACAGAAATGAAGGCCTCAAATTTGCAAGGAAACATTCCATGTTGTTCATAGGTATGTTATAGGTATTTACAGAGACCTTGCTTGATTTTTGTTACATAATGAAAAGTATCACTTCTGTAGAACTGTAGTCTTTGCATACAGTCCAGTTAATGTTATTTCTCAGCTGCTGTAGGTACAAAGATAATGGATATTCCTGTTTGTTAAAGTTGTCCTTGAATATGGCCAGATACCTGTTCTAACTGTGAACAGGTATATTGGAATTCTTGAAGATTAAGGACAGAATACAGGCTCTGCTGTAGCCTGGTGGAACCTATGTAGGGTTTTGGGGTTTTGTCTGATTTTTCCCACCCCATTTGCTAAACATTAACAGAAGCAAAATGAAAGAGGGAACACTGGTACTGGTAGCCTGCCTTCAGTATAGCAAAATAGCTGGTACTTGACAGAAATCTGTATTAGGACTTGGATGTAAAAAAAGGGTAGGTGTATCATTAATTTACAAATGGTGTGTAGGATTGGATGATGACAGGACTGGAGCAAGTATGTTGGTCTCCTCTTTCTGCAAAGTGAAATGAGTCTTGTAGACAAAGCCTTGTAATGATAAATTTAAAAATGGGTGATGAAGTGACTCTTTATGCATATGTTTATTGCATGTTTCTCTCAAGGATTAGCAGGGATTATTTTATAGGATGATTCCAGTAGCAGAACAGTTCCTTGATGTGCCCTGTACTTAGACATGTTGTTCATCTCTGACTAATGGCACATTTTTGTTTAGTACCGTGCTGTGTTTCTTTTCAGCTACAGTGTCAGATGTGGAAATAGAAGTTTTGAGTTGAGGCATAAGCTGTTAAGTGCATGAAAGATGAAAAGTAAAATGAAAATTATACTGTGATGGTGTCTGCTGCTGTCATAACATAACTTGTGAGCAGATTTCTTGGGCTTGGTTAAGTAAGGCTCCTGAGTGAATTTACGATGAATTTTGCTAGTTGTAACAGAAATGAGATCCCTTATTGCTTTTTATCGGATAAGTTTTATCATGGAGACCGGCCCAGAACCACACAGTAGGATCCTTGCTTCTTACACTGTGGTGCTACTGCAGGTCTGACTAACAGAGAGCAACCGGCTTGATCAGATGAGAACCCTCTATTTTTGTACTGAAGTGTTTTTCACAGAAAAATTAATCAAAGATATTGCTGTCTCCATATTCTCTGGTAAAGTACCACTTGAAAGCTCTTGTATTAAAAAATCTTTTGAGGTGCTGCCTGATGTGGTGTAAATCTGCATACCTGCTAATTTTGGCACTGTTACGTTCTTACAGAATATGTTGTAGAAGGTTGTAAGTGTAGGTTGTAAGTTGAGACTTAACTGAAAGAGAAATATTAAACAAGTTACTAGAAGTTATGCTAACACTTGACTACTTCTCTTCCCTTTCCAGAGGCAAGTGCAAAAACATGTGATGGTGTACAGTGTGCCTTTGAAGAACTTGTTGAAAAAATCATTCAGACTCCTGGACTGTGGGAGAGTGAAAGCCAAAACAGAGGTGTAAAGTTATCAAACAAGGAAGAAGGATATGGAGGAGGAGGAGCATGTGGCGGATATTGTTCTATGTTATAAACTTGGGGAAGCTTTTTCTTTGCATATTTAAACAGATAGTGACATCTTTCTGTACATGAAGTCATTAAATGCTATTTTTAGGGACCTTGCAGTTTGCACATATTTGTTTTGTATCATGGCAGTGAACACTTGTAGGAAAAATGTTCTGCAGCTTTCCCAGTTTGAAAATGTTATGGTAAGCATGCCCAATTTGCAATCTTCAGGTTTTTATAAGTAGCATAAATAATGTGCAAGAACAAATGCACTAAAAATTTTACAACTGTATACATTAATTGTGTAGCTATTCTAAACAAATCCATCTAACAAACACATTATTGCATTGTCTCCTCTTTGTTTTATTTTTAAATTCCGTTGAAATTATAGAACTATATAGTGTGCACAGATCTTGCAAACAGTGTGAGCTATAAATGTTACATTTCATTTCTTCTAGTAAATGCTTTTTTATGGTATTAAAACCAGCAGGATTATACAGTTCTTAGGCAAATCTGCTGAACTTCTTTCTTTCAGCAGAGGTGTCTAAAATACAAATTGGCACAGGCCATAGTTGGTATCAGCACCTTCTTGAAGAAATGCTTTGAAAGCTTCCTTTGCAAAGCTGGGGAATGCCATGTTTTCCTTTTAATCATCACTTCAGTTGATGGCTTAACTGGAGTTTTAATCCTGTGATATTTATATGCTAAATTTGTGGTACTCTTGCACTCTAGTTTTTTATGATGCATTCTGCTCTAGACTTGCTGCAGAAAGTCTTCGTTATTGGCAAGGGGTCTGAGTGATGTCTTTGTTCTTTCATTGTGAATCAATTTGCCACACTTCAGTATGGATTCTTAATTTCTGAAATGTTTGTAATATAAGTTTATCTCAACTGTAGCTCACTGTGGCTGTGAGATCTCAATCACGTCTGCTTTGTGCAGCTACTTGTTCAGAAATAAAACTTCCTGTCACAGACACTAAGTGGGAAGCTATAAGGCTTCTTGATCTCTGTATGAAAAAATACTATTGCAATGAGTATTCACTTGAATTTACTGTATCAAAGCCAATGGTTTGTTTCAGAAGACTTGTATAGACTTAATAAATTTTTTTCCACAGTATTCGACTTTTTTAACCTCTTCCTATTACAGAGTTGTATATATTTTAGCACGTGTAGTTTAAACAGTCACTTCTTACCTACAAATTATTTCTGAAGGACAAGGCAAGGATGCTGTATTGTGTGTGAGTGTGTGGGTTTTTTTAAATAATCGCTATAGTGCAGTTGGTAACTAAACTATTAAGCAGTTTCTTGTAAAAATATTGAATGACAGTACCTTCTATTACTGCAAGGTTTTGTCTAAATGTCAGCATACATGATCTGTGTTTTGCAACAGATCTTGGTTGCATCTCTTAAAATAGACTTTATTCTTCACATGGAAACTTTGTTTTCTATTTTGGTTTATACTTGATAGAAAACAGTACCGAATTAGAAGACTTAACCATGCGAGTTGTTTTTACCAAATACAGTGCTAATGTACTAGGATAATTTATATATGTAAATGTAATTAATATTAAATGTACACAAATATTGTATTAAAATGTTAGATTTGTGTTACTGTTTCATGCAGAATATATGGGCTGAGTAAATCTTTTTGGTTAGCACTGAGGTCATAGTATTTTGGGTTATGTAGGTTAGCAGCCGAAGAAAGTTGCAGAAGCATTAAAGCTCTGAATAACTATCTTCTCAGCAAAAGTTGGCAAGTAATGTAATGCTGGCAGATGGCTGTAATTTATTTCCATATTTGTTTCACCCTGGGTGCATCCCTATGTTGAGAAGATACTTAACTTTCAGCTTCTCACAAAAGGTCCTTTTATCGTGGGACCTGGATTCATCTTTTATTGTCTTTGCCAGATCTGACAGCTTTTGTCAGAGAGAGGGAACGGCAGGGCACTCTGAATAGTGGGTATTGTTCTGC
This sequence comes from Sakesphorus luctuosus, assembly GCA_013396695.1. Lineage (NCBI taxonomy): Eukaryota > Metazoa > Chordata > Aves > Passeriformes > Thamnophilidae > Sakesphorus > Sakesphorus luctuosus. The sequence continues at coordinate 317,718 of VWZD01008488.1, read as the reverse complement.
AAAAGAATTAAGTCATTTACTCCTTATTTCGTTGCAAAATATTTCTGGGGAGAGGAGTATTCTGAAATAGTGTATTTAGTGAGACTGACAGCAGTTAGATATACTTTTTTTTTTCAAGCTGATATTTTCTAGTTGACTTGCAACTAGCTTTTCTGTCTTCGTCTTTTAAGCATGTTTGGTTATGTCCCTGAGGACTGGTTTTTCCTTTCATCATTGCTCTGTCAGGAAGCTGTGCACTGGGGGGCTGGGTTTCTGTGCTTCTAGTATTTGTTAAAGCAAATGTATCAGTGGTTATTCTTACTCTGCTACATTTTTTTAATCCTTCCCCCAATTTTTTTTTTGATGGTAGGTGGGGAATGGAGTTGCCATCTTTCAAGTAAGTCCCTTCCCCTGCTTTCCAAATTGTTTTCTCCCTTTCTAAGTCAGATGATCTCTGAATGCATTTCCACCCTTGTAGTTGTAATGCAAGCATATCTGAAACTATTACAAGCTGTATCAGAACCTCTGCTTAAAACTGCTTTACACCTCTATCTTTGAGGAATAGTGAGTATTGCAGTATTATATGCACGAGAGATCCCTCACCCTACCTCAGTAGGTGGCTGAGGGGTAATGGAGATGGCTGTTGTTTGCTCAACAAGTCATGGGAATGTGCCCATTTCCATTACACAAAGCAGTGAACCACAATGAGGTGAATAAGAAATCTTACAGGATTATGAAAGGCTGTTAAAACTGAAGTTGCTCCCAGTTTGTTTACTATAGTCAATAAAGTGCTGATAGGCAGTTTAGTACTCGTGGCTGGCAGATGTTTCTTGTAGGCTTTACACTAATCTGGAAGAATATGGCACAGTGCTTAAATCTTCTTAAACTTACTCTTGAGAATACTACTAAGTGTTGTTAGGGTTTTGTCTTGTAATTCTGCTGCTGCTGTTTTAAAAAGGGAGGTGGGACAGACTTCTAGTGGTGATTTCAAGATGCAGGGTTCTTTTACTGCTAGTGTGGCTGTTATCCAAACTACAGCATTGTTTTTCCCATTCTCCTGCTGCAATAGTGAGATCAACAGCTGGGTCAAAGCCTGACTAAATGAAAATGTCAGTTCAGTGAGTCCCCAGGCAATAACAATGGCTGTCTCGTCAGCCATGACAGAATGTAGGGGTACAGTGGTGACCTTGCTGCACCTGAGTACCACAGTGATTCATATCCGGTTCCCCTGTTTGCCAATAACCTGATACATAATGAACTACAATAATCCTTCTACTGGAGGATTGATGCAAATGTTCACAGTGCTGCATCCAGCCCATATGTGCCATATTGTCCAAAGTTCCTGTAGCAGATTTGTGTCTTGCTGTCCTTCATGAAGGTGTCAGTAAGCTCGCTTAGCATTAGCAGTGCTTTTTCATGTTGCCAGACAGATCATGGCATAGTTTTCAGAGCTACTTTAGCCTCTAAGGGCAAAATACAAGATGTTTTTCTGGTCACTTTTCAACAGAATTAGCTTTTGAGGGAAAAAGAGAGAAGCTCTTCATTAAAATTTCGAAGTTTTGTAAGGTTTCCATATCCTTTGTAAGTACCTGTGGCACCTTAATGAAAATTTTTGAAGGGTTATATGGGCAAAGAACTGTGAAGTTGTGTTCCCAAACTACTGCATGGTTATGTACTGTGATTCATTTTAATGCAAGAGTAAGAAGTTTTGTCCTTATCCTTGTGTCTGAGTAACATCTGGTCATTTCTGTAGGAGTAAAAGTAGTGGTGATTAACTAAATATTTTCTTTCTCATTCTCTTAGTTTCTGTAACATCTGTGCACATTTTATATGCATTGATAGCAAAATTTCCCATCAAATTTTAAAACTCTTGGGCTCTGGTTCTTTATAAAAACCCCAAACTTGGAAGAAGACGAAGTGTCAAATCATGATTGGGAGAAAACTCTTCTAGTGTTTTCTGTATATCACGAGCTCTGGATTTACTTGCTTCTGGGAATAAGTCTGCTTGGACCCTTAAGACAGGAGCATTTGGTTTCCAGTTCTTAATGCTTGTCCAGCTGGACTTTCTGAGGAATGTGGCTATCCAGATGTTCTTGACAGCATAAAACTTGTTCTTTAACATAGTAATGAAAATGTCCAGATATATCTACTCTAGGATTAGGAGCAAAGCTGTAAACAGGGATTCAGGGAAGAGCAATAGCAGCCCTGAAGGCAGTTTGATAATATGTAATATGTTTTATACACAAAATATAAAATAGAATTATAATGCACAGTATAGTAAGCATATTTAATACAGCTATCAAACATACTTTATTCATATACTTTAATAAAATGCGTAATTTGTAAATGAATAAGTATATTGGTTAGAGATTATATGTAATTCTGAATTTCAGCTTTAAACATAATTGTTTTAATTCAGGGTAGGTATGAGAAAGATAAAAAGCCTGTGGGGCAAGTGTCATCCAGGGGGACAGAAATAAGGATGCTTATGGAAGTAAGCTGGAGGGAATTCGAGGAAATAGCCTGAAGTGTCAGGGTAGGTTTAGGCTGGATGTTAGAAAAAGGTTATTCACCTAGTGGGTGGTTGGGCACTGAAACAGGCTCTGCAGGGGAGTGGTCAGAGCACCAAGCCTGACAGAGTTCACGAAGTGTTTGGACAATGTTCTCAGGCACATAGTGTGACTTTTGGGGTTGTCCTGTGCAGGGCCAGGAATTGGACTCAATGATCCTTGTGGGTCCCTTCCAACTCAGAATATTCTGTGAAGAGCCTTATATACTGATAATGCCTGAGGCTGGTATGAAATCAAAGCTGAAGTTCTGGATGGGTTAGCTACTCAGGATACTAGAGATCAGTGATCCCATTTGCCTAGATGTGATCTGACTTCTGTTTTTCTCCTAAACAAAATGCTATGCATAGAGTGGTTGTGGTTGAACAGAGGCTCTGGTGGTCATCTGGTCCAATTGCCCTGCTCAGGCAGGAGTGCTTTACTCAGGACCATGTCCAGGCAGGTTCTGAGTATGTCCAAGGAGGGAGAGGAGAGTCCACCACCTCCCTGGGCAACTGGTGTCAGTGCTCAGTCACCTGATGGTGAAAAGGTTTCCTGATCCTCAGCTAGCACCTTGTTTGTTCTAGTTTGTGCCCATTGCCTCTGGTCCTGCCACTGAGCACCACTGGAAAGACCCTGGGTCTGCCCACTTTTTAATGTCCCTTCAGGTATTTATATACAAAAATAATATGCCCCGTGAGCCTTTTCCAGACTGAACAGTCACAGCATGGAAGACACTTCATCATCTTCGTGGCTGTTTCCTTGGGTCCTCTCCACTATGCCCATGTCTCTCTCGCACTACAGAGCCCAGAACTGGACAGAGCATTTGAGCTGTGCCCTTACCACTGCTGAGAACAGGACAAAGATTTGCTACCCTTACCCTGCTGGCAGTGTGCCCTCTCACGAGGGCACTTTCCTGGCTTGGGTTCACTCAGTGTCCTCCAGAACCCTCATATCCATTTCTGCTAAGGTGCCGCTGAGTGGGGTGGCCCCAGGACCTGCTGGTGCCTGTGGTTGTTCTTTCTCAGGGGCAGGACTTGGCACTTCGACTTGTTGGGCTGTATGAGGTTCTTGCTGGCCTTTAAAAGGGAGCTCCTCCGTCCCTGGGTGGGCTCGAACCACCAACCTTTCAGTTAACAGCCGAACGCGCTATCCGATTGCGCCACAGAGACTGATACATAACCCTTCTCAGGAGAGCTAAATTCCTGATTGTGTTTGATCAGTGCTGTGTGTGCTGAACAGCAACAGACTGGTACTGCAGGCACACTGCTGCAGCAAACCTGATGTGTTACTGTGTCAGAATACAGGGGGAAGAAATGCTGTTATCTCCTGTGGGGAGATCCTTTGATCTGAAGTAGCTGTTCCTCACCACTCACCTCTGTTATGACAGGAGGGCTTGGGGTCATGTGCCAGGCTGTCTGCTGGTGGTTCCGAGGTGAGTTAACAGCACTGCTTCTCTAGCCAAAGGTACAGAAAGGCCCTGCAATACCCATGGGAATGTTAATGCAATTAAAGCAAAACAAAGGCATGCTTCAGAATATGGATTGAGAGACACCCAAGATGCGGACTGCAGAATTCTTTGGGAACTGTGGATTAGAGGTGAGATAGCTGTTGGACAGGTCTTAAATAAACAGGGAAGATTTCTTGGTGAAACTTGCATCTTTAAGTTTCATACCTCAAATAAAGTGCTGATAACTTCAGTGTGTAGTGGGCATATGTATTTTTTACTGTCATTCACCAGCCAGGAAAAGGTGGAACTTTCTGATCTGTGTGCCTCTGTATATTGGTGGAAACCAAAGGATATGAAATACTGAGATACTTGACAGGAGCCAAGTTCTGTTCATCTAGTGAATCTATACTCAGTTTATGTCTAGTTCCCTGACAGAAGGAAACTGTTTTAATATCCTAGGCTTTTGTTGTTGTTGCTGTTCATTTGGTGAAGTATATACAGAAAAATGTTGAGTTGAAAATGATTGAATTGCTTTAAAAAGTTAGGAAGTTTAATCTCTGCAAGGCTATGCTTAGGAGTGGTGCTTACAGTGTTGATGATGTGCTCCTGCCACTGGGCTATGTAAGCATAGGAAGATATGTGGACTTCGGAAAGAGTTGGAGCAGTTTTCTTTTGAAGAGATAGGAACTGGTAGGTGGAGAAAAACATCCTTTCAGCAGCAGCAGCAGCAGCAGCAGATGGCTTCTCCTAGTGAGGAGTTTGACAGTGAGCTGCTTCCTTTCCTTTCCTCTGGTGTTTTAAGCTGTACTGTTAGGGAGTCTACACCATGTGCCTCAAAGCTGTCCCATAGTGCACACTGGGGTCTTACTCCTCCAGCTGCTCCCCTTGGGAGCTAAATGGGATGGTACTCAGCTGCTATCTGGCCTGCATGCCTTGGTCTCCTGCCAGGATCCCTGGTATGAGGCAAAGGTAGAGATCCAGGTTTCATCCTGAGCTGGATTTGGAGGGTAGTTGGGCTCTATGACCTGGGAGCTAAAATGTCTTAATGGGTAGCAAACTTTAAATGTTGTCATAGGGAACACAGGGAGGAATCCAGGAAGTTGCAGAGCCAAACTTGCTTAGTGCAGGACCTTAAGCTTTTTAGTGGAGTGTTAATAATGGTCTGTCAGCTTCCAGCACAATCTGCTGGAGCACTGACAGCATTCAAGCTTTGTCAAGAATGTTTGAATTAACAAATTGTTGGTTTTCAGGACTGGAGCCATTACTCATACAGGCTTTTCTGTAACTTGCAGTGTTTGAGTTAAGGCATGTAGGAGAGGGAGAGAGAAGACTTATCAAATGAGCAGATGTAGTTGGGAAAGTGTTGACACAAAAATCCTTTTTCAGGTCTGTGAAATGGCTGCAGTAACACTGCTATTGCAGCATTTTGACATTTCTTGGTGTGAACCAGAAGATGTAACAGTATCCTTTTGTGTCAGATCTGAATGCCTGTGCCTCCCTCTACATGTGTAGCAGTCCAGGTAGAAAGATGGTAAATGAGTAAGGGTGTGGAAAGCATCATCAGTAGACTGTTACTGAGGCACAGTTACTGTGTTACATAGGTCAGGTACTGGCAGCAGTCCGGCTCAGGCAATGCAGATTCTGGTTGCTGACTGTGCCCCTCCAGGAAGAAGGCTGCTTCCTGGGTCTTCTCTGATTTGGTGCTGCAGAGAGTGTATTTGAGGATGGACCTGCAGTGACGGTGACGTTGGTTGTCTGATCTTACTCTGGGAGCAGGAGCACATTCCTGCCACGTTATTTCTGTCTCTTAGGACTGGGCAAACTGGCAAATGGAACAAAGCAAGCTTCTCTTGTTTCACAGGCAAATGTGGTGAAATACAATAGACTGCCTAACATTTCTGTGGACTGAGCCACCAGGTGAGCTGGGAATATCTGTCTGCTTCCCTTCTCCCTTTAAACTGTAAGAAAAGCTATCTGTTGATCTTGTAATTTCCTTTTGTCTAGAGAGGAGAGGCAAGCTGTGAGGCTTTAGCAATGAAAAAGAAGTGCAATGACGTTTCCTCTGTATGTTGCAGATAGACAGCAATGATACCTGAAAGCCTGCAAGGATGTGCTTCCTTTCTCTTACACTCAAAATCTGAGTAGAAGTGTTCTCAGAATAGGGGCAATTATTTGGTATATATTTCACAGTGGTAGTCAGAAGCAACAAAAGCATTGAAATGCATTTGCTGTGCCCTTCAGAGAAGTCAAAACTAATTGACAGTGTACAGATTGGAATGTTTTCTCATACTAGCCTGAAGTCTGAACACATTTTTGTTTCCAGATTTAATCTTGAAAAACAGAGCAAGAAAGTACCAAGATACCACAGCAGTAGTTCTCTCTATCCCAAGAAAGGATCAAGTGTGCTCAAAACATTCATGTATTTAAAATATTCTTTCAAGAAATGAAACAATGAGGATTTTATGGCTGCTACAAACAACCTCTTCCATTGTTTTTGGAACCTTAATAATGGAAAGCTTGCCCTTGTGTTTAACTTTGTTTTCCTTTGCTGTGATGGGAGTGTGTTCCTTTAGCTAGGGCTTTTACTGAAACCTGTGGTTACCAGATGGTGCCTACATGCCCAATGGAGCCAAGCTGAAGATGGTTTCATTTATGATGTAAAACAAAGAAGCATTTCCTGCTGAACAGGATAACTACTTGTTGTCAAGGGATGCCTATTCAATGTTGTTTGGTTGTTGTTTTTTTTTTACTTTTTGGGGAATATGTACACAAGAGGTAGCAAGAGGCACTCTCTGAGCCTGAACTTCTTTTAATGCATCATAGTCTGTGGAAGTGAACCAGATCCAAAAGCTTAAATCTAGTAATAGACTTAGTTCTTGGTGTAGCTCTGAGGTCAGCAGCTTAGCTGCTCTATGTCTCTCTATTATATTATATAGTAAAACAACTCTAAGAGTTTTTTTGTTCACTAAAACATGAGATTTTAGATTAATGACCTCTGGTAGCCCACATATTTCAGAATGTCTACTTGAAGTTTTCTCTTCGAGGTGAGTCCTAAAGGACTGTATTATTGTTAGTAGCCACTCCTGAGCTGCAGAAAAGCCTTGGGGATGATCATCCCCAGTTGTGCCCTGCTGCAGCACAGCAGGAATCAAGTCAGAGGACTTGGAAGTGTATGAAAGCACGTTAAGGGAAGAACAAATGCTAAAGAGACCCTAATTTTTCTGGCAGATGGTGTTTGAGTGTTTTTTCTATCTCCAAGTAAATCATGTAATCACATAATAATGTTTCAGTTCAGTTATTTAAATTCATGTTTTCTCATTGCTCCATTCTTATGCTTCTGTCTCGACTCAGACCTGCACTTGCTGACTCCAGTGTGCTTTCCTGCTGTGTTTAGCCCTGGTGGTGCAGTTGAAATCTTTGAGTGGCTGGTATTAAAATGTTAGTGACCACATGCAAGTGATTAACATTGATGTGGTTTCCCTACACTTAGTGGAAAATTCTTGGTCTTATGTTAATTTAGTAATAAAAGGAGATTAAACACCCCTAAATATTTCCAATGTAGTCTTATAGGCATGGCTGAAAATGTGAGGGGAAGAAATTACATGGTGCTGAGACAGCAACATGGTTTAATGGCAGCTGATCCTGCTGATATTTTATAATTTCTTGCAAGCACTCACTGTCTACATTGCAAGAAGGATTACTTTGGTATCTCTGTTAGGGGATCTGTTGCATAAAGCTGTTGCTATCTGCTAGCAAGGGGTTATGGACCTTCTGAACGTTTTGCTGCTCAAATAATGCTCTAGAAATGTGTACCATGTTGAAGAGGAGTGTTGTCTCCTCCCACAGAAGAGACAAAAATCCATCCGACCCTGTTAGAGCTATCAGTGATGACAGAGGGGCTGGAAAAGAAGTGCCCTGGAGCTTGACCTATGTCTGTAGAGCATGAATAGTCTTCTGTGGCCATCCTTGCAAGCAGTAGAATACACTCTTCATCTCCCTTGATCTCTAAGTATTTTTACAGCCTAACAAATATGGGGAAGTGAGGGAGAAAATTGGGGATGGGAACACATTCTGGAATGAAAAAGTAGGCCTGTGAATGTTAAAAAGAGAATCTGCTCCTTTTTGCTTCCTTTCTCCCCAAACTGCTTGCAAGTCAAGGTCCTTCTGCTGGACTACGCCATTGCTCAAGTGCATGTGTGCATTGTATGAAAAATTATACCTAATCATGTAAAATAACTTTAAGATGGGAGAGTTCGTGTGTGTTCTCATGCTCTGTAACTCCTGCCTACCTTGCAATCTCTCCTGTAGGCTTTGCACGAGTTAGATGAGTTTGCCACTGAGCAGAATTCTTTCCTCCAGAGCTTTATCTTTTAAATGACCTATTGAAAAAGTCCCCCTTTGCGTGTATGCAACTGATTTTTATGAAGTCTTGTCTAATCTTCTAATCCAGTTTTCATCTTATGGTGTAATTTACTTTTATCCCCAAACCCAGCTCTCCAAATTTGCCAAAGAAAACACTGGGCACTATAGAAAGACCATTTTAAATGAAGCTGGTTTTCATATCTTATATATATATGTAAAAAAAGAGAGAATTTTATGCTCTGATTAGAGACTAAGTGGACCCTTGAAACCACAGTCTCTCTCCTTATTAAAATTTTATATCTCTCAGTTAATAAGGGGCCATGAAAATGCTGGAATTTTTCTTTAAGGGCCAATGTGAACATTATAATAAGATCTTTTTAGTCATAACTAAGAAATGCTGCTAAATGAGACTTCCCAAGCTGATATGAGAGAAAGATGATATTGTATTTGTCTTGGGCACCTGCAGCTTCCATAGTTTGTGAGCTCTCCATGATTGTTAGCTCTCTGCACTGCTTAGAGAGAGGCTTGCAGAGGCACTGCAAGATGGGTCTTGATTGCTGTAGAAGCATTTAGGTGGCAAACTCCCATGGGGTATTTAGGCATAAATTATTTGTGTAAAATCTCACAAGGACACAGAAACCTGCAGCTTGAACTAACATACCTGACTTCCCACTCAGTGTCCCTGATGCCAACCAGCTCTTTTCCCCTATCTCAGTGGTTGTAGCTTCCCTGGAACAGCTCACTGTTGCTTTATATAAACTCCTTTTAGGTGCACTGGGCATATGAGGAAATAGGGATTATGGCCTGACCCAGGAGCAATTAGTTTGTGTACCCAGAGCTGGTTGTGCACTGTTGTTCTGGTACTATTGGTTTTGGGAATGCTTCCTCTGGATTAGAGAAGATTTCAGTTACAGTTTTGCTCTTGGAAAGAATGATCTAGAGACCATGTGCTGTATGAATGTGTGCTTTCAATGGTCAGCAATGTCAGTTTAATTTACGGAGCGTGGTGCTTATGGATACAATGTAGTGCAGACTTTCTCTTAAGTCCATCTGATGATAATATGCTGAGATCCTAAAAACTGCACCATTTCCCCCTCCACTTACTTTGTGTTTGCCCCAAAGAAGAAAGGTAGATTTTCCTCATGAGGCCCATTTCCAATGAATGGTGTTTAGTTCTGCCAGCTATTCTATCATTTGGCCAACCTCATTTAAAGACTTATGCTCTCGAGTCATCTCATGTTGCCATTTATTTATCCTTCACCCAAACCATTTTGTGCATTTACACACAACTCTGGAGGCTATAAAAGCCTTTGGAAGTCCTTCCAGTTGCTGGCATGTTTCTGCTTTCTCATTCACATTTCCTATCAGCACAGTGATTAAATTATGTTTTCATTCTTTATTAATGGCCTACTGTATCATCTTTCTACTGCATTGTCTAGGATTAGTATCTTATAGCTGCAGATCTTATACTTTGCTTTTTGAATATGGATACAGGACTGTAACTTCTCTACTTTGTGGAGTTTCAGTGGAATTCAGTATTTATTAGACATAGCTATCAAATGACCAGACGTCATCTAAGCTAACTGTTGTCGGATCCTTGGATGCAAGTTACCTTAACCTAGCTAGTATAGTTTAAAATTGTGTGTTTAATGCATTGTAACTGTTCATTCCTAGTAGGAATTTTTTAATGTTCTCCCTAGTTACTAGTGGTTTGAAAACTTCTTCATAAGGAGGAGATAAAACAAAGAGGTCAGGTCAGATAAAAGGAAGTATGTGTTTGACCAGTGATTGCATTTTACCTCTTGGTGCAAGCCCCAGAGGGCTGGGGAGCTCAGGCTTGCTGGTAGTGTCAGTGTTAGCTGCTGGAGGGGAGAGACTCTGAGAACACTTGGCTTCTCTCATGCTGATCATACTCCTTCCAAAAATGTTTATGGTTTTTGAAATCTGATGACTTAGGTGTTCAGGTTGAATATGGTGTCCTAGGTCATGACAGGAGTTGTGAACTTGCAGGTGTCCATGTTCACACAAATGCAGTGTCTAGGCCTTGCTGATTGTTCTGCTTTCACAGGCAGTCCTTATCTGAATTCTTGATTTTCTAGCAAGCAAAACACAGAAACTTGTGGAAGGATTTCCCTTAAAGAACAAAAGTAAAATCTCTCAGCTAAGCTCCCTCATATTCTGCAAATGCACCTATTTTTCCATTACAGATGGAAAAATGGAACCTTTGTGTATGTGCTGACTTCAGGCTCAAGATGACATATTTTCTTCTATTTTAGCATATTAAAAATCACACCTTTAGTTAAACTGGTTCAAGCTGTCACATACAGAAGACCAGAGACGGAGCATGCTAAATAACTGCTTTAAAACTGGGCAAGAATTATGACTTTATCCTTTAGTGGCTGAATGGCTCCAGCTGGCTTTTGTTGTATCGTACAAGAAACCTCTGTCTGAGGCAGTGTCAGGATTAACAGCCTGGCTGGTTTGTTCCCTTTCTCAGAATGCTACTCCCTCTGTCTGACATCCTGGATGCTCTGAAAATTACTATAAAATCGTAGGTGAAAAATTAACTTCCACGAAGAGTGGCTCACCACAATAGGCAGACTTTTACAAGACAAAGAAATTCTTAAAAAAATGTTATTTATTACCGAGAAAACCAAGGGAGATGAAGAAATGTAGGAAGGGAGGAAGAGCAGAATTGTTTTTGGACCAAGTGCTTTTCGAGGTCTCTTCCATAAGATGGCAGCACCTTATTTTGTGAACTGGAATGGGAGACTGATGTCAGAGTACCTGCTGAAAGCTCTACAAGACAGGCATTCAGTATTAAGCTTTAACTCTCTTCGCTTGGTACACATTCATTAATAGTTGTCCCAGTATAGATCTGTTGTGAACAACAGATTATGTGCAAATCTCTTTTGAGGTGTTTGGTGCAGTGGTGATTTTATCTTATTTTTTTTTCTAAATGCAGACAGAGATGCTAAGAGGAAAACTCACCAAGAGAGTTGTTAGTATCAAATGACACTTTTGCACTTGTAAGGGTTTAGTGTGCGGGATGTGGGGAAAGTGACAGGGTTGTTTGACTATTTTGATGTTTTTAAGTACTTCACTTTCTGCAGTTATTTTGCTAATAACTGCCCAAAGCAAGAATTCTGATAACAGAAGAGGTAGAAAAACGGTTGAGATTTTCTCTCCTCAAAGATATGGAGATCAGTTTCATGACACTGAACTGTGGAATTGGACACATATTTTTCTTTTGAAGAGGGAGGTTGTGGAGAGGCAGATTTTTTTTCTTTTCCTAACAGAGAACAGTGGAAGGAAAAACATTTGGGAAGAACTATTTTCTGTAGTCTTAAAACAAAAAGGATTTTATATTTCTGCTATTTTCACTTTCCCCTCCAAATGTTTTCCACATTTTCGGTGACACTCACAGTGGTGTGTGTAATACATTTGTGCAGTTTGACTGTCTCCAGTTCTTTTATGCATTTTTCTCTGCACATGAGTGTCAGACACTTATCCCATTAGTACCAACTACTTAACAGTCATAAACTGCTGTGATACCCACTAATAGAAGATTCTCTTTAAGTGCAAATTATGAATAATTTTCTCAGTGTTTGTACTTATTCTGAATAGCTGGATAATACAGGAGGAGTCAAAAGCCACCTGGTTTTGCTTTCCTTGGTTCTATACTGGCTAATGTTAGTCATCTGTTTTGGTTTCCTGTGGCCGATTAGTATCCAATCTATCAAATGTTCAGGAGTCACAGAACAAAGTTGGAAACTTGAAGAGTGGAAGGAATAAGACACTGTGGTATTTGTCAGTCATTAATTGTTACATTAAACTATTTAAGTTCCATGATTCTGATTTCTGTGTGTTGGTGCATTGCAGTACAGTCCAAAGGGGGTCCATCATGAGCCAGTTCTGATGTTGCTTCCCTGTCCTCTAGTTTATACTCTGGCTTGGTGAGAACCCCAGGGCTGGATCTTGTCTGGAAGTGAATGGGCCAAACACAGCAAGTGTTGGTGGTTTCCACAGACATGCTGGGAAAGAGATGTGCCCAAGTTACTAATGACAGGAGTCTGACAGTTTTGGTCTTGGAGCAGAACCTGGGTGTTTGAAGGCCAGGAGCATCTCTTTTTTAACTATTGGTCCTGCTTTTCTACTGAAACCATCAGCTGAGATGAGTTGCTTTAGCCCTTTTTTCTTCCTCTGAACTGTGCCCCAAGTTGAACTAGGAAAAGAAGGACTTTGAGCTCACAAATTTTGGCCAGTGGTGAAGTTTAAAGTCTTCAAAGAAGTTATGCTTGGCAAGAAATGCAATATTTTAAGGGGTCATGTCATTGTTACTGGTGTGCAGTGTGTGTGTTGCCTGATTTATACCAAGGAGACTCCTGGAATATGTGTCCTGGTGACTTCTTTCTTTTTTCCAATTAACTTTAAAGAAATAAAAAGAGAGATGAAAGCAAGCTATTTGAATAATATTTGAAATGTGTTTATTCTAGAAAGGTTCACCCAAGAGTCCACTTTCTTTCACTTTCAGAACAGTCTTTTTCACCTCAAATTATTTGCACTGTGATAGCATCCAGGGACTCTGGTCAGGATGGCTCCAGAGGGCTTGGGGAAACAAAATGGGTGAAATGAAAAGTAATGAGAGCAGTTTGGAGTGTATGAGGAGCACTGGGTGTGCAGAGTTGGCCTGTGGCACTGAGCACAGGAGCAGATTGACGCAGAGTTGGAACCTGGATGGGGAACACCAAGTTCAAAGTGAAGGGCCTGGTTTATTCAGTGCAGTTGGAGTGAATGAGGCTGAGAGGGACGGCCCAACATTTAGCTGAGTGTTAGCCTAAGGATGGGGCTTTTCATGACCACATAAAGTGCTTTTGATTTTCTCTCCTGCAAAGTTTTGTTACAGAACAAATTAGCGCCAATAATTTTGGTTAGTAACTAATTCCTTGGAGCAAATAGTTTTAAATCAATTGAGTATCAGATGTTGCCATGTACTACTCTGTTTTGGTGTTTAGCCACAAATAACTCATGTCAATATATTTGTATTTTAGTGCAACATAATTTACTGCTAGCAAGCATGTAATTCCTAAGAGAGAGAGCGGCATTTGACCTATCTATTCTTTGGTCCATTCTATATTGAATCTAACACAATGGGTGCAGCTGAGTGATTTAATGTCATCCTGAAAGAACTCACACAGGCTGAAAAAGAAAACAGGCCATGGAAATAAATGGTGGCTAAATGTATTCTTAAATAGAGGGATACAATGCACACAGATTGTGTATAATGCTGTTACCTGCTGAACTTTTTCAACAGTCTTGAAGCCTTCACCTGCTGTGGGGTAAGAAAAAAAAGGTGTCTGGTGGGTTAAATTCCACTAAACAGTAAATTCTATGAAATGCTCCTTTCATGTCAGATGGAAGTTGAGGATTCCAGTACAGTCCAAGAGAAATGCATACCAAGAAATTCATATCAAGCATGAAGGCATTCTGTTTATTGGCAGAGTGGTTTAAGTAAGAGTGAGAAATCCAATAAATCTGCTAAAATCTTCCTACTAGATGGAGGTAACTTGGGGAGTTTTCAAGTCTGCTGTGTATCAAAGCAATTTGATAGTTCACTGGCTGTTTGTGGGCTGGATGAAAAGAAGTTGTGGAACTGATCAATAGCCTTAAAATAGGTTGCCCGTATGCCAGGGCTGGCACTTGGTACAAATATACCTCTTCCTGTGGCCAGATCCTGGCATGACATTAGCACGAAGTGCTGGCTTGTGTTACAACAAAGCCACTTTCAGCAAACGGACTTTGTTTTGATTTTGGAGAGTTTGTGTTTTAAAACTGCCAATATTCAACTCGGAGAAGCTGTGTTTTAAAATTGTCAGTACTAACTCAGAGAGGCTATTTACCTTTTATTTACTGGAGAAACTATGTAATTCCTTGCATTAGGATATTCATTAATTCTGCTCTGTTTTAACTATGTCAGAAACCTACTAAAAGAGTTCAGAAAAATTCCATGGGAGATATTTCAATGTACTTCAGATGATTTATTGTGTTCTATTTCTAGCTTATTTTATTTAAAATTGTACTCTAATGCTTTCCTGAACATGGGCCTAAATAAGTTATTTTAATTTCAAAAACAATGGGAGTAACTTCAACCAATACACAGAAGGATATTACTGAGCAAGTGTAGTGCTTGCTACATGGGGTTGTGTGCTGCTCTTGAAATAGTACCTAAGGCAACTGTAAATCAGACTTTGTGGTACTGTTGTCCCCACTGCTGCAATAGAATCTGCTTGTTAGGAAGCTCACAGCCCTTGAATCCTACTGAGCTCTGGGAGGCTTTGTGTGAGCTTGAGGATCTGCACCAGGGTGAACTCTTGGAAAGTGGAGGCTTCAGTGTTGAAAATGGAGTGACAGGATGGAGTTCAGAAAACACGAGTCCTCATGTAGCATCTCCTGCCCAGGGGAATGGCAGCTTTATGGCTGCAAGGTTTAAGCAGGTTGCTATTTACTAGTCTTCTAGTGTTTAGTTAAAAGATAGTTAGAAGTGGACTAAGGAGGCAGAAATGAACAGAAGTTTTCCCTGTGCTGTGGGTTGGTACAGGCTGATGTAATTCTGTTTCTTGGAGAAACTGGTACCAACAAAATATGTACCAGTAAGAAGCCAATTTATGTACCAGAAATGACTACATGTGTTACATAATTAGAATACCTGCTCCTACTTCTGAAAGCTATCTCTGCTGGGCCTGCTTTTAATCTAGCATCATCTCTTCAGCTTACAAGATGAAATGTAGCTGGGGAGTGTTATGAGAACCAGATGGAAAGCCTGGCTGCCAAGGGTTAGAGACTACCTTGGCCCACTCTGAGCTGAATGTACTCTGTACCTTTGAATGATACCTTAATCCATGATAAAGACAGACAGCTCACTTTTCCAAAATTAAAACCATATTCATCACTGGTAGCCTCTTTCCAACACAGTTTAGGCTACTGCTCAGAGAGATGCCGTCTGGAACAGCTTGATACAGGCAGAACGACATGACTACACATGGATAAGATAAAATCATTCAGCTACCTAATAAATAAATTTGAAAGATGTTCTAAGATGATACAAATTCAAGTCCTAACTTGATTTATTATCCCAGAGGGATGTTTGCTCCACCTTTCAATCACTGAATCCTGATTTATGGTACATGTTTTTACGCTTGATTTTTCCCTCCCCCTCTTCTAAGAAAGAAACCCTTTAAAATGTAGTTAGTTGACCCAGTGCTCTCTGTCCAGCTAGTGTATGCTGCTTAAATTAATACAACTCATTCAAAAATGCAGTTGAATGGATGGATTTTTAAGTCAGGAAGGATTCAGTTTTGGTAACTAAATGTTATTCCTACATGGTAGAATACCAGTGGAAGTAAAGTCAATAAACTCTAAAGGCAAATATATTAAAGAATTCTTATGCGTCATGATTTGCCTCTTGCCATCAAGGGAAAAGATTGTATTTTATATAGGACAGGAACTGAGATGTTTCCCTTTCTGTGGTCCTGTGTGGATTTATCTAAAGCAGCAGTGAAGAGAAACAAGAGTTTCATAAAGAAAGCCTTGTTGATAATTACAGAGTGGTTGCAAGGGTATGTTCATAACCTTTATTTTTCTTGTTCAGAACTTTATTATGGATCTTTAACTTTCAAATGGCTCTTGATACTTTGCATGTGTGAGACAGATTTTAGGTAAATAAACATAACTTATTATTTTGGGACAATACTTCAAATATACATTTTAAAGGCCATGTTCTTTGTTTGGGCACATATCACTCTTATAAATCTGTAAGCTAACTATTTTAAACCAGATTATCAGATTGTAAATAGGATAGGATGGAGCTAGAGGGAGAAATAAATACTGTTTCTAGTTAACAGTTCTAGCAAATTGCTTATACATGAAGCAGGTATAAATTATGAATTAGTTGTTCAAAGTTTTCAGCATGGTTAGACATAGAAAAATTAGCTGCAAAAACATAAGAAGTTGTGTTAATTTGCTAATTCACAGGCTATATTTATGTTTGCAGAAAAGTAAGGATCATCTGTATATTCCATCAGGAGCAGAAACTGATTGAGAAAGATGTGAAACTTAGTTTACCAAGTTCTGTTTATAAAGATAAAATATGTCTTTGGCTAGAATTTTGCCTGTTGTTTTTTTAATACCTCTTGAACTCTGATGGTGGAATTTTTATACCCCTGCACATATGAACAAATTGATGGTGGTAGTAACCTTCAAACATAAGACATTCACTGATCTGGAAGAAAAACTTTATGTAGCCTTTCTTGATTCCAGGTAATGTTCTCCTTGGCAAACAATTTATATTAAACTCCCAGTGTCCTCAACACTGAGGCTATGGTTGATGCAGCCGGTACTCTGTGTCCTATACTGTGGTGTTTGAACCATTGTGCATGTTGTAGAATTATTTTCACAAACCATTGATTCAAAAGGCTGTGGACTTTAAGAACAGCATGTTTTGAAACTTTGAAGGCTTAACAAAAGACCCTCAATCCACCAGAAGACTGCGTCTTATGGGCACAGTTTGCAGCATTGCTGCTTACAGCATTTGGTGGATATCCAGATACAAGCATCATAGTTATCTCTTCTCTAGAATTTATTATGTCCATGCTTTGCTGGAACTGGTAGCAAAATTAATCATACCAATATTTTTTTGTTTGTTTGTTGGTTTGGATTTTTTAAAATATTTAAAGGGTTAATATTTCAGAGAACCAGGCCTTAAGCTGTATTCCTTCTATTTTGAACTGGTAGTATCTCTATTTGTGTATGACACCATGAATTTCTTTGATTTATTCTTTTAGTCAAAGAAAAAGAAAAACATTCAAAGTCTACTGTAGGTTATGACAAATAAAATTCCTGATTTCTTATGTCTGAAGAGCTAAGTACCACCATGGCCTGGCTGGTTCAGATTTGTTCTATCTGAAGGTGTTATGCTGCTCTTTATTCATGCTTCATTTGAGATTCTAACCATTCAAAGTATGTGATCCTACTAGTATATACAATACATTTATTTTATCGCAAAAACTTTGTTATTTAATGCCACACACAGTTTTCAAGGTGCCTTAGATTATAAGTAAAAGGGTAGTGTCAACTATTAATATCTACAACTTAAAGCAGACCTAATCTAGTAAAGGGAAAAACATTAATCACAAGATGCTTGTGTGCCAGCAGGAGAACTTGCCCTTGCGGGGTAAGACAAATCCTACAGGCTGATAGAGCTTTGTTCTTGTCTGACTCCTTGGAATGCCTTGAGCAGCAGCTGGCTTTCTGGCAATGCTGCACTGAGAAACGTGGTGGCAGAGCATCTCTGGAAGAGTAGCTCAGACCCAAACCTGGCAAGGGAGAGGAGGAAGGGAGGGATGATGCCCTGTGACAGAAGGTCTAACAGTGGGAGAGGCAAGGCACAATTCTGGGAATAAGTTACACTTAAACCTGAGGCAGTGCAGAAAGGGAAGCTGTGAATGGCATTGTCTGTGGAGACTTGCAGGGCCAGAACTAAAAATAGTCTAAGTTTTCATTTGTATCTGTAGTGCCTGTGCCTCAAAGGGATGTTTTGCATGGCTTAAGGTAATGCTGAAATCAGGAGATGGTGAGGACACAGGTTAAGTCTCCTGTGTGCCTCAGTCAAAGTTCTCTGCCTGTCATTTGCTTCATATACGATGTGTTTCAGTATGAGGAACGCAGCTAGAGTGAATTGGTCCACAAAGAAGAAAGCTAACCTTTTCACCACTTAATCGATATTTCCTGAAGAGTTGCCTCCTAAGAGTTGTGTCCTAAGCAGAGTTATGATCTTTACACAATAAATCATGCTGTTACTGACCTAAAACCTTCCCTGCCAAATGTCCTCTCTCCTGACAAGTGACATTTCAGGCAGGAGTTTTAGCACTTAGGACAAGGACAGTGTGTGTTACAAAGCCCATTCTTGGGTGCTCTGCAGATAATAAACTCTAAGTTACTCATGATGATAATTTTGGGGAATTTCAGAATGTCTCAGCTCATATGACAGATTCCTGGATTTTGACCAAGAGGGTATTATAAATAATAAACAAACATCAATATCATTTCCATTCACTATACTTAACTACCATCTTGGATGCAGATTAGTTTGTGCACTTGTATTGCACCCAGACATACACAAAGTTTAGATTTCTCTTGAAAATTTTTAGTGTTTTGGTAACTAAATCAATAAACGTATAATCTTTCAGGAGCTGGCAGAACAGCATCTAGTTCTCATTACCTCTTTGTTTCCCTCCACCCTTTGGCTCTCACCGTAACTGAAGAAAACTGCTCTGGCCACTCAGCTCAGGATCTGCAAGATGAAGTTCTACATCTTCCAGATGTGGCACCCAGTTGCCAGCACTTATCTTACCCTTTGGTATGCGTTGGGCCTCTGCTTTGGCCTCAGAGCTCTTTACCTGTTTCCAAGTCTGCTGATGATGCTCCTTTAGCCATGGTGCATAGTACTGGATTCCTGTGTTGCTCTCTGTGATACTGTGGAAAGGGAAAAGAATGGGGGATGCTGTGAGAGATAATTACATGGAGCTAACAGTAAGCTCATTTTACCTACAAACATATCCAAACTAAACTAGTTATTTCACAGCTCATGTCTAGCTTTTTTCTATGACATAGATATGTGCAGAAGAGCACTCTACCATCATGTCATGGTTCAGAGTATCTGCATATTTCTGTAACAGCAGCAGTTGATTTTCTATTTTAAGTAGAATGGTATTGTGAGAAAATTGTTATTGTTAACATTTGTCTAGAGCAGGTTACCTCTTTTAAGTGGCTTCATGCCATTAAGTGGGAAGGTAACCACTACAGTACAGCAGTTTGTCCACAGAGAAGAAAAATAACCCTTCAAACTCCCGGCACCAGTTCCACATTAGAGATAAACTGCTGTAGTAGATTGAAATGACAAGAATCACATTTTTAAATGAACATGTAAACAAGGCATGTGCAGGAATCCTAATTTGCACATATGTCTTGGGATTTTTGCGCACACACACAAAAAAACAATTAAAAAAACCTGGCAAACAATACATAATGTAAGACTGAAGGGATGATTTTAATATTATAGTACAAGTAGTGTGTGAAAAGACATAAACAGACTTTCAGTATCCAGTGTTTTCTTTAATAAGTATTACCAGGACAACTCACTGTAAATGCCCAAGGAAACCTGTTATGGCATGCATATATAGACTATGCTAGTCTAGAGTATTTATACATAAATATACTCTAGAGTAGAGGCCTGGTAATTCACTTTTTTATCTTTGAAGATACAATGCAAGAGACTAATCATTTTATTGGACAGGTCCTTTCCTGTCTCAGCAGGTGTAACATGGGATGTCATTTGTTCTGGGCAGCAGGAGTGCCATACATAAATAGAAACATTTCTTGTTGTTCTCCATTTCAGGTGATGTATCCAGCAGCATTGTTTTATGAACAGCTCTTTAGGGGGCTGAGAGGTACAGGCAGCCCCTTTGTGCTTTCCTGCATGCTCCATGGGAGAAGCAGGGTCCCCTCAGTGAGGCTGAGGGCAGCTGAGCTGAGGCTGAGGTGCTCAGCTGGGACCGTGGTTTCCTGCTGTGCACTGGGGAGTAACAGGTTTGCTGCCACTTTAAACTAGCAACCTAAATTTGCTGCTTTCTTCATAACTGGCAAATTCAGGCTTTGTAAAATTATATTCTATTTTGCCAGCCATGATAAAAAACACCAGTTTGGATGGTGGAGATCTGGTTGTCCCGGAGCACTGGGAGTGCAGCAGGGCACAGTGACAGCTAAGGCTGGGTGATCAAAGGGGTTGAGCACTGGTGCCCTGCTGCCACCACAGCCAGCCTCAGCTCAGAGAGTGGAGTGGTTATTTGGGCTGCAAGGCCAGCACTGAGGCTAGTGTCTTAGAGCTAGTTTCAGAATTGCAATGTCTTTTTCCCACTCTGGTTTCATATAATTGTTTTATATATCTGAAACTTTGATAACTGGCCAAGTTGAAAGCCCACTTTCAGGTGAAACCCATATATTTCTCAATGTAAATATTGTGTTTTAATAGTTTACTAACATCAGTCTGTGTGACATCATTACAATTTATTGTTATATAGTAGCTGACTTTCAAATATGATGGCACTGTGAAATAATTGTTTATGTGATTTAGTAGAAAACTATAAATAGAGGATGGGGGCTCCATCAGTCTGTATCTAAGTACAGATGAAGTGACTAACCCTGAGCCTCTCATATGTATGCCTTCTTTTTTTTTCCTATGTTGGGGAAAGCTGCACAGAAAGTCTTTGCTGTTGGTTATGTGATTATGCATATATTCACTTCCAGCCCAATTGCTGCCAGTGTTACAATGCACCAAATAATCACTTTTTTAAAGTTGCTTTTAAAAATTACATTAAAACCAACCAACCAACAAACAAAAAAAAAAGGAGAAAAAATCTCTGCCTCCCCTTCTTCTGCCCCCAGTAAAAAGTCATGGGGTTGGCTTTTTCAGTAAGATCTTGAACGTGCGATTCTGCAGGGTTGTCTCTGAGCCATAAATGGAATCCATATTGCAGGGATGGCCTTGAAGTAGTGGAGAAAGGAAAAAGCAGCTGTATTTGCTATCCTGCAGCTCTGTGTTTTTCATTATGTTCTCCCTTAATTTTGTTTTGAGTTATATTTTCTGGAGCAAACAACCTCCTTGGTAATGGTCTACTGCAGACAGTAGGTTGAATTCCTGGTGCTGGCTCTCCAAGGAGTGTCAGATGTGACACTGCAACCTGTTAAGTGAAGCACCAAGGTGTTCATAAAACACAAGAAGTGTTTTCTGTGTGTGAAAGTTCTGGCACAAGTATTTGACTGAATGACTGTGAGTATTATTACTGAAAACCCAACCCAACCAGCAAGATACTGCCAGAGTTAGCCTAACGATCCAAAGAGTACTTTACACAGCTGATGACCAGGACAGGTTTATCCCCTCTCAAAATGACACATTGGAATAACATTAGCTAACTGTCTGTAGCCTGACTGGGGCGTCTCCTCCCAGACACATAATTGGTACTGTCACCTCTCATGCTGTATGGTATGCAAAGCTGATGACTATGAATTTTGCCCATATGTTTTTAAGTGCACTGGATGCAGTCAGCCTTGACTTCTGAACAAATAGTGATAGCTCAATTAATGGACTGAAAAAGCCCAAAATTAAAGCATGTTAGAGTGCATGCATTAGCAAGATGGTTTTTCAACAAGCTGTCAGCCAGCATATGTCAGAACAGTAAAGCTACTGTGGTAGAAACAAAGAGGTTCCACTTGGATAACTAAAGCCCAACTCATCTTTGGTCAGGTTTGCAAGACTGGATTTACTTTATTTTTTCCTTACTTCATGCAATCAGTGTCTGTCTATAGACACTGTGGTTGGAGCTCAAGAGGACGAAGAGGGCCCCAGAGAAGGGTTTAATCTCATACAGCTCTCTATAGTATGCAAAAAAATCTTCCCCCTAGTGAAATACTACAAAATTGAAATAGAATTATTAGACACTGGCTACATTTTTAAAGGATCAAAATAATATAGGCACATTGCTGCTTGATTTTTGGCTCTCTAGTAACTAATTTCTCCCAACCTGAATCTGCACATTGGTAATGCAAAATGTTTTACTTCACATTAGAGTGTTTATTTATGCAGCTTCATTTCCAATAAAAGCTATGCTTTACAGTGCATTATACAGAAAGACAGCAGTGCACTGAATTGCAAGGTCACGCTATAGATCATATTTGCTCTGCCAAACACCCAGTCAGGAATTTTGGAGTAAGCTGTAGTAAGGGGCTGAGCAGTGAGCAGAGCCAGAAACAATACAGGTTAGAAAAATGTTTGGTTTATTTAGTGAAAGAAGAAAGACTTTGACTTATTAGGGAGGCTTTTCCTACTGTATTCATTCTAAGTCCAGGTCCTGGAAAGAAAGTTTGGGATGGAACTTCCTGTAGTTGACCCTAATCTGTCCTCAGAGCCTCCTGCGTCTTCCTCTAAACTGAGGAGTATGAGGTGTGTTTGAAGATCTAACTAAGCATTTATGCTCTGCACTATTACATTACCAGACCCTCACCTTTTTCCATTTTGTATGTGAGGCTGTATGTCTGGTGAAAGGTGGAGAAGTGTCATCTTCTGCATATAGATTAGGTGTGTGCTACTGTGCAGCTGAAAGTAGTGGGCCTAATTAGTGAGAGTTCCTTATTGCATTTGTTTGCAAGGGTAATTTGTCCCCCAGAATCAAAAATTACCCTAAGACAGAGAGGGCAACAGAGATAACATTGCACAGTGCAACCACTGCATATGTTTGTGTATTTTCTGTCTATGGAAAACCATTTGAAGACAATTAAGCAGATGTCTAGGAGGCCAGGAAGTGTCTGATACAGTGTGGCAAATAGCCTCCTTTTAAGGAGGAGTACAGCTTTTAGGTCCTATTTCAGATGTGGGACAAGAGAAGCAGCACTAATTGTGAAAGGAGAGAGGGAGGCACAAGAGGAGTTATAGTCACACCCACATAAAACATGAAAACAAAGTAGATTTCAGTATTGCACAGGCTGTTCTCCAGATGTAGTTGGTGAGGTGCACCAAGAGCACCTGTGGTAAACTGGCCTCCCAACAGAATCAAAGCTGAGCAACAACACATTATACTCCTCAGCAGAGACAGCTGGTTATTTTTGAAGACTATAACATTGATGTGGTTGTACTACCTGAGGGGAGAACACTATGGACAGCACAGAGGAGGTAGTGCCATTTTAGAAATCTTCCTTTTGACTTGGGATTCACCAGGTTATTCCCTGAAGAAGAAAGAAATTGATGATAGAATGAGGAGCATCCTTGGTACAGACCAACTTCTTTTATTTATTTATGTATTTACATGAAGAGAAAGCACAGGAAACTCTTTCAGGAATTGGCAGTAGAAGACACCTCTGAGTCTCTCTCACTTATTGACTTTGACAGAACTGCCTGCTCCTTTGGGCATACTCTTTTAGGGCTCTCATAGCATTGATTCTATGACCAGAAGTTCAGTTTGTTACTATCTCTTTGTCAGGAAATCACATCCATCTGGGTGGTTGTTGTCATCAGGATCCATTGTAACATGGGATTGTTGGTCCCAAGGCCCTTGTCCCACTGTTGCAGCACAAAACATTACTGCGTTGGGGATCTCATCCAGGAGACTTAGTACCTGCAAGTGTTCCTAATGAATTTGCCTGAATATTGCCATAATTTTCAGATGAATCAAGGTCAAACAAGAGTGAAGGATGGAAAATGGATAATGACAACCAAAACAGGGTATTAAAGGATTTTTGATGGAAGCCCAAATAAATAGACAAGTGATGGATGTGGGATTCCTTACATGGATCCATAAAGGAGCTAAGTATCTTCTGTGGTTGACCCAGAGGAAGGCTGGTTCTTTCGCCCTGAACTTCAGCAAACACAAGAAATAGTGGTATCAGTGGCCCAAGCTGAAGGGCTTTCCTAAAAGTATGTTCTACCTCATCTGTCCTAGTTACTGTAGTTCTTCACATAGGCTGCACATTGTATCTGTGTGCTTCTGACCACTGCAGAGTCTCCCGGCTGTTACAGCTGCATTTCTCTCCTGGACCAGATGTGCAGGCTCCCTCTGTACTTGGCACTGGTGAGGCTGCACCTCAAGTACTGTGTTCAGTTCTGGGCCCCTCAACTCAGGAAGGACATTGAAGTGCTGGAAAGTGTGCAGAGAAGGCCAACAAAGCTGTTGAGGAGTCTAGAGAGTAGGTCATATGAGGAGTGACTGAGGGAGCTGGGGTTGTTTAGCCTGGAGGAGTTTCAGGGGTGGCCTTACTGCTTTTTACAACCATCTGAAAGGAGATTGTAGTGAGATGGGGGTGAACATCTTCTCCCAGGCAACTAGAAACAGGGCAAGAGGAAATGGCCTCAAGCTGCCCCAGGGGAGGCTTAAGCTGGACATAGTAGGAATTTCTTCACTGAAAGGGTGGTTAAGCACTGGAACAGGCTTCCCAGGGAAGGGATAGTGAGGTCACTATCCCTGGAACTGTCNTTTAGCCTGGAGGAGTTTCAGGGGTGGCCTTACTGCTTTTTACAACCATCTGAAAGGAGATTGTAGTGAGATGGGGGTGAACATCTTCTCCCAGGCAACTAGAAACAGGGCAAGAGGAAATGGCCTCAAGCTGCCCCAGGGGAGGTTTAAGCTGGACATAGTAGGAATTTCTTCACTGAAAGGGTGGTTAAGCACTGGAACAGGCTTCCCAGGGAAGGGATAGTGAGGTCACTATCCCTGGAACTGTCCAAGAAATTACTGGACATGGCACTTAGTGCTATGGTTTAGTTGACAGGGTGGTGTTTGATCAAAGCTTGGACTTGATGGTCTTGGAGGCCTTTTCCAACTTTAATGATTCTATAATTCTATGGGCAGTGGCAGCAACACTGAGTGTTCTAACACTGAGCTGCCTATTAATCTATGACCTATACAGAGTAAGGTTGATGTTAGGAGCAGCTGGAATCCAGTCTGATTTCAAAAGTGGTTGAAAAGTTATTGTAAATGGGCTTGTCAGCACATACAAGGCAATGTATGAACTTAACTGCTTCCCTGGGAGCTGTGTTCTTGCACAATGTGTAAAGCAAAGACGGTAAACATGATTGCCTTGGCAGACTCCAGTTTGTTTACTGGTTGGGGACAGGCGGCTTTTGCTACTAGAAATTTCCTTTTGAGGAAGACTTTCTCTGGACAGATTCATGTTTATGTCAGTGGTCACTCCTGTAATTTCATTAACTCCTCAATAAGTGAAGAACAAGTGGATCTGACTGAAACACAACAGATTGTTTTTATTGAATTCTTCTTTAATTAAAGCTCTTACTGGCTTCATGCTGTTTTGATGACATAGTTTAGATTTTTACATTCAATGACAGGAGAATGGAGAAAAAATAGGAAATGTTTATTTAATTCATATGCTATAGAATGTAATGACAAGAGATTGTTTCCATACGTACTGTTTTTGTTGACCTTTTAACATTTGGAAATGTCAGGAAATACCATTACTGTAGGTCTATCCAGCTTTAATGCTACAATAACTTTATAGCTATTCACAGGGGAAATTATTATATGTTGCCTGCAACAGTGAAGGTGTATGGAAACATACACACAGATCTCTTTTTCTCCCTCCCTGCCAAGCAGATCTCTGTGACTGCATGCAGTCTCTGTTAAAAATGTGGCCTTTGTGTCCCTGAAATTTTGACTTTGCTTTCAAACCTGTCGGATTTACTGAGGCAGCAAAGAGGTATTTTCTGGGAAGTTTAAAGAAACCTAAAATAGTGTAGAATGCATTTTAACTTACTGTGATTACACATTGGCCAAAATTGCACAGGCTCTTCAAATGCAGATACTAACCTTTTCTTATTTTGGGTTGTTTTTAGAGGGACTGTTAAGATTCAGAGAGGTCAAGAAGGCATCACTTTGACCTATGCATGTTGGCTTGCCTTTAGAACTGAGGAAGAAGTTCTTGTCATGACTTTGCTATTTAAGTCCCCAAAACATGAAAGGGTTTTGCAAGGAAGCAGTGCTCTTCCTGGCTGTGTCAGCGGTGTGGCACACAGTTGTGTCATCTTGGGGTGTGTCATGGAACAGCCCTGGGAGCAGCTGAGCATGGCAGTGCACCGTTACCTTGGACAGCACCAGGCAAGCCTCTGTTTTATGACTGTTCCCTTGACTAAAACAGAAATAGATTAACAGAGAGACCCACGAGAAAGTTATTAACACCAAACACACTGTTTGTGAGATTCTGGCCTAGAAGCTGAACCATCAGTGATTTGAGAGGGCAGGGGATTTTGTCCTGTTGTTAGAAAAAAGGACACAATAGCTGATGGGAATTAGTCTTTCCCCTCAAAATCTCAGCCAAGGGCTTCAGGTATGAAACAAGGGAAACTGAAACTATCAAACACACATATATGCATTTAAACATATTCTAAAGTCTTAAAATTAATACTGATAATGGCTATAATTAATGCATGTTTTACAGAACAAAACCAATAAAATGTTAGGGAATTACCTCTAAGTTTATAATTAACTTTGTCCAGAAATATTTTAAACTGGCTTCAGCCTTCAGAAGAACCACAGTCAGCTGTGGCTCTGGTTGGTTTTACTTATCACACATACAATTAAAAAACAGTGATCACCCAAAACACTCAATTAGAAATACCTGACGTGAAAATTGTAATCTGAACAAATGACAAGGTACAGTTGCAACTTCACAAGATTAATTTGATTTTTGAATGAAGTAATTTTGAACTACAGCAAGCAACTAGTAATTGTCAGGTGTGATTTATTATTTTGCAGAAGTTTGGAAATAAGAACTGTGAAAAATGTCCACCTTAGATTATCAACAAATCTCTTCCATTGGCCGAGATCAAGCTTACAGCTGAAGTTTCTATGGATTGTTCCAAAGAATATGTAAAAAAAATTCAGATTTTGACAGAATCTGTTGAGCCTTTTAACTACATGTAGCCATGTGTTTTTTATAAATACAATCTCACTCATAGAGAGTAATCCACCTACACTGTATTCCTTGTCTATTCATTTGTATAATATCAGTATCAATAAATGTTGACTTCCAGGTGTACTGACCAGTAGATTAAATTAAGTGTATCATTCATAATTTGCTAAATGTGTTCTAAAACTAGGAATATTAATCAAAACTGAATGGTAATGAATTATCTTGCTAATGATCCAAACTGCTTTGTTTGTTATTCATTACACCAGAGAAAAATCTAAATTATCTTCAGAAAGTGTCAAAATTAAAAAACACCTTTGGTGGTTTTAGGATCTGTACATATGCACACATGCATGTATATCTGTAGTGTGGACACACACACAAATGCACATATGGGATTCAGCTCTGTACTTGATCTCAGCCAGCAGAAGAAATTTCTGCTACTTGTGGATAGCCAGTTTTCACAGTTGTTCTTTCCAAAATTGTGCAAAGTTGTAAACTATACCTGACAGTTTGGACTGGTATAGTCATGCTGTCTCTAGGTTAGTAGCTTGCATGTAGTTTATTACTTTGGCTATGTAATTATTTATGATCTTTAAATATAAACTCAGAGACTGTTATGTGTGTGAATGCTAACAGACATGCTTCATTTAGAGGTGTAATGTGCTTCCAAATTATTACATGTGATTGCTGGCACTATCTGTTGTCTTTCTGACACCTTTCCTACCTACATATTAAAAAAAAACTTTCCATTTTTTTAATCTGGTAGATTTCTAATGAGTACATTAAGAAGAAAAATGGACTCCAATTTATCTGATAATCAACCTAGTGGTGACCTATTTTGAGATAAGATTTTATTCAGGTTTTTCTGGACTATTTTGCATCTATGAAGGATGGAAGATTTATTGGCCCAAGTTGTTGCTGCTATTGCCTAAAGCAGAAACAGTGCTTCAGCGTGTTGGCCTGTTGAGAGTCCCCATGTGCTAGGACTGGAGTGATTCCCAGTGTGGGCCTCCTGCTGCAAGATGACCTAAAGGGAAACTGTATAAAATAATTGCTGGGTATAGATGTCTGGTATTCCTTGCAAGAGAAGCTAAAAGTCTGGGTAAGCCTCTGGAGCCCTCCAAATCAGACAGACAAGATTTGAAGCTGGGTCATTTGTAACATCAGCCATCTGAGATGATTGCTGGGCTACAGAGAGGGGAAGGGAGGAAAAGACAAACTCACCTTCTCCTCTCTTCTCGGAGCCAGCTGATGAACCTGCCCTTCCACAGGTGCTGATGCTACTGTGTAAATTGCCAGTAGCTGCAGTAGATGTTTAATCACACATTTGGCACTGTTTTGCTTGCTTCAAATCAAGGGCTTCATTCTTCCTTTGCAATCTGCTCATTTGAGCTCCTGCTTAGCCATTTGTACAGCCTTGGTAACAGTTTTTGTGAAACTGTGCCCAATTTCAGTGATGTAACTGCAAAGTTCTTGATTGCATAGACCAAGTACGTATCAAGCAGCAGGTATATGAGTGAGGTTATCTAAGGGTCACAAAAGCTAATATATTTGAGGTACTGAGGCCTTGGTTTTGCAAAAATGTCAACAGAGTCTGCAGCTGGCTGTGCTGGCAGGGACCAAAAGTCAGCAATCCACAAGGAGGTATTGGTCATTAAATATGAGGCTTACTCCCTCCTCACCTGCACTCCCTTTGTTAGTGGAAAAGATAAATACTGCTTTTTCAGGGGAAGCTTTTGTCAAGACCTGAATGGTCCTCAGGCACAAGTGGTAGGTGCTAAAAGAGAAAAATATGCGTGATTTGATGCATATAGGGTAGCAATGAGCACAGTGTTGAAAATTCCTGGCTGTGGGTCAGTTTAGTAAAACATTTGGACACCATGTCCCTGAACTGATGTTTCTTAGTCTGGACATTCAAACTGGTGATAACAATTAGTTGTTCCTTTTTCTTCTGCCCTTAATTAAGAATCAGAAGTGGGAGTGTGTGGGGTAGAGTGGGGTGGAACAAATAAAAAACAATCAATCATTTTCAAACCTGTCAGAAGGTGAAGGTCAACTTAAATTTAAGCCATGGCTTATGGTTGATTTGTATTTGATCTGAACCACCACATATCCCTCAGACTTTAATACATCCTGGCAATCAGACGTCCCAGGGCTACATTTTTCCCATTACTTGCCAGACAGCGGCTGGGTGGCTCCTTGCAAAAGGCTGTAAGGAACAGAGAAAGACAGGAGGTCATCAGTGACCACTAAAGGATCAAAGACAGCGAAGCTGGGTGGTTTCATACAGTCAGTCTCCTATGGAAAATGATTTTATATGGCTCAAAGTCCAAGTCTGGTGCAGTCCATTGTTACTGCTTTTCTAAATATCCTGACTTGTTCAGAAATGCAGTAAAAAGCTTTCATCCCAGCCCATTCAACTTAAAAAATGGAAAACAAAATCCTCTTAATCCCTCCTTGGATCAGCCTGCACAATGAAGTAGCCAAACTGGTAGTCACAGTATTGCTATGGTGCTCAGCCTGCTGTGATTCCTCCATCGTGTCCCTCTCAGATCACCAGTGGGATCAGTCATTCTCTATTAGGTTGGAAAACCTCAGAAAATAAGAAGAATGTTAAACGTGCTGTGGAATTTCATTCCACTTCTATAATGAGCTTAGCAAACCCTCAAGCGGAGAATATGTAATTTTAAACAGATTTTTAAATAGTTTTTTTGTCTACTGTCTTAGAAGAGGAGCAGAGCCAGCTGATGATACTTTTTAAGGAGCAGAGCAAGGGCTTTCTGAGCTTGAACCCCGTGGCGCTGCCTCGCCCTGGCTCCTCCTGTCACGTGCTGAACTGCACCCAGTGGGATCAGGACCTCCCAGGGGTTAGTAAGGGAGCTCCAGGTCGCTCCTACTCTCATGTATAGTGCAATAGTGGCAATGCAGGAACTCTGGTAATTGGGCATGGAGGCAGCCAGCGGGGTCTTGCAAGTGAACTGCCTCCTTTTTAAGGGAGGATAACACTGCTCAGAAGTAACTGTAATTTCAATAATTCCTCCGCCATCTTCAGCTTCATTTAATTCCCCCCTTAACAAATGTCTGCTTTGAAGGAGAAAGGGTGAAAAGAGATTTTCTATTAGGAACTTTCTATTGGGCTCCTTAAACAATGGCTATAAGGCAGAGGAGGAGGCTTGCAACCCAACACCATCACATCTCTCTCCAGAGTCCTTCTCTTTGTTCTCAATCTCATTGGACTGGTAACTGCTCCACAGAGCAATAAGAAAATCATTTGAAGAATCCCATCAACCCAGCACAGATTTTTAACACTGGCCAGTCCAATTAGACTATTATGTGTGGCCAAAATATGATCCCCATGCTCTTGATAAGTCACAAGAATAAAATACTGGATGGTCATGCTGTAGTGAGCAAACTGAAGCCAAAAGCAAGAACATTTCTGGTCTCAGTTTCTGTCTAGAGAAGCAGACGACATGGAAAGGATCTGCTGCTCTTGATTTAAAAAAAAAAAACAAAAACAGAGCTGGAAATGAAACAGATGAAACCATTAGTTTAATTCACTTGAAAGCTTCTGCTCTGAGAGCTATGCCATATTGTTTTGTACAAGGACACCAGATTAATCGCCTTTTCTCTTCTTCACCTTTTATAGTGATGCTGCACAAATGGTATCAAGCTGACAGAGAAAATTATAAATATACTGTGGCTGCAATTTAGCAGCATTAATCACACAAATTTAGTAGTTTTAGATGGTAGTAGGTCATCCATTAGCTGAAAAGTTGACAGTTGTAGCATAGAAGCCTGAGTTCAGGCCTCATCTTCCCCTTTTAGGCCATCTATTTCTTTCTCGGAGAAAACATCTGGTCATTTAAAAACTGTAATTTTCATACATTTTAGCTAACAGTGGAATGTTGAAAAGCTGTTCTGAAAAACATAGTTCTTTCCTGTGCCAAACCAGTTGGCCTAGAGTTAGCAAATGTTGTTATAAATCTTCACTTTGCTTTTTCAACAGCTCTAAAACTACAGAATTAAATGCTTCATAAAGACTAGCCAGTGGATGCAAGTTAGTATGCTGAAGAAGTTGGTCATGCAAAGCCACCAAAACCTTTTGAATGTTGCCCCAGGCATCCCACAGAGCTCAAACCCACAGAAACCCCAAGCTGTCTCCCAACCCCAAGGAGATGGAAGATCCTTTTGATTTCATTCTATCCCCCCAGGCATGGCCTAGTATAAGCCACTGAATATAGTCACACTGAGTAGAGTCATAAGGAAAATAACAAACCAGAAAGCCTGCCTTCTGCCATATGTATTCACTCTTCCATTTATGTGTGTCAGTGGAGATGGTCTTTCCCACTGCTTGTCCTCCAGATCTTACTCCAGCCTTGTGTGTAGAGTCATAAGTAGTAGGCTTAGGCATTTTCCCCCTCCCCACACCTCATTTATTTGAGAAAAAGAAGAAAAAAACAGAGAGAAAAAATAGCACAGTGGGTTTTGTCAACCCAAAAGAATTAGTGATATGAAGTGGTAAGATAATTTTCCAAGGTAAATTTCATGCAGAGGAACTGAGAGCATCAGAGGTTTGCCAGCTGGTTTGTGTGTGCTGGATTGTCCCATCAAACAACCCAAGGGCATGGGAATGGCAAACCCAAAGTCTTCCTCCTCCAACAGACACGTAATTATATATGCCAAATACAAGAAGGGGGGAACTCTGGAAGTGCTCTACCCCCACTGATCCTATGGCACATGGCTTGGGTGTGCTGCACCCAGACCTGCTTTGGTTGGAAAACCTGTCCGGATTTAGGCATGGGGATGTAAAATCCTGCTTCCCTCCTCCATATAAACCCCCTGCCTTCTGCTCTGGGTGCTGATGCAGGGGAGGTAACATCCCATATGCTGTGAAGGGTGCATGTGACTGTGGGCAAATCAATGGTGCTCTTTTAAGAAACAAAAAGGGAAACAGGATGACCCATTCCATCAGTGCAGGGTTCCTGGTTTGCTGAAAATTCAAGAAATACTGGAATTCCAGGTCTGAGCCTAAGCAATTTTTTTTAATTATCACCCCAGTTTTGTGGTCTTGACGAGGACAGCAGGAATGGAATGTTCTCCACTCCCGAGTCCTGAGTGTTAACAGCACTCACCCAGAGCAGCAGCACTAGGAAAAACCAAGAGGAAAACACTCACTGCATGGGATATCTTCTCAGAGCCATGACAGAATTTCTGGTCAGAAGCAGGCAGCTGTATTTCAAAAGAGCCCAGCAGGGCATAATAGTTGTTAAACTTCCAGAAGAGGAAAGTTCAAATTGCTCATCTGTGTGCAAATCCCAAACAAGTACTTGGCTGCCAGAAATGTTGGGATTTGCTCACTCTCATGCTCATCACCTGCAAATAAAGCAGTTCTGCTTTGTGTAAGGATTAACTAGAGGAAAGATTAAAACCCAACTGCCAAGCAGCAAGCTGAGTGCCTGTCTGCGGATCCATTCATAAGAGTAACTAGCCAGCAAGCAACTATACTCTTGCTCAGTAGATGAAGGCAGACTTAAAAACCCTTTATTTGAGAAGGAACAGGGACTTAGATATGTCTTCCTCAAAGTAGGTAAACAGCCTCAATACTGGTGTTCTGCATCAGAGATCTTGCAGGCTCATATTTTCTGTTCATATATAAAATATAAAATAACCATCTTCTTATCCTGAGAAAGACATTTTTACATTTTCTCAAAGTAATAGCTTCTGGGAACCTGAAGAGGACTTTTTGTGGCCACAGAAGACAGGAATCAGTCACACATTATGTTAGGAAGAAGAATCATGCAGAAAAGTTTTCTCTGGCCCCTTCTACCAGTCCTTAAGGTGATGTCTAGCAGCCTGGTACCTCAACCACTGGCCTGGGACATTCAGCACACAGCAGTGAGAGGACTCTTGCAGAGTACAGCACCAGCAAAAAAGGTTGCCTGTTTCTGAACGCTGATATTATGATTTGCTTTCAGACAGATCCTCTCACTGCAGCCAAAGCTTTCTCCAGTCTTAAAGCTATCGAACAGGCAGATAATACCCACCTTTGGCAGGACCAAGAAATAAAGGTACAGAAAGAAAGGTGTGAATCCCAGCTGTTGGCTGGACAAATTTTCAGGCTCACGTTTCAGTAGGGCCCATGCGGAAAAACACTTCTTATTTCCAAGACCTTCAGCCAGTCATGGTTAAATTGCAAACTAACTCCTTATGAGCCAATACCTCCTGTCATGTGCTGTCCAGGAATGTGGAAACACATTCAATGTCTAATGGAAATTAATTGAGCAATGCTGTTTGCCTGCTTCCAGTCCAGGACTCTCAACACACTGATAACGATACAGGAGAATGACTTCTTACCCTTCCTTTCTTCTCAGTCTAAGTCTATGAAGCCCTTATGCCTATATAAAGTATCATTTTGCTGGCATGGTGGTGTTTTATATCAAAACTGCACAAATATATGGTGATTTTGCAAGCTGCAAGTTAGATGAGAACCAGATTTTTGGATAACTAAATAACACTTCCAGATCCTAGAAACAGACTGCCACTTTGCAGGTCTGACCAGGCAGAAGAGGGACAGACACCCGTTAGACATCTGTCACCCAGTCTCCTCCCCAGCACATTCTGACCCCTCCACTCTGAAGGCTGGTGTTCAAGGCAGTAGCAAAGCTATTTCACTACCGTGAAGAGATCCGGCTTTGGTTTTAGCTTGCCACAAATTTAATTCCCTTCTATCTGAACTAGTTACCCTGTTCTTTCTCACTGCTGGGCTTTTTGCCTGGGCATGTTTACCTAAAGCATGATGATATTCAGGCTAATAGTTATTTTGTAAGAAAAAGTGTTCAGCTTGTCCATCTCACCTCTGCCTTTGCCAGCAGCAGCCACCAAAGACTTCCCTTCCTTTTCCACACACTGGTCTTCTCTCAGAATTAAGATTTCTGGGTGCTTCAGAAGCAGAGGACCTGTATTGAATTTTAGAAGCTGTATTTGGGAAGCGTGGACTTTTGCCCCCCTGCTTCTCCAGTGGCTGTAACCAGCAGTCCATTTATAGCTGTGTCTGTGCTGTAAGCGCTGTGTGCTGCGTTAGCCCCTTCTGGGCTGGGAGTGGGGTTTCCTGGCCGGCGCTCGGGGCTGGCAATCACACAGGCTGCGACTGGAAGAGCCAAGGAGCAAAAATTTTGAAAGCTACTTAACAAAGAGATTGCATATGTGTGGCTCGACCTGAGGAATGAACAATTACTTTCCTGACTGGTCTGAGAGGGGACTGCTTTATTTCAGTATCAGGAAAGAAATTCTGGCTTTCTCCCCAGTTACGGGCAGAGCAATCCTTCATTAGTGATGCTGCGTGGAAACTTGTATCAGCCTCAGAGCAAACTCAGCTCCTTCAGCTTCTTGAGCATGTCCTGGGTAGTTTTCTATTTTCTATTGTAGTTTTCTATTAATGCTCTTCATGAACATGAAACACCTCTCACTGTTAGTGAGACAGAGAAGGGGAAGATGAGAGCCCTTGCTCACATCCCAGCACTGTCAGCCAAGATGATCCAGGAAGGGTGGTCTTGTGTGTGGCAAGGGAGGTGTTCTCACTCCCTTCTCCCACTTTTTCAGCCACGGCTCTTCAGTCTGGCACTCCATACACTGCAAAACAGAAAACTTTCCCTCTCCCCATGGGCAGAGGGCACAAAATAAAATCAATGAAACTGAAGAGAAGGAAGTGAAATTCCTCCTTTTCATTACATTTTTAAACCTCTCACTTTAAGATGTGCTGCTGCTTCTCCCCTCCCAGCTTTCTCTGCTGCTCCTAAGGGCAGCATCTCAGACACAAGTGAAAGTGGCCTCAAAATCCATCTAGACATAAGCAGGAGCTAATGTACCCCTTTTGTTGGGTACATCCTTCACCTCTGAATCCCTTGCAAGAGAGACCATCTGTTAAAAAACCTAATGCCCTGTGATGGGGTGTTGTTTATGCCCAAAGCTCCAAGAGATACTACTGTAGTACATATCAGTGAAAAGGGGCCTGTGGTGGCTGCCAAAAAATTTTTGAGAATATTCTCTCTGCAATGGGTATCAGAAGGGGTAGAAACAGTAAAGGACTGGAGGCTGAAGGGGAAGAGACAGATGAAGACTTGCATTCATAAAGTGCTGGAGCCCTTGCAATGAGCTCAGATTGCTTACAAGGCATTCTGTGCAAACTGTTTACAAAGGCCCAAGGTTTAAATTATGATGGTGTCAGCAACCATTTAAAGTTTGCTGCACTGGATGTATTTCATGCTTGTCAAAATTCACTTTCTGCTCCAATACATTTGAAAGAATTATAGAAATAAAAAGTAAGATGATTGTATTCTTTTGGTTTTATTCCCCTGCCCCACCCTCTCCCCTCCCCTCCTCCTCCCCCCCAAAAAAAGGAGGAAAAAAAACATCAAAGAAGTCCTGTAAAGAGGTTCAGTTTCATATTGTGCTTTCACTTATGAATTGACATTTCCTTCTGTAGTAATTAGGACAGGCTGTGCCATCCATAGCCCATACACTTTTATACAAACAGAAAGATAAGATTATACAAGTATTTAGGAACAAGTAGTATTTGCACCATGATAAAAAAGGTACCTAATGCCCTCCCAACCCTCCTACAAGCATAAAGAAATTATTAATTATCTGTACTGAATGGAATTAAGCAATGTTGTTTTATTTAGGCAGGATCACCCACCAGAGGATTTAATTGATATTGAGCCTTACTGGGGAGAAACTGAAGGGCTCACTCTGCAGCACAGTGTTTTTATTAGGCCAGTATAGTGGGGTCACTGTTGCTCAAGTCATAGTTTTATTCTACTGAAAACTGTTTGGGGCAGGAAACTTCAGGTCTGGTCTCACTGCAGTTTCCAAAAGGCAGAACTCAGTTTGCCATCTGAAGCTACTCCCAAGCTGTACAGCAGCACAGTCAAACATGGAGCCCCTTTGTGCAGAGAACATATAGATGCTTTTTGATACTGGTTCTCAGATACCTGCCCTCTCCCACCTAATAAAAGCAATACTGTACTTGAATTGACTCATCCTCCTTTTGAAGATCTCCCAAGTAAACCTTCATAAACCTTCATTATTACTGGGTTTTCCCCAGGTAGCAAACAAGTCTAGCAGAAAGCAAACATTTGTAATTATCCTCGGCTGCCACTGGATGTCAGTGATTGCTGGACTTAAGCAGTGAATTTGATTTAAAAAAAATAAAGGACAGCATTTTCAGACCAGCCTGAGCCAAATAGGATTAGAACCAGGCAGTACAAGTGCAACTAAATGATGGGGCAGTCAAGCTGAGGACCAGAGGGGCTGGTTTGTCTCAGGCTGCATTCTTGCCTTTGCACCCATGC
Source organism: Sakesphorus luctuosus (assembly GCA_013396695.1). Taxonomy (NCBI): domain Eukaryota; kingdom Metazoa; phylum Chordata; class Aves; order Passeriformes; family Thamnophilidae; genus Sakesphorus; species Sakesphorus luctuosus. The sequence goes on along the minus strand of VWZD01008488.1, from coordinate 281,506 downwards.
ATGAGTATGCACTCATTTGTAAAAATATATTTTAAGACAGATAGGAGATTGGTGAAAAAGAGGTGCTGTTTGGGCTGATAGACACATTCAAGTTCAATGGTTTCCATTTGATCTGCTCAGCTTCAGGCTTATGAAAGCTTTTCAGAAATTGTAGTCTGAAAATGCGGCATTGGCACATAGAAACAAGGAACCCATCGAGAAAGAAAAGGCCATTTGTTCATGCTGAGTGACTTTCAGAGCGGAGTGAAGAAAGGCAGGAGGCACAACAGAGCAGTACAAAGTTTTAGACAGGCACCCCCTGGTTTTTGCAGACACAGACAGCAAAGGTATGTGGTAGCCTGTGTGTGTTGGGTGAAGTCAGTGTTGATGATTCCAGACTAAGCAGATCTGTTCTTACACAGGAGCTGGTCACAGAAGCAATACTCCACTCTACTATGCTTTATGGGCATATTGGATGCTTCTCCTATAGTCTATATCTGGGTAAATGTAAATGGAAAAACTTGAAGATAGATCTGTTAATATGCTATAGCAGACTTCAAGAGTGGGGAAAAAAACCTGTAGAAGCAAACTGTATGACAGGAAGGAGGGAACTGCTTTCATAGTTAAAATATAAAGAATGTACATAAATGTATGAATGATAAAGTAGAGAAGATGTTGCACTGCAGAAGGCAGTGGCAGCGAGCAGCTCCCCAGTGGTGTGGGGAGCTCTGAAGAGGCTGTCAGACAGTCCTGGCATGAGAAACTGCATGAGGCTCTGCATCTGGAACATCCTCTCTGAGGCATTTGTTGTCCCACAGGGAAAGTGCAGGCTGCCAGCACTGGATGGGACAACTTTCCGGAAGAAGGGCACTTGGTCTTCCCATCCTTCTCTTACGAGGAGCTTCCAGGGACAGAACCTGAACCTTCTTCAACCCAGAGCTGCTCCCTCTCTTCTGCTCTCATTCTCTCCTACTTTTAAGCATCTCTCCATCACAGGCCTCTGTCCACACCTCCTCTCACCAGAAATGCTCCATTTCAGCAAAATGAACAGAGCAATCTTCCTAGCAGGTGACCACAGAGCGCTCTTGGTGGCCCTGCATACTCACAGGAGAGAATGTGAGATCACTGAAGTCTGGTCCTATAGTCCCCCACAAAGTGCTCTAACTGCTGGACGAGGTAGGAGTATGAGGGCTCATACCACTGGACCCATTTTAAGGAAAGGGCTTTCTGTGATTTTGTACTAACGCATTATCTAGGGTGCATATGTGCTCTGAGAGCAAACTGAATTCCCTGGGGACTTAGAAAAAGGAAAAAATTAAACCAGGAGTCCAGAGTGGTCTTAGGTATAAGGTAGGACTGACCTAAATTAATTCTAAACATACATTCCTTGGAGTGCCAAAAAACCAGGTGGGGACTGAAGAGGAGACTTAGGCAATTTGCGAGTCTTGTCTTAATACGCAACCATTTTCAAGATACTCTGTTTTAGACTTAGCTATTTAAATCTTCTTTGGCTTTGGACTTTAAAATCATAAAGTAATATAGAATCTACCACAGTTTTGGATAAGTGTTTCAGTGAAAAAACACCCAAACACTTAAAAGGAAGATTTTTTTGATACCTTAAATACACCTTCAGCAAATATAAGCAGATTTTATGGCAGCTGAGTAGAACAAGAAGAAAATGGTTTCATAGCAGCAGCAGTAGAAGATGCTGCTGAAAACAGATTGGTCTCAACCTGCCTTTATAGTTTATGGCATTTGAGTAGACCTATGAGATTAATGAATAAATCTACAAGGATCTATTCATAGTATTATGCTGTGACTTCCTTCACAGAAGCTGAAAACTGTGCACACCATGGACCTTGACTAGTAGGACACTACAGTAGGTACTAGAGGCCAACTGCCACTAGAAAGGTAATGAAGGGATCCTATGACAAATGCCAAGTATGGTGAAGTAGCCCACATCCTATGCCAGCTGCCTCCAGGAATTTCAACACAACCAGGCACAAAAGCTTCACAGTTGTTCCCATACTACACAGAACCATGTTTGTGGCAACTTTGTGTGCTGCATCTGGGACTGTGGGTGAAGATGAAGCAAGTAGAGTGGCTGAAGGAATTTCAGGCCCTTGCAGCTCCCCTCTGTGCAGCTGCTTTAACCTTAAGTGGTGGCTTTTCACCATACCACAGATTCCAGGCACAACCATGAGGAACTGAGCCTACCCTCCTCTATTCTCCTGCTACAGCCTATCTGTGGCTTTGGCTGCAGTGTGAGCCACACCAGTGGGTGAGGTAATGTGGTGGGATGCTGCTGGCAGGCTCCAGGAGCCCAGTGCCAGGGCAGGGTTGGGGGCCCACTCTTGGCTCCATGTGTGCTAACTCATTGAAAAACCAGCTCAGGCAGCACTGCTTGCACTGCTGTTACTCGAGGGACAGAGTTCCCCAAACAGCCCTTATGCTCCTGCTCTACCTAAAGAGAATGTGTTCTTTCTGTTAATTTTAGCTCCTGCTGAAAAGACACCTGAAAATCCATTACAGAGGAAGCCACTGGGGGTACCTGATGTAGGGTAAATAAACCTTTCATAACTTACTATGAAAACAGGAATAGAGGGTAAAAGTCCTCTGCACAAGCCTGTTCCTGGAAATAAAGACTTCTTTCACTCTATTGTTAATGTAAGTATTGAGACAGTCCTCTCTTTCTAGAGTCTGGTTTTCCCAGCCCATAGGGGCCTGCAATGGGTCAGTACCCTCCCTTAAACCACCCTCCATTGACACCAAATCTTTGATGCTGTCATTGGTAAGAGCTTTCATTAAATAAGAAACTGTTTGGATTATTTGCCACAATCATGTGCTCAAAATTGCTTGTTTTACAACTAAAAATGATCCCTTGTCCTGGCTGTCATCATCTTTCTTGTGAATCATTTAGTCTGACTGTCATGGGATGTGAATAAATGTTGGGCTTGACTTAAGTGCCAGCTCTGCAGAGCTTTGTAGCCATGAGAAAACACTTCTGCACTGATGGCCAGCCCTCTCTCACACCAGGTACTGCAAACACAGCAAAATCAGTGGGGACACGTAGATTTCCAGCCTGCCATGCACAGGGTGTGACTGCTTTGCCTTGAAAAGATACCTGTAACAAATCAAGTAGTTTTCCTTCACAAGCGTATGCTTTCTGCTTTAATTTCTTGTGAGCAGTATTTTATAATTGCACATATATCCAGAGGCACATTTTTAAAGTCCCTTGGAAAAATGACACACATACTTTATTTCAGATTCAGAAATTTTATGTCACGCTACACAGAAACTCCAGTACTTTATAGCAACCGTATTGCTCTGGATGCATTTACCATCACTATTAGTAGGCTAGAGAAAGAAAAGTGAAGAAAGCTGGCAGGTGTAAGGCTAAGAGGAACACATTTCAGAAGACCTTTTTCAGACTACCAAGCACAGTTGTTATATAAACCCTAATCTTCAGGCTAAAAAAGTCAGCATGAAAAAATTTCTCTCCCTTCTCCTCCAGCATCTCCCAAGTAGCCCGTTGTGGTAATTACTGTCTTTAGCCTTATGGTCAGAGAGCTCTGACAAAGGGCAGCAGATTAATTTTAAATCTATCTACTCTGTTCTGTCCAACAGCTCATAAAAAGTAAACTTTCCTTTGAAAGCTCTTGTACTCCCCAGCTCTCAGGCAGCTTTAGGAGGCAATATAAAAAAGGGCTAGGAGCACCTGTACTATTTCAGCAGTGATCAAGTGAGGGTTTTGGATAAGCTGTTTAACTCACAACAAGAAGTATGCCCTAAACCAAGCCAAAGTCTCTGGGCTTAGCCTGATTCTCCAAGTCGACTGATCACACAACCACACAGCCACCCAGCATCTTCCCACCCGGGTGGCAACACAGGTTTCCTGGTACAGCCAGAGCCCAACAGCAGTACCAGGGGGAGCTGGAGCAGGCAAGCCAGTGGTCCTCACACAGCAGCTGATTTATTGTCTGCTGGGCACACACACACACACATGACTTCCACTGCAAATAATACACACTGCTGGCACAATGAGGGAGAATAGACTCCCAAAACTGCCTTTGACATATGCTTGCCTACTGATCTCCCTGTATTCCATGTACCTCTTTCAGTCTCCATCATACCCTGCTTAAGCACTTTGCAGTCATTGTGGGCTCCGTTCTCTACTGCTTCTCACCTTGTGCAGTCATTTGCACCTGTGTAAAGTGAGTGCAAAGTGAGTTTACATCTACTTTGCACAGGTGTAAGTGATTACACATCTGTGGAAGCTAAGACCCTATATAGAAGCTGTGCTGGCCAGAAATGGCATCCCTGTTGAAGCATAAAGAATCTGTAGAGGGCAGGTGATACAGTTCCTCAGTAGGGAAGAATAATGAATACGCCATGGACAGTGTCCTTTTGCTTTAGCATGAGCTTGTCACATATTACAGCACAAAACAGCTCTCAGCGGCACAAAGGTAATATGTAAGTTTGTATCTTAGTTTTTAAAGGAACTCTGTCATTTGGTGGTTTGGTATAAGGAAAAGGAGGTGAAGCTGGAAATAAAAGAGCTTACTGAAAGAATTTCAGTGGCTTGAAAGAATTTCTAGATAACATAGTTACTGCTAGCATGCAGATGCACATCACCTCATTTGGGACAAGGAAAGGTTCTTGCCTTGTGCCTGTTGGTGCTAAAGAAAACAGGGTTTGACAGTTCTTTTCGATGGGGGAAAAAAATTAGTAGTAGTGCTATCAGCAACCAGTTAATTTTATAATGGAGATTGATTGGTTTGGGGGAAATTTGACATTGAGTTATGTAAGTGAAGAGGGTCTTTTAAAGACAATGTTATAAATAAGTCTGCTGAATACTTGCATGAGAAGTTCATGCATGTTAATGATACTCTCAAAAGGTTTAAGAAAAAAATAAAACTATGACCTTTTAACCTGAGTGGTTGCAAACTCAGAGTCCTGTAGGTGCAACCTGTTAGGAAGAAAAATGCTCCCTAAATAATATGGGGTTTAGGCTATCCTCTTTAATCATAGTGCTCATCCGAAGTTTTGTTTCCTCAACACAGGAGGAATTAAACAGCAATGGGTTAGCATTCTGCTCATAGTTCCTTTTCCCTTTTGCAGGACACTTGGTTTAAGTATTTGTCTTCTTTTGAGCTTTTCACCAAGCTTGTTAGGTCAAGATACTGAATTTCTTGCTCTTCTGCTACATGCTGTTTCTACTTCAGACATCCAACTTCTACAAAATAAGACCTAGAGAGACTTATCTTTCCACAGATACAAGTGTAGTGTTGTGTGTGGTTCATACTGAGGCTGTTGAGGTTGAGTTCCACAAAAAGACAGTTCCTTCCAGGTGAGAGGCAGCAGCTATATTTAATCCATTAAAAGCACTTTTGCATCTTCTAACCAATGTCATGAGTCTACAGCGGTGGTAGTCTAAAGAGTATGTCCTAGACAAACAGAAAAATGGCATCTATTACAATCACAGTTTACGTATAGTTACATAATTATTACATAATTATGCAATTCCTTATTGTCAGAATGTTTTCATTTTTCTATTCTACAATTATTTTATTCCCATTCAAGCAGTCTTGAAAGTATATAAATAAAACTTTTACCCCAACGTGTGCTTCTGTAATACAAGAAATTATCTAAGAGGCCTGAAACTTTTGCTGCAATCAGGACACTTTCAAATCCCTTATGTTGCTGTAGAAATAGAGTCTCTAAACCAAAGTTCAGTATCTCTTATCATCTGTTTCCCATATGAAAAGCATTTTAAAATTCAGAAAAGCAAATTCTGAATGGTCATAAGAGCCTTTGTAACTCCAGGAATGCTAAACTATATTCTGGTGACAATGGTTTTCTGCCACAATCTCACCAAATCTAGCTGATGTTATGCAGTAGCTGCAAGCTTAGAAGTAATCTTCTTGTTAGGAACTAAAATCCTCCTTGATCCTCAACATCCAGGAGGAGCAGCTGTTTCAGGTCACCTCCACTGTCATTGTGTCAGCAGAAAGTCTCCCTTCACTACAGATCTGCCCAAAGCAAACTGCTTTTTCATTAGGAAATACTCCCTTTCTTGGGAGTTTTATAAGCTTGTCTCAGGTCACCTGTAAGCCCACGAGGTAAAGACCATGGCTTTTGATGTGTGCAGCAGAACTGCCCTGCCGGGGAATCGGGAGGACAGCTCCCTCAGGGCACATCACCACAAGATCCATGTGCCAGTGTCATGTTGAGATGCTTAAAAGCAGTTTGACTATGTCTCTGCAGGGCTGTGCTCAAGGTATAACCCCTTGTCCCATGACGGTGGGGAAGCAGCTGCATTCAGTGGCCACTGAGGGCTTCATTCTGCCCCTGAGAAACAGATCTTTCTATAAGAGGTTCAAGAGATGTTTGTTAAATCCAGAGTGGAAAACTAGCCTGCAGAGGTCCTTGCAGCCTTGAACAGGATATGGGGCTGCCTTTCTTCCTCTGAACAACCAGTGACACCCAAGGTGATGTGACAACTCATTCTCACCTTCTTGTAATTCCCAGCTCCCCAGATTATCTCTTGTACGCACTTCAGCTAAGCAGTGCTCCAAGACCACCTCTCTATACTTTAGTTCTGTGCTGCTTTGGCAAGGAGCAGAAGGACAACTCCAGAAGCCTCAGCAGCAGAAGTTTGTAAGCCATTCTCAGCACTGAACAGCAAGCCCCCTGCACTTGTCTCCACTCTTCTTTCCCTGCTAGTTTTCATCTGTCTATTTGCTACATCTGTTTAATTAGTCTTGCTTTCTGGCCCACAAGCTCCATTCTCCTGTTTTATGTGCTCCTCATAAGAAATGTCTAGCACACAAGGGGGAACAGATTCCTGCTTCCCATATACCAACACTTGAGCAGTTAAAATCCCTTTGAGATCCTAGGCCAGTTTCAGCCTCTGGGAAGTGATTTCTTTGTCTGAAAAGCTCCCATGGTATGTTACTTGTAATGGTGCCATTCCCTGCTCTTTGCAAACCAGTTGTCTACATGTCATTTTACTCACCTGTGATCCATATTTTTGAAGAATTTTCACAAGCAGGGTTTGTAAGACATGGTTTCCTGGCACTTACTCAGCTATTAGGCATAATGAAATCCAAACTGTTTATTAGCTCATCCACTATCTTGATTACCCAGAAATATAGCTCAAATTCCAGATGTCCAATTTGCAAACCAAACTTTCCCAACTGTTGGACAAATGCACGTTTCCCTGTCATTGTCTCCATTTGAGACCAATTAGTTGGTTCACATTTGGACAGTCTACCTCTTACTATTTTTAGCATGTCTGCTCTATTGACGGTTATCCTTTAGGCAGTGTCCACTTTTTCCATGCATTTCACAGATACCAGCAGATGATTTGTAAGCAGTCTCCTCCTTCTGAGGAGAACGTTCTCCTCTGCTATTCAGGGTGAGAACAAAAACTTGTGGCCTCATTTGTGTATCTCTGGGCTTCGGTGACATAATGTGGTGTCCTCGCAACTCTAAGACTGGGAAAGAGGCTTTTTACTAGTCTCTTGTGATGTTTTGTTCTGGACCAGACTCCTATTATAACAAGGTGACATTTTATAGCATTTTTTCTCTCTGTACCAGCATTTAACTGCTTTCTTTCCTTTTCGCATTATTGCCAACTTCTCTTGTTTTACAAACCATATCTATCACTTTTTCTAATTGTTCCAAAATGTCACAGACCAGACTAGATTCACCTTTTCCATTTGACATATCTGTTGTTGTAGAGTTCATGACAATTAATGTCCATCTTGCTGGCAGCTGCTCCCTTTCCTGATTGGCTGCTGCACAGAAAAACTCAAATGATGTGGCAAATTCCCCGAGCCCTTGGGGTGTCTGATTTCCTTTTGCTGATCTGGCCCAGCAAGCTGAAATCCATCTAAATATATATAAGTTGTTCCACTGCCCATTTATCCTGGGAGTCCTTGTTTAAACCAAGAACAGGTTCTGCCCGGTCCTCAGCCAGGCCAGAGGATTCAGCTTTCCCCTTACTGCTGATTTTCTGATCTGTCTCTTTCTGTCTGATGGCTGCCTGCGCACCACTTCTCAACAGCTCCTGCAAACTTGGAGCACTTGGTTGTCTGCCGTGGGCTGCTCTGTAGCATGGATAGAGCTGGCACGTGCAGGCTGCCTGCTGGAAATGTCTCCTATTCCTTCTACTAGCCACTTGCTTGGGTGAGACACTGAGCAGAGCCAAGAAGCCTGTTAAGGAGTTTTGTCTCAAAGAAATCAGGTTTTGAATTATTTGAACTGGACAATCTCCCTTCTCTCTGAGTGGCCTCTGAGGGTTACAAATGGAGTAGAAAATAGTTATACTGAAGCCATTTGGCTAACCCACTTGTGCAGCCAGGTGGCTGAGTGAGGTCTGCTCCGACCTCTGCCTCTTTCATTGCTTTCTCAACACGGTTTCTGAGATCTGTCATTCCTTGCTGCTGTTCATGTCTATTAGCAGGTTTTGTGTTGTCAAGGCATCCTTGAATTTCCCTGGCTCCATGGAAATTCTTCTCATGCAGAGCAGACAGGTCTATGCTTCCAACTATAGGGCTTCTCAGTTTGGCTAGACATTGTGCAGCTGTTGCTCCAAAAGCAATTCCATTTCCACCTACAAGTCATCTCTCCACCATTATCAAAAGATTTCTGGATCCTTCTTTCTTTTTTGTTTGATAATTTCTCCCTTAATGATGCCTCATGCTGCTGGCTCTAGATCAACAGAGTCCTTTTTCGTGGGGAAAGTTGAATGAGTTCAAACATGCTGAGGGTTGTCCCAGTCCTTTCTCAGCACCATGTCAGCAACACAGGCAACAATGACAGACACATGGCTGACATGCAACGGCTCTGTCCTTCTGCCACTTGGCACCATGACAGTGGAGAGAGAGAGCAGTAACGGGGAGAGGAAGAGGCAGAAGTGCCACGGAGGGTGCGATGGAGGGATAGGGGTAGAGCAAGGACTTTGGTTCCCCATAGGCAATGCAGATGCAGACCAGATGTAGCCTGTGACCTCATGATTCCCACTTGGCTTTCAGATTTGTTTCTGCCATGGTTGGTTTTGAAGGCATCTCCATTACCCTATCTCTCTTGAGCCTGTGCACATTCATCTCCTCAGTTTCTCTTCTTGGAGCCTGATTCTTGCTCCTGACATGCACAGTAATGCTTTGCACCCCAAGTCACTCACCAAAATTCAGAGTACTGTGGGCTGTGTTGGTTAGGAGATGGAGGTGATGATAGAATCAGGCTTCTTTTATTATGATCCTCTGTCTACAAGGAACACGCAATGTCCCCAGACATGGGAGGAACTAGGACCTGCTTTTTTCAGGTTACAATTGTCTTTTAATCAGCTCAGACAAAATCTCTCTCCTCTCCCAACCTGTCTGTGTTCTTGGAGCCATAATCTTGATGTTTGTTTAGGCTATGTTCCTAGCTTCTCCTGTCTGCTGTGCCTCCTTTCCATAAGTACACAAAACTAATAACGAGTGAGATATGAGACACCTGTAAGTAGAGGTTACTTCTTCATTATTTTAGCAGGAATGCATGTCTCTGCACAGAGGCCACTTCGCTTTTTCTGATTACACAAAGCATCTTCAAGGCTTTTGTCTCTTATATTTATCCCAAAGGAATGCTGGTTCTTACAGGCACCCTTGACTCTGATGAGGACAATCTCAGTGCCTGCCTGGCTGTGCAACTGGCATCTCACTTTCAAGAAATGGTGGGGTTGGTGTTTTGTGGTTAACAGGCATTTAGTCTCAGTATCACTAACTTGGTTGAGCACTAACTAAAAGGGCACAAGATTACCACACAGTCAGGTATTTTTATGGTGACCTTAGTTTACCCCAGTTAGTTTGCTGTCTGCAAACTGCTGCCCTAGCTGGAAACTGTCTTGGGACCATCAACAAGAAGTCACTGTAACATGTAGGTCTTGGAGACCTGCCTGTCTGAGACGGACGAGCACATCACCATCCTAAAGGCAGCTCAGAGGCTTCTTGTGCCTGCTATGGGCAGCAAATGGAGCCTTCAGCTTCAAGAACAGCCTATCAAGGTACTTCTGCAAATGACAAATTCAATTATTAGCAAAAAGGTACTCACTGGGGACCTGTTCAAGTGTGAAGCAAAGTAGTATTGTGGGGGAAGAGGGGTGGGGAACTAGAGTGGCTGGGTGAAAGCTCTGACTTTGTAATTCAAATGGAATGAGATCAAATCTTTTGAAAGTTATCCATTTGAAAACATTTCTGCTAACTTTTTCCTCACATCAATTTGCTTATAGATTAATTTTCATAAGGTTTCCATGGGGGGAAAATTGATAATGTGAGACCCAAAATATTTCTCTTCCAAAAATGTCCAAGTTACAGTGGAAAAAACCAGTTCAGCCACATAAAGATGTGATAGTTATAGAAGCAATGTGAAGGACTTGCACAGCTCTCCACCTGCAGCGGCTAATTAAGAAGCAGAGGCTGAAGCCAGGTCTTTCCCCTTGCTCGGAAAGGACTGCTTCCTATCCTCCAGCACGGCAAGAACTGGGGTTTGCTCCTGTGATTATCCACTGCCTCCAGCAGGCTGTATGCACGGGGGAGACTTAAAAGCCCTTTCCCTACAATGATTGCTCTTTCCTGGAGGCAGCAAATAATTGCAGAATTAAGCCCCAATTCTGTTTTTCTTATCAGGTTGCAGCTAGGTGAGTGATCAAAGCAGCAGGGCCTTAGGAAAGGGTGAAGTGTTTATATAGTCAAATAAACTGTATAAAGAACCCACTCCAGTGCTGCTGTGTTAGGTCTTCTATTTCCATGTGGAGGGACAAAGACAGAGCAGCTTCCCTGGCCATGGCTCTCCTGTGGCTCAGTTCCTGCGTCACAGCAGCACTGTCCAGGGTTTCACAGAAAATCATGGAATGGTTTGGGTTGGAAGGGACCTTAAAGTTTACCTAGCTCCAAGTCCCCTGCCATGAGCAGGGACACATTCCACTAGACCAGGTTATCCGGTGCCCCATACAACCTGGCCTTGAACACTTCCAGGGATGGAGCATCCGCAAGTTCTCTGGGCAACCTGTTCCAGTGCTTCACTACCCTCACAGTATAGAATTTCTTTATACCTAATCTAAACGTACTGTCTTTCAGCTTAAGGGCATTCCTCACTGTCCTATCACTACATGCCCTTGTAAAAAGTCCCTCTATACCTTTCTTGCATGGCTCTCTTTACATACTGGAAGGATGCTATGAAATCTCCCCAGACCCTGCTCTTTTCCAGGCTGAAGAAACCCAATGCTCTTAGCCTTTCATCGTAGGAGAGGTGTTCCATTCCTCTGATCATTTTTGTGGCCTTCTCTGGACTTGCTCTAACAGGTCCATGTCCTTCTTATGCTGGGGGCCCCACAGCTGGATGCAGTAATCCAGGTGGGTCTCACAACAGTGGAGTAGAGGGGCGGGATCACTTCCCTTGACTTGCTGGCTGTGACGCTTTTGATGTAGCCCAGGATATGAACAACTTTCTGGCTGCAATCACATATTGCCAGCTCAGTCCAGCCTCTCATTCGTAGGCACCCCCAAGTCCTCTCCCCATTCTCTGCCCAACCTGTATTTGTACTTGGGACTGCGCAGATGGTGCTCCAAGCACCCAGTAAATGCCATGTAATACTGGCTGTGGCACCTCTATATGTTCCTGCAGGTAAACAACATCAGACGGGATTAGATCTGGGTTGACTGTTCTATGCAGGCTGCTCTACATGGCACTCTAGTTCAACTAAGACCAAAATCTGAGTCCATTCCCTGCCTGGATCAAGCCACTCATTTGAACCTGGCCTTCCACTCCCGGCTATCTTCTGCAAACCTTAAAAGTTAACATTCATTGCTACCTCTGTCCTCATCCCAGTGACATTCAGTTGCCTTTAGGGAGAGTCTCAAGAGAAGGATGTTACATGATAGACTAAGATATTAGGCTGAACCTGAGTAATGTCCCACACAGACGGCTTCAGCAGTTGGCCTCAGAACTAAGTGTCAGGTCTGTTGCCAGCCACTGCCTGGCAGGAAGAGAGAGCTTAGTGACAGCTTCCTCCTTCCTGTCTTGGTGTTGAGCCTCAAGTTCACCACATGCCCCTGAACTTAGACAGAGAAATTAGTTCTTGAAAGCTCCAACTCAGCTACCATGGCTGTGCATGAAACTAGTTGTCCTTTCTGGTTACTGTGGTTCCAGTGTGCAGCATTAGCGTAGGTTTGTTCTCCAATGTCTGCTAGTGCTGTCCCAGTGCCTTCTGTGCCTTGCACAAAACCAGGCATGACCTCCGCCCAAAGGAATTCCACAGGCAGCGAGATGTCTAGCTGCTAGAAAATCACCTGCAATTATTCACACCCTCGAAATTGCAGGAGCAAAATGAGAGCCTGCTTTTCAAAATCAGGTCCATTATATGTCTGCAAAGTATATAATCTCCACATAATTCATCAACACCATTAATCTAAACTCCTAGGTACTAAGCTCAATAGTGCATGTGTTTTCCATGTGTGTGTAATATCAAACAAACCTGTGTTTAACTTGTCAGAATATAATCAACTTCCATTAATTACTTCAGTATGAAGTCTCCAGTACCAATGGTTCTTCATATAATCACTCAAAAAGCTTTTATTGGGGAGCTAAACAGCTCAATAACACTAATTAATTGTGTTTCTTGGACAACTGAGATTGCATAAGTGGAAAGGTGGTTTTGGTACATTTCCCACCACATTGATTTTCACATTTCTGGAACGCATTTCCCCATAATAGTCATTAGTGCACAGAGAGAAGAGTTGGAAAGGTGTGGTAGAAGCACAGCATTCCTAAAATATGATTTGAGATTTGTACTGGATCTGCACTGTTTGCCAGAAATCCAAACTCTGGCAAACAACTTAGCCTTTCTAGGCTGTTTGCCCAATAGGTTGAGAGAAAAAAAGCGCAAATCTAAAAATCTGCCAATATTTATGTACCAGTGTGTGATTCAATTGTTTTATTGCAGACTAAAAGTGACACAGGAAAAAGAGGAGGACGGAAACTCTGCAAGTCTGGGGGGAAAATATGAAGCATTTGAATGCTAGTGTTAAAGAATTTTAAGACCTTTAATTAAACCACCCCAAAATTCACAAGTTCCACAGAACCAAAACAAGAAAGAGAAAGAGTGCAATTGCTCTCCTGGGGCTTACAGGGCTTTACTTCTACACATATTTTTCTAATTCCACGTAGAGGAACAAAGAATGTGCTTTTCCCACCTGAAAAGTGTTGTTTGGTGATTCATGAAGCTTTCTCCCTTGTCTGAAGCAGAGGTTTCTCACTTACATACCCCAGGGTTGCACCACTGCAGAGCAGTGGAGAACTGGCTGGGAGGGGGGATTGCCAATGGGGAGGGTGTGAGGCCTGGGGGAACATTTTGGATCAGCAGGATATTACTTGGTGTCGTGTGTGTATGTATTTATATATCAGAAGTAAATGAATTGTTGCTCTCAATGGCAGAGAAGAATAAACAAAAAGGCTTTCTCAGCAGGATTGTGAACTCTGGTTGTGGGTTTGGATTCATGTTTCAAGGCTCCATTCACTACTGGGGTTTATCTTTTGAGGCTCTCTCTGCAGCTCCTGTGCTATCTCCAAAGCACCATCTTTTTGTCTACAAATATAGCAGCACTCAAAATGCAAAGCTGCTTATCCACCAGTTCATAGCTTCTTGTCTTAGAAGTATTGGCTCTCCCCCAACATAAAATGGAGATTCACCTCAGTGGAAATGTGTGGTACAACCAGTGCCTTGGTAAATTAAGATCAAAGTGTGCTTAAACCCTACAAGATTATTTTTATTCAGTAGCTGCTTCTTCTTTAGGAGTAAACATTGTGACAAAGAAGCCACCATTTAGTCCTGTGCTCTATGGAGCCAGGCCCTGTAAAAGTCAATTTATCCAGGGAAAAGCTTCATCTGCTAGGTGGCAAGGATGTATTGGGAAGTGCAAGCAAGGAGGGAGAAAAGTTATAGACAAATCAATTGTGATGGTTTAGGACTTCACATTTTCCCTTGGTCTAAAGGGCAGAGTTAATTCCAGCCTATAAGTAACTGATAAATGAAGTCTGTATTTGAATTCAGTTCAAAGAAAATAATTTATAACAATCATTGTCAGAAAATGCAACATCCACTGCTGTGTTGCTTTTGCTGGTAATTTGAAAAATAGGTAGTCTGGCAATTCCAAGAAATAGAGAAAAAAACTGTCTTTACATACAATCAGACTGTAATTTCCTAAAGGACCAGTTATGATTTTGGATGTTTCATGCTCTTTCACTCTGACTATGGAGTTAATACCACATTCTCTAGGCAAACCTAAAAAAAAATTAAAAGGTTGGTGCCAAGAGACAGACAACACTATCAGTATTATGCATTGCTCCTGCAAGGGTCTCATGAGACTTTTCTGCCATTTCCTTAGGTAAGTATGTTTTCATAAGTCAGTTTTTGAAACTCTTGTTGAAGGAGCAGAATCTAAATTCAAGAAAATAACTGTTGATCTAAATAGAGAACTAGACTTGCGGTCTCACTGAAATATTGGCAAGTGACAATCAGGGGCTCTTCAATCTCTGACACCAGGTGAAGGTAGAGGGGGAAATTCCTATTCTGTCAATAACAGGTAATGTATTAGGTTGGTCAGATCTTGCAGATTTAGGATATAAGACTGATTTCCATCCTCCGGTAGTCAGTAGTTTAATTCAGTAACCAGCTCCCATTAGCAGATATTCCTCTTTCCTACCTTGAGAGCCAAAGTGTATTTCTATCATGCTGTACTTGGATCCGTTTCAAGTTTCATCATCCTCCTGAACACTTCTGTCCAGATACTCAAGTTCTTTGCATCCAGAATAGCTCTTTCGGCACATACAACAGCCGCTGTCAGTCTCAGTAGCGAACACCTTGTGAATCATGTAGCTGGCAGAAGAAGGGGGTTGAATTTGCTATAGTCACTGGATTTGATACAATGGTAACAGAATACCTGTCTCTTTTGTATCAAAAGTGACTGTGTATCTCTTTGGCTAATGGATTGTCGGTGCTTGCAGAAAAAAAGCCAAACAACAAAATCTTACTGTAGTGAATGTATGCAAGACTCTTAAATTCTGATTTACTTTCCTTCTTTCTATTTCTGGCTCAGTTTCCATCTTTGTATATAGCCTGACTTTGCTTTGCGTCCCACTCTTGCCTCCCCATTTCCCTGTCCCCTAGTTTCTTTCTGAAGTGAGACGCTCATTCCTAGGAATGTATTCAAAGTGTCCCTTGGAGTCAATATACCGAGTCTTTACATTCCCAGCAGAGCCTTCCTTCTGAATGATCCATCTTGTCACATAAGGAACATTCCTGATGTTTTTTCACACATCCTGCCAGCCTGCATGTACTCATAGAGCAGCTCTGGGGATTCTCCAGCAGCAATTTCCTTGGCTTTGTTGCACAGAGTGTGAATCCCTGCTTGGACAACAGGCATTTGTTTTCCTGTTAGCAGCAGTGACTGCAAACCTGTCAAAAGGGGTGTTGGTTAAGATGTTCAGCAACCCCTTCTGAAGCTTGAGGCAAACTGTGAAATAATTTCTTCCCCTTTTGGCATCTTTTGTGAAACTAGAATTCCTCAGCATTCACCAGATGCTCTGGAGCAAAGTGTTATTTGAAGCCGCTTATAGGATCTGTTCCTGTGTTTTTCTTTGTGGTCTGTCTGCCTGTGTCAGGCTCCAGAAAACAGTGAAAACATTCAGTCTCCCATGACATTGAGTAGAGGGAATATGGGCTAATCCTGCAACACAGCCTTCAGAAAGCTCTGTGCAGAAACTCCAGGTTCTGCTCAAAACAAACATACCTTCTGGAGGGTTTCTGCCCAAGTATTTTCTATGGAGGCCAAAAGCACTTACAGATCCTTGAGGAGCTGTTCCATTGCACCTAACTGGAAATTTCCTTCTTTTTTCTTCTGGCAATTTGAACTTTCATGTTAAATGTACATCCTTCTCTGTCAGCTTTCATGTTTTTCAAGTCTCTTGTCTTCCATCTCGAGCCACCTTTGTCCTTTATGTTAGACTCTGAAAGGCTGTGAAAGTTAAACAGCCTCCGATGGATGGCTGCCCGGTCTCCTCTGCTGGCTGGCTGATGGGATCAGAACTCACTGTCCTTCCCCTCCATTCTTACAACTGGAATGTAAACACACCTCACAAAAACAGAGGAATAAACCAGCTGCTATTCACTCTTTTAACCATCTATGGAGCAACAAACCTTCATGCCATGTTTATAAGGCAGACTCCTGAAATGGAAAATCAGGGTGGAGAGGTGACCTCGAGAGGCCATCCTGACTCAAAGTAGGATCAATTACACCTATTTAATTCCTGATTAATATGTCTCTAACTTGTTCTTAAAAAAAGGCTTCAATGATGGAAAGTCTACCACCCACACAGAATGTATTCCAGTGCTTCCCTATCTGATCCCCCTTCTTCTTTTGGCATGTTCTATCCAGGAACTCACTTCCCACCTCCTTTGCTGCAATTAAAACTCATTATTCCTCCTCTGTACTATGGTACAAAGAACAGATTTTTCTCTTTGTGTCTCTGCTGACCACATATAACTGAAGATCATTAACTTTTCTATACTTAGAAATCCCAGATCAATCGGTTTTCCCTTACAGGACATGGTTACACCTAATGTAGTAAGTGGGTGCCAACTAAGTTGGTCCTTATGCCTTTGAAGTGCAGCCCAAAAGAATTCAACAGAGCAGAAGACATTCACTTTCATTTCCTATAGTCCAACACCTACACATACAACCCAGTGTGTCATTTCTTTTTTCACAGTAACAGAATGGTTTCGGATCATCTTCACCTTGTGATCAGTCATCATCTGCAGAACTCCTGGCTACTTCTCTATGCACTGTGCAGTTCATACCTTTTGTTCACAGATTCTTGCAATACAGTTGATGAATTCTGTTATTCTTCAGGCCATGTATCAAGGTAATTTTGAATTCCAACCCTGGCCTCTGATATACTTGCAAGGAGTACCAAGTTGACAACAAAAAATGTACAGGATTCTGCGTTGCAAGAACTCCACTTTTTTTCTACTCAAGACCACCATGAAGAGCAGTGCAGGCAGGGGGTGCACGCCCCAGCAGCAGCACCTAGAGGCCTTTTCCAGGCTACGTGCCCTGTAGGAGCTGGTTGTACAAAGCTAATGCATATATTGTACAGCTGGAGAACCTTTCCTCTGTTCCTTCAGACAAGTTATTGACAAAAATACCAAACACAGGCTGCCAAGGACACACCTCAGTGGAAGTCCTTGATGGATACTTCAGTTTTGACAATGAATTCCTAATAACTTCTCTGAGTTTTCCACTTGTTTTATACACTCTCAGTGGCAATTTCAGCTCTATGATATTTCCTCTGCTTATTTATATGATGTCATTGCCAAAAGCCTAACTATAGAGTCCCAGCAGCTGTCTGATCTACTGCGAATCTTCCATACGCTGTTTGCTCTACTGCCACAGAAGGAAATCAAATCGGTTTATGTGATTTGTTTATAAGAAGTCCATGCTGACTGTTACTTTCCATACTTTGCTGCCTTATGCGCAGCTTGACTGGCTGTTCTGCAGATCCTTGAGATGTCAGGCAACTGTCTAGACATCCCCAATTTGTCCCTTATATGGATGGGCAGCACATGTTTTGAAGGATCAGTGGACACCCTTGTACAGTACAAACATCCCTACAGGATCAAGAGTAGTTGTGTCTCTTACTGCCCTGCTATTATGAAGAAAGTCTGGCCAGGATCAGGGCACAGGTGAGCCTCAACTGTTTGTTCTGGTGGTTTCCTGATTGATTTGCAGGGGCTGAAGAAGTGGATGAAACACAGATAAAGGTGACTTGGCTGCATCTGAGAGCACTTTGCCCTCCTGTCTGGGTTGGTGCAGCAGTGCCTCAGGCTAGAGTGATACTCAATCACCAGCACTCGAGGGCTCAGTGTGTCTCTGAGCTACAGCTTCTCTGAAGTATACTTCCTACCTGAGCAATGGGAGCCATCAAAACAAATTACTGAAATCAAGACTTCAAAGCACGTTGCTGGTATTCTCAGTAAAAGGTGAAAAATGGAGACTCTAGGATCTTTCATGTTCAAGTGGAAACCAGTATCAAAGCTCCATTGGTTTTGATGAAAGGAGAATTCAGCCCAGGGGCTGTGACATTTAAGACTTCACAGATAAAAAAGTAATGACTCCTCCTGGTTTTACATGGGATTGGTTTTCTTTTCGTTTTCATAGAACAAGCTGAAAAAATTACACTTGGCCTTTGGCTTTCATGCTACTATTTTGTTGCTGTTGAGGGAATGTAGTAAGAAGTAGCTCAGTATTAGTTTACATAATAATGTTTCCACATGCCTGTATTTAATTTCTAGTTGTAAATCCACGTTCCACCAAATCCCACTCTCATGCTGGTACATGTCCTTGTGAAACAGATACAGGGAATATTTCATGCTATAAATTGGGTATAGAGTTCCTACCCCAGCTGCCCATTAGGAAATCTCAGAAAAAATAAAGACTGCAACCTTCTTGTATTTTTGTTCCTGAAGGGGGATCTGGTTGATACTTCTTAGAAGAAGATGTTTGGTATTAACTTCTCTATCCAGCAATGGTTGTACAGTTGTTTTCATAGTAAACACTTGTTGCAAGTAGCCTTGTTTGAGATAACAGTAAGAGAGAGATGGTTTTCCAGGAACTCAGACCATAAAGAAAAGCTTTTTTAAAAAAAGGTGAAAGAGAGTGGATAAATATAACTTGTAACTGTATAACACTTCACATACTTCAAAGTGACAAAAGCACCAGACTTTCCAGCTGAGTCTCTTCCAATCTGGCCCTGGGCATGGTCTGATGGGGTTATGCCAGTTTGGGCACGCTCCTCTCAAGGCCTTTTTGCTGTCCATCTATGGACACCCTTCTCAGCAGATGTCAGCTTCAGGACTGTAGTAAGGAGTTTAAAAGACTGGAAATTACTAAAATTTTCTTTGCTCTACATCTTGAAGCATGGTGACACCCCATTGGCTGTTTTGGGGGGGTGGGTGTGGGTGTATGTGTTCACTTTTTTTTTGCCCGTGGTTTCACTGCCAGTGAAAGGTTGGCACAGATCTTGGAGCACTCTTGAGTTTTCTGGTTGCCGTTACACTGCTCACAGAGAAATTTATTATTCCTGTTGCAGTCTCTTTTTAAGTGATGGGGATGCCTCCTTCTGTCTGATACCCTTTCTTTCTCTTGCTTTTTCTATTATTTGTAATCAACATGCAAGGACAAACATCACATAGGTTCTTCCATTACCACAGTGGGTGTCTGCTCTCCAAGGCTGAGAAGTACTAGCAAATGCTGTGCTCATAATCTTCATTTTCCATCTGAATGCAAATTCCTCTCAGTATCCCAGACAGCAGCAAATAATTTAAGTTTCTCTTAAATCTGATGTTTTTTGAAGGCAAGAGGATGTTGATACAAAGGTGACCTACAGCAAAAGCAACATTGCGCTTGCTGAAATGATCAGCATGAAAACTAATACTCTGAAAATGAAGCACTGAGATATAGACTTTTATATCCACAGGTCACCACACACAAGTGCTCTTGTTTAAGACACTAAGCATTAAAAGTTCTTCCTTGCAACTCTGGAGGGTGTATTTTTCCACTCTGTAGATACTTTAGAGATGGTAAAACTCTTTTTTTGTTTCTTTTAAAATGGATTAGAAAGTGTAAATACATAAAAAATTGAATATAAATAGCCAAAAGACGACTTCTAAAAAGTCAGTAAACATAATTTGGAAAACTCAATATTCTTTGTAAGTTTCAGTGATTTCTATTTTGGTGTTGATTTCAATCTTTTTTTACTATAATTATCTTACATTTCAAGACAATGAAAGTAAATCTGAAAAAATAGACTTCTTCATTTAAAAAAAAAAATTAAAAATTGGCGATTTGATCATCTCTAAGCTTTCTTAAAAGAAACACATAGAAATTAAGCACGGTTGTCCTGACCCACAAAATGTTTCCCCTTTGCTGACCTGGCATCTAATTCACAAAGATCTAGCTGAAATGCTGATGACCATTTTTCATGTCTACACTGGTTGCCACCGAGTACTTGGAACATTCTAAAATCCGGCCACATATTTTGTGGCCATTTCACAAGATTCTCATAGTTAAGATTCACATTTTAAGAGCTTCCTGAAGCATTTAGCCATGTACTTCAGTAACACACTCTTGCTCCACCCAAAGAGTAGGATTTTTGTCTGTACACGAAGAGAGCAAATGTGCATAGGAAATCTATTGTTGCAGAGGAACCCATCTGTGCAGAGCAGTGAATGCACTGAAGACCTCGGTGTGGTGTTTGCTGTCCTCTCCCACCATGACAGCACAGGGCAGGGTTGTCTGGTGCTGTTGACTTCTGGATTTCTTCTGATCATGATGAGCACACTCTCTGGTTTGCAGGCCTGGTAGAAAAATTCTTTAAAAGGTGCAAGAAAAGAGCTTAAAACCCCTTGGAGTGAAGATTCTCACCCTCACACCAGGTAAGATGAGGATGATCAGGCAGCTTTGCTGAACATTCCCAAGTCACAAGGTAATGAAACATTGTATCTTACACCTCAACTTGCGTTATCCACAAATACCTGGACAGCAAGAAGTCTTTTTTAATAAAAAGACACATTTCATGCTTTCCAGGATGAGGTTTTCCACATGTGTCAGTGTGCTTCTCAGTTGATGTTGCAAAGGAAGGCAGGTAGTGATGGCTGGAGCCCATTACGTCTCTCTGTGGTGTGGATTCCAATGGCTTGTGTCTTGAGAGTGTGGTTTGTCTTCCCCTTCAGCTGTCAGATTTGGTCATCTGGTCTCAGTGGCCCATTCTCCTGCTGCAGTCAGTGAAAAGATGGAAGTGCTGCAGAAGGTGATGCATGTGACTGAGATGAAATTTTAATGATGTTTAGCATCAGATACCTACACTTCCTTCAGTGCATCATGCTGAATGTGCCACTTACAAAACAGCACTGCTCTCTCCTGTCACAGCACTGGGGTGAGACAGTGAGGAACATGTCAAGATGGGATCCTCATCCCACATTTCCTGGTGTTTAGAGCATTCCCAGTGAAGCATCAGCTTTTCTGCATAGACCAAACTGAGGATGAGGCTTTTCTAGGGTCACACAGCAGGCCTGTAGCAGAAAAGGGCTTGCACTCCAGTTTTTCACCAATAACCTATCTTTCTTATGCTCAAGATAATGTGTCTTTACTGTAAAGAAAGAAATGTCCCTAATTTGTGGTTATTTACAGCACTGTAAATCAGGCACATGCCACAAAGTACCAATAAAAATTGTTTAAAATCAGCCTTAAATAGCTAAACTCTCAACAGCAGCTCATAAAATGAGACTTGGCAGTTCTTAGGTAGTTATGGTTAAATTGACAGTCCTTTTGGGAGTTAAGATAGCCAAAAGCAGTAGTAGTTAGGAGTGAAGTGATAGATGGTGGAGCTTGTTGGTTGAAGAGCATCTACTGCACACCCTTGAGGCTTCATATGTTCACTGGCCCTGGAGTGGGAGAAGGGAGATACCAGACTTTGTCACTGAACACCAGCTTGTTGAGTCATACATCCTTTGCCTGTACAGTCCTAGAAACAGCATAGCGAGAAGAATGTGCTTGGCCTGAAGGGTTCAATTGCTGCCTGCAGACTTTTCAGTTAGGAAGAAAGATAAAAGGACAGTCAAGTCCAAAGCAGGCTGAAAGGAAAGTTAAAAAGATCTGGAGAAGGGACCAACACCATGAACAAAAAAAGCCCATCCATAAAGAAACCAGATCTCAGCTCCTTTTAAAAAGTCAGGTGCACAAGTTATATTAGCCTTGAGCCAGGTTTAACTTCCGCTGCCAATAACCACTTCCACTGCCAATAACCCAAGCTGACATAACAGCAACATTAAGAAGGTTTGGGTTTTTTTCTCTGTTGCATTAGGCATTCGTGTCTCTTTTCCACTTCTTCTTTTTTTTTTTTTCTCCCCTCAAGGTACTTGTATTTTAGCCAACCACCTCCCTTCTTGTTAAACAAGAGGAGTTTCAAGATGGGGCCCAAACCTGAACACTGGCTCAGCAACCCAGCACTATGAAAGCTGTGGGTTTGGGTCTTAATTCTGCTGCTAATGAGAATCAAGCACAGTTGGGCACTGGCAAACTAGATCATAAAATATGAACCCACATCCAGGTTGGATTCCTCCCTTGCAATAGCCTCCCTTGCAGTGTGTCAACGCAGTACTTTCACGCAATTCAGCCTTTTGTATCGTGCTTCATCTCCCTTTGCTGCTCCAGCTAACTAGGGTGGGTGTTTAAACAGAGCAGCTCCCAAATATCAACATCCTCCTACACACAATAGCTCAGCCACACAAAGCTTTATTATTGTCCTCTTTGAAATGCTGCAAAGAGAAATTTGTGGACATTGTGAAAAAGCGAAGGCATGGAATAAGCAATGACCCAAAAACTGCATAGACGTAGTCTCACCATGCTGAGTCCAGTCCATGCTCTGCTGGGGACCTTGGGGTAGCAGTTAAGGCTTAATGCCAAACTTGCTTATCCAGTTTCTGAACCAGGCCAAGTTTCTGCCTAGATGCCTCAAAATAGGCATGTACTTGCCCATGGAAACATGACTTGGCCCTTGGACCTTCAAAAGTACTTGTGTTTGTTAGAGCCTGAAACCCTATGAGGTCCTTTCTGATTCTCCAAGAGTCCCATACATTGTTCATAGTAACACAGGAATGAAAACGGGCCTAACATGCTTCAAGCTGTCACTGTGACCACGGAATTGGTGCCCACTGGACTTCAGATCTGCTTGTGGAATACTAGAGGATCTGGTATTCTCAGTCTGTACCAAGTCTGGGCTCTATTTTCCTGCAAATAACAAGCCCAGTTTTAAAAAAGCACGTTCAAACTGAGTGGAAGCACAGTTGCAGTGAAGGTTTCATAGCAGAACATGGGGTTTCACAGGAAGAAATGCTGAGGTGTGTCAGAAACTCAGCCATGATAGAAAGACAGCTGCACCCTTCCTTTTGCCATACAGCAAGGGGGCATTGGAGGCAGTGCTCAGCCTCAGGAACAGTGGCAAGCTTTGCTGTTCTTTTCTCTCAAGGCAGTACCGGGATCATGGTTCTGCCAGGGCCACTCTGAGGTCCTCAAATTATGAATAAGACTTGTATAGAACTCATGGAGCTTGATTTATAGAAGCTTTTTTGCAGCTTTGGAAAGCTGGATGACTAGGCACATTTACTCCCATTTTCAGCTCCACACAAGGGATTCACCAGCAGACATACCCATCTTGTCCAGCCCTTGGAAGCCATGGAGGCGAACGTGGCCCAGGACTTCCTCAAGACTGAAAGAAACAGAGGCAGTATGGATCCTGAAAATCTCTGGGAGGATTCATGGAGGATCTGAGTGTGGTGGCTGCAGTCCTACTAGCTGGCAGTGCCTTGGTAGGGAGAACATGGTGTGCCCCATCAGCATGCTCCCTGACTGGCTCAGTGATTTCTCATGCCAGTATTCACTCACTGTGGTGAAGCAGGGAGAGTGGGCAGTTGCCTGGAACTTCAGAGATCCCCAGGGCAGCGACAAACTGCTTTCCCTGGTGCAAGGTCACTTGTGACTAATGCAGAATTATTCCCACACTCTCTCTTATTGCTGGGGATGGCACAGGGGTACAAAGAAGGACTTTATGAGCATTAAGAGTACAGTGAATTCAAGAAGCTTACGATTATCTTTATAATCAAAGCTGCTTCCTTTAATAGTATCTCATATTTGGTTCTCCATTGGTGGATCTCCACTGAGATTGTTGCGGATCTCCACTGATGGATAGTTTAGGTAGATAAAAGCATAATTCATCAAAGCCAGAGACCATAATCAAAATCTATCTGAGTAAAGAGATAATTAAGAAACAGGTTTAAGACCACATAACCTTTCCCTTAGCCAAAGCTAAATCCATTCTTCCTTGCACAGTACAGATCTCCTACAGAGCTGGGAGGGGAGACTGTAATCCTGATCCAAATGTATATTCCAACTACTGAATTGAAAACTGGAGCTCTCCTTAGTCTCAGTGATTTATAAGATGTTGTGAGTCCTTGGCTATTTCAAATTATGTGACAGAGTAGATGGGAGCAGACTGAGTTGGTTTCTTCATGTCAGACTCAGGTACAAAGTAGATGCCAAGTAGCTCAGCATCATTAGTATGTGGGAGTTTCAGCATGCTCCCAGAAGCAAAAGTCAGGCTGTACATATTCCCCCAGGACTCACATACCAACTGAACATCCAGATCTCCACTGACCCATTGGATGGCCGAAGATGTTACAGCCATGTACAAAGACCACAGATTAACAAGAAATAAAACGGCAAAGTGCTGACTGCCCATCAAACCTCAGCTATCACCCCTGCCATGCAAGCGGAGCCAAGGCACAAAAGTTAAGACCACTTGTACTGGGTCTCCACTATGATCACTGAACTTTTGGTTGGGTTGATTGTATCTCCTCCACAGAGTTTCCACAGCCGAGTATGCAGGGCTACTGGAGGGTAATGTAGCCAAATGTAGCCTGTACTCCCCAAGCCCCCTAAATAACCAAAGTCTTTCCCAACTCCACCAGTGATTCAGGTCAGTGACTAGATATGCCTTCCCTCTGCACTGCAGTGTGGAGGATTTATGAGCATCATGCCATGTTGTCATTAGCAGTCATTACCCTAAGCTTGCTGCAGTCATTTTTATCAGGGATGCACTCAACCACTTCACATAATTGCATACCAGCAGGTGTGTTAATGAGAAGACAAATATTTCTGTTTCATCTTTGTCTATCACATGCTTGTATCCCAGCACAGAGAAACCCTGAACCCAGAAATGCAAATGCCTAAGGACAGATAAATGAATATTTAATTCAAACCAGCAAGATGTTGTTTGCAGTTATTTATTTTACTAAAATGGTTACATATGTTGAAATAAAGAAGAGCAATAGTAATAATGATTGTTTTTCCAATATCATAAATAATTATTGAGTTTTCGTTAGCTGTTGGCTCAGCACTGATCATGACTTTTGTTACTTAAAAAAGACACACACATAATTCATTAGAATTTGTGTTTTCAGAAAACTCTAAAGCAGCAGTAGAAAAAAAATAAATTAAAGGAAACAGTAACAAGAAATTAGGCCAAGTATTTCTTAAATTTAAAACCCACTTGATGTGTTTTACAGTTATTCTTGTGCTTCGATCATTTGAAAAAAGAACAATTAACAAGATGTTTATACAATGGCTTATCTTCTCCAGTTTTACTTCAGAGAAGTCCCCAAAAGTACCTTTTTTACATGACAAATTTTGTTGTCATTTATACAGACAAAACACTGAATATTTGTAACAGAAAAGTTTGTCAAAACCATGAATTTATTGTCACAAAATATTTAATATCAGAATAACTTACAATAGTATGAACAAAAGTGAAGTATTAACTCTGCTATTAGTTATAAACTCACATTATTATGTCAGAATCCAATAAAGTATAAAAAATTAATGTCATGGAATCTTAGACACATAATGATGCAAGTCAGTAAAACATATACTTCAACTGTTCATACAGTCACAACATACATTTCTTGCTTGGCACTTTAAGTCAATGCAAATCAGCAATTTAGAAAACAAAGTAAAAATATATATGTACAAAATATTTTCATATCAAATAATTTTCATTGTACACTAAATAAACCCAACAACGTTATGTTACATCAAGAAGTTTTCTAAGAAGTCACACCAAGGCTGATATTTGCAATGTATCTTGACTATTTTAGTGCAACTGAAACAGCCTCTACTTGGAAGTTAGTTTCATCATTAGCATAGTCCTGCTTCCACTGAAGTGGGAGTTCTGCCACTAAACTCAGCAGGAGCAGAACTAAAGTCTTATCTTGTTCATTGATGGCTCACCAAAAAGAGAAACAAGGAAAGGGGTAAGTAGGAAAAAACCTGACAGGATACCCACAGGAAAAAAATCCAAATCCTAGCAACAATCAGCTCTTTTCCAGTTTTCTATAACCGATTTAGGAAATATTGGTTTTGGCTTTGCCACTGTTTATTCAAGCACTGTAAACCTCATTAGACCATTGTTATATGACTTAAGAATAACTTGTACACCTCCAAATAAAATTTAAAAATAAACCTGGATTTATGTTAGTTATTACACTCAATAGCAGTGAAATTTAGAGACGTGACATTTAATACATGGTTTAGTATCTTCTTAAAACCCTTCTGCCTTAAATGCTGAGA
This sequence comes from Sakesphorus luctuosus, assembly GCA_013396695.1. Lineage (NCBI taxonomy): Eukaryota > Metazoa > Chordata > Aves > Passeriformes > Thamnophilidae > Sakesphorus > Sakesphorus luctuosus. The sequence continues at coordinate 255,245 of VWZD01008488.1, read as the reverse complement.
TTTTTCAATGTTTCAGTTCTCATTTGTGATTCTAGCTTGGGTTTTGATAGTTTATATTATAGATTTTTCTCACTGAAATATGAAATGTCAATCAACTATCCTCATTTATGCAGTACACACAAAATAAAAATGTTTAAACCACATTAAAGTAATAAGTTCCACTCTGGAAACATTTTTGAGTTCCACTGCAAATAATAGATGGCACTATAGATTTAGTTTTGTACCAGAAGAACAGATCAATTTTACTTCTATCAAAACTTCAATAAGTCACTAGTAAAGCTTTAAAATTATAGAAATTCGACTTGAATTTACAGCTAGTCTGGCTAAAACCTTCTCAACTAGAAATCTTTAATGAACAACACAGCTGGGAGCATATGTATAAGTTCAAAAGAATCTGAACAATTAACTTATTTCCTAAATTTTTGTGTTCTAGAGTATTGCACTTTTCAAAGGAATGATTTTGGTATTTTAATATACTGCATATACAAGTAAGAAACATGCATAACAACCTCATTGTCACTTTGACAAAACATACTGTACATTTTTATAACACTGTTGATTAAAAAAGAGAGAGAGAATGATGTAACAATTTCATTAAGATTCATCAATTTGTACAAGTCAAATAAGCACAACTCTCCAGGGCCTTCAGCAGTAATGTGTTTAGCCCTCGGCTGCTTAAGCCCACTTGGAATAATATACAAAGTTTAAGCATTATGGCATTGTCATTTTGAGGCATAACACTGTTGTACTATGCCCACGTTATAGCTTATTTTTTCAAAGCAAGGCACTTACTGTAATAGCAACGCAAACATCTTATGCGCACTTCGCTTAACATAAAATAAGTTAATGTTTTGATAAAAACAGTTTTTTTATAATTTACATGCCTTTTACAGAAGCAATTGAACATTTCATTTAATACAATGGAAACGTCTGAGTCAAAAGGGACCTTATTTTTTTTAACTGACCATTCTGTAAAAGGGGAGCTGTTTTCCACATTTGCCTCATCTCTGTGACTCTGATTTTGCTGAAAACCAATCCTGTGAGGAAAATGTCCATTCAACATGAAAAAGGACGCATCTCTTAAAACTGCTGAACTAATGGCACTTTAACAGTCTTTACTTCTGATATATGTGATGATTTCTGAATGATGCAGCTGGTGGTTCCCTGCAGTTTATCCTTCCCCTGGGCAAGGTTCGTTAGGGCCATAGCTGCGTTGATCTCCTTCCAGTATGTTTCATCTTTGCTGGTTCCTTTTCTGTTAGCTGCACTAGATTCAAGCAATAACAAATATTTACACATACAACTTACATAACTAGATGATATCAGGAAAGCTGTAGTAACAGCAATAACTTTGGAAAACTGCAAAGTCCCTTACCTTTCACACTTATTTGGTCCATTCTCCAGATTTTCTGAAAACAGGAAGAAAAAAAGGCTATTTTATTTTAATAGTTTTAAAAACAAGCATGTTCATGGAATAGGCATGTTGAAAAATTACCCAAGATTTATTAAAAATTGCTACCAGATTTAAAATAAAATCTTTGCTTTGACACATATAAAGGATGAGCTTCATGAAAGCATCTGCCTCGAGAAAGATACACTGAGCTTGGAGCAGGGCACATGCCAACTAAAAATGCTGTGGAGAGGTTCCCAAGACATGCCTTTACTAAAATAGGCTTTTGTGAAGCAGAACCTCACTAAGCCTCACCAGACCTGAGTGGCAGAACTGGTGCTGGACCCTGCCCACCATATTTCACACCAGTCTATGTCAAGGGAAAAGTTATTTTTGTAATAGGGAGAATAAAGTTGGTCTTGAAGGTTCACCTACATTTTCCGGGGTGAGAAAGCAGTTTTTAACATGAATCTCCAGGACATAAGGAATTGCAAAACCTAAAAATAAAAATCAGCTTCACTGCCCTTCAGTGAATGCCTTCTTGTATGCACTAAAAATAGAACTCTAACTCGTGCACACACCATGTGTGTGGGTTTCAATGTGCCCCTTGCCCAGGATGTGCCTCAGTCCCAGAGGCCGCCTGAGAAGGATACAAGTAACAAGCACACCTGGTTAACAGCCTTCAAAGATGAAACTGCATCACAGGCATAAGCGACACATTTTCATCAAGAGTCACATTTGTTCATTCATAAACCCTCACATTGCAGAGAAGCCAGAAATATTTACCAGGCAGAAATGTATAAGCTTTATTCAGTGGATTTGCTATCCTGACACAGAAATATATTATAGAGGGGCAAGAAGCCAATGCCCAACTGCAATACCTGGAAAAACAAGTCAAACAAAAGGAACAGCAACAGCATGAGCACTAATGGCTACAAGACCCCAAAAGTCTCTAAACACAGCATAAATCTCATCAGGTAATGCACATCTTTATGAGACCAGATTCCCAACTACAAATCAACATGACTGATGGATTTCCATTAGATTATTAATTAAAAGCTGACCTTGTATTTAAACAGAGCTTTCAGTCGAAGAGGTACCAAAGCACATGGCAACCCTTGGTAACCCTTCACTTACGAGCAACCTTGCCCACCACAGCCCATCATCTCATACAGCAGTAACTCAGCACTGCCCAGCACATGGGGGTGGCCACTGGAGACCACAGCTGCACCAAAGATATGCAGGGAGACCAGCTGTAATTTCAGAGGTCAAGCTGTTTGCCAAGCTGTTTGACTTAGCAGTCTTCCATCCTTCAGCAAAAGAGGTTTATAAAAAATTGTTCACAGGATACTAAAGTTTAAGTTTTGTTTTAAAAACACACATCTTAAATCAGTATCTTTTAAGCTCTCCTAGATCAGTGTTTGAATGGGATTCAAAAGGGGGAAGTCCAATCTATGAAGAGGACAGTGAAAGAAAGAAAAAAGAAACATTTGATCCAGGAAGAGGTACTGAATGACACCAAAATTAGTCTTCTTCACACTGTACTTGGCTACAAAGAATTTTTCAGCCCTGCTTCATTGTTTTCTTAGTTAGAAACAATTTTCAAAAAAAGGTTTGGACTGAATAGGTCAGTAGGCATAGAAATGGAAATGGCATGTAATAGAGAACATCATTGCCAGAGCAAACCTGGATATAAATACACTTCACTCAAGCATCTGTCAGTTTCTTTTGCTGTTGGAAAATATTTCCTATGAACAAAAAAATTGCTTGTACAAACTTCTGAGGAAAGTAGGTGTGAATGGTGACACGCATTCCAATTCCAGCATTCATTTGAAGGAGTATTTGCAAATATGTTTTACTGGCGCTGTAAAAGAAAGTGGCCAGCCCATGGTATATAAAAGCAGTAGCAACACTAAAGAATAAAATCCAGGAGGAAAAAGCTGCCCATTTTTTAACTTTGCTGAAGATGTTTCCTGAATTACAAGTATTTTCTTATTCCATTCAGATTTTATGTTTTCTTTAAATAATTATATCAAAGAAACTCAAAACTGGCTTACAATAAAACCATCATTGATAATTTACAAAGCCCTTGCTAATAATTGCTGTAAAAGCATGCTAGTACAATGAAGTCTGAAAATCCATCGTTTCAAAGCACAGGCCCCCTTTTTCTTGCCAAAAATTCTTTTCTGCTATACCAAACCTCTGACAGCATACCCCAGTTTGCACTACCATAGCATCCAAGCAGCTCACATCTGTCTGAACTGCCCTTAGTGAAGGAAATAATTATTACCATCATTTTTCGGTTGGGGATAACCACACTGAGAGAGACAAAGACCATTCCTTATGCTCTCCTTGACATCTTGCCAGTCAAACCATCTTGATCTAACTCAAAGCACAAGGGGGGTTCACCTCACATGCCTAAGTCACGTATCTCTATCCAGGCTAGTTTTCCAGACTCCACTGCTAAACAACAGAGATGTCTGTCCTTCAAGAAGTGGCTTCAGTGCACTGACCTCACACCACAGGCAAACATCCCTGAGTGCTGCTGCAAAGCCAGATGGCTAAGCAAGCCTTCTGTGGCCACTTCCTCACACTTTTCCCCTTTGGACAGCATTATATCAAGTATATCCACAATCCATATCTATATTTATGTAGAGATATTTGGTACACTGGTAGTACAACTACAGCCTTAATAGCTTAGCTCAGCCTGGAAGAAAAGCAGTCTGGTCATGCCTGGCTCCTCACCCACCAGAGACAGAACACAGATGACAAAATTTTGTCGAATTTATAACAACAAAGTGAATGTTACCCAACATTTTCTTTTTCTTTGTATTTCATAATCTATCGGCTCTACCCTCAACTACTAATTAAAGCTTTTGATATTTTACATATCTGCACCAGAATTTCCAAGTATATTTCAGCTGTAAAAGCAACATTTTGGTGAGATTGTTTCCTGAAAATACCCAAAGAACAGCACTTTCAAAAAAAATTTCTTGACCATCATACAACATGTTCCTAGATTTCTTCTCTGATGCAATGAGGAAATGGCACTGGAGCTGGGTAACTTTGGAAATGGTGACAGAAGGAATGGAAAAATGATGCAGCATACTGAATCTCACTGAACAGCCTCAGCTAAGGACTCACCCCAGAGCACATGCTGATGGGCACTTCACTCATGAGCTTTCTCTCTCTGCAAAATGCCAAGCACCCAACACAGAGAGTCAGAGAGCCTCCTCGCAAGGGAAAAGGGGGGAGGGAAAAAAACCTGAAAAACCAAACCCTGAAATGGCAAGCTTCTTATATTTATAGAGAAGAGAGAAAATGAAAAACAGAGTATGATATAACACATATATATACAGATCTGGAAACAAACCTAACAACAACTACAACAGCCCCACCGAGTTGCCCACCCAACAACACAGACCTCCACCACCTCAGCCCACAAAAACACCCCAAAAGACTCCCCCCAAAGACACCTGGCAAGACAGGAGAAAAAAACAATGACAAAAAATGTTTCCTTCCCAAACCAAACAGCTGTGAAGTGGTGGCAAGGCCTAACACTCCCTGCATGGTGGTAACATGTTCACTCAGCATCGTCCATGAAGGAGTCTGCCCGAAGTCCCTCCCACACCTGTTTTATACTTGCTGTGATGTCAGATTATGGTATGAAATAATATACATACATATATATACACATATGTACATATACACATATACATATACACACATACCCCCCCACACACACACACCCGCTCGCCCTCCACAGCTAAACCCATAACACATGAGAAGCAGCACTTTCTATGAGGCACCAAGGATGCACCACAGCTGTCCTCTCCAACACTGTGGTTCCCACTAATCTCACACACCTTAAGGGGCAGACACCACTGGTCCCTTCTGAAGGAATGTGGCCATCTCAGTAGGTGGAACAAGGCAAGCTGTCACAGAATTTTAAACCCTCATGCATATGTCAAGCTTAGATCAATGTGTCAAATGACTCCAGGTAAAGTCAGTGCTGATGAATTCTTGTATTCCACACTAATTCCCAAGACTAATTTCATGGGATAAACAATGACATTTACCCTACTTCATACATACATACATACATCTCAACTGCGTAACACTGGCCAGCACAAATAACTTGCCTGAACAAACTACAGTTGTGTTCAATAGTATATTTATCAATTGAAACACAAAAGAAGCTGCTGCTGAAGGTGCTTTGTTCTGTCTTAGAAGGGATTATGTTTCTTATCGAAGGACTTTAGTCGGCTTTCAGCATATATTGAGAACCTACAGTAAATCTATTTAATATTAAACATCAGAAATATCTTTCTGTTACACGTTTGGAAATCACTTAAATAGTTGTCATTTGCTTTACAACCAGAAAGTTTTAAACACTGTGAAAACGGAAACTCAGTCATTTATATTTAGGGTTTGTCATTTATACCTCACTTTCTGGTGCTTCATTCCACTCCCAGTTTCAGGCATCCAGAGAATCAGCTTTTGCCTGGCCAGGAATGTCTCATTCTGCTCTCAACATCCGCCCAAAAAAACCAGCAAGGCGGGATATTTGTTCCCTCATGTTTATAATAGGAAGTCACTATAAATCACTTACCAATGGAATCCTGTATACCTTTCCATTAGTATGAGTTTTCAGTTTACAGTTTACTGTAGAATGTAGTGCCAAGAGTGTAGACACCAGACAATACCAGCTTTGTAATACAGCATGGTATTTTTCAGGACTCACATAATTACTAATAATATACACAGCATTTTTTTCACTATGAAATTTCTTCATAAATATTCACCAACTTATCCTGACAACTCTCTTGCAAGGTAGCTTGTATGCCCTTGTAGCAGAGATGTAAACGACCCTCAAAAATCTAAAGTCAACATGCCTAGGCAAAATTTTGCCCATTTCAAAAGCTTTCCACAACACAGTTTTCCAGGACTTCTCTTATATTTAAAATGTTTTCTTTTGTTCTGCTATCAGAAAGGCCACCCAAAGAAAGTGAACTCCAGGGTTCTTGAAGGCAAATCATCCTTAAACTGCACAGAAGCATCACTTACCTCCAATTTACTATGTACAAAGGCTCTCTGGCTACATGGTGCTTGTGGCACATTCAAATATTTCAGAACAATTCAGATTCTTATTGTTCACCACATCCAAATTAGTAACTTTTATATACTTGGACAATTTCAGAGGTATGATAAGAAATGTTAATTACAGTTACATTTTATCCTTTGGATGTAAGAATTCTGACCTAAGAATATCATATGTGTGAGGTGATGAACTGACCTTATCTAAAGGCTCTGCTGGGAACAGCGAAGGCAACACTGGTCACTTGTGTAGGACCAAGAAGCACCCACATTTCTCCCCCTCCTGCTGTTATATCCAGCTCAAGGTGAACTGCAACAACTGGCTTAAACCCTGCTTTGTATTATCTGGTAACACTGACAAAGCAAAGATGGCTTGAAACCAATGTGTGAATGAGAGAACGAGACAGAGAGAAAAGGGTAAAGAACATTATGTAGTGGGGGAAAAATGGGCACAAAAGTCAAGACAGAGTAGGTCAGTCTCACATGACCTTCGTATTTCTTGAAGCTACTTAAACATGCACAGATTCCTGATGAATTACACATCTATTCTAGCTCAAAACAGAGGAGGAAAAAAAAGAGGACTGCTGGCCTCAAATGGTGAACACTGTAAAATATTTGTTGGTTCAATAAAAGGTCCCATATAACTTATCTTAATTTTAAAATTGGCAACGCTATTCAGTTGTTTCTCTTGCTGCCTCTCCTGAACTTCCTATTGTTGGTTTTGGAGACTGGCTTAACATGTGTTGACCAGCATTTTCAAAACAAACAAGAGGAGGAAAAAGATGAACAGGAAATAAACTGGGGCATCTGAAAGAAAAATGAAGTTTATATGTGTGAGTAAATTAGTGATGAGAGGAGGTATTTCTGTAGGTCACATACTCACACACAACCCCCCCTTGATTCCAGTAATTTCCAAACTGCAATTTCAGGGCACATAAGACTTTCAGATCTCTTTCTCTAAGAATAAAATTAGGTTAATTCCAGTTAATATTCCTGTATTTGTCTGCATTGCTACAGCTTCTTTACCCATGAAGGGATCCCAAAATAAACCATGAAATCACACACCACCACTAATTTTCACCCACATCTGGGGCGGGAAGGCTTAGCAAGGCTGCTCAGCAATGCAAGGGAGGGGAAATTGTAGCCCAAAGGACCTTGCTCTTATAAGAAATGTCATTTAATCTTGGTGTAAAGACTGTAGCATCTTTAAAAAATCAAGAAAATCTCAGTTTCTCCAGCTTGAATTGGAGGAAGCAGGAAATGGCTGTCCCATGCTTACACTTGCAGGCTCCTGTTCTGAGCCTGATGTAGACAAAAGAGTCTCTAAACAAGGATACTGCTCAGCCAGCAACCCACACTACCACAGGCTTTCTACACACAGAGAGGACTCATCCCATTCAGCACTGAACATCTTAAAATCCTTTCCCTTTTCCCCCATCCTCCCAGGTTTCCTCAGGGACAAGAGACCTATTAAGGAGGAATTACGGAAAAGTGCAGACAGGAAAGCTCATGCTGGAACAGACTCCAAACCACAGAGTCTCTTACAGAAATATTCCCCACACTTGCTCTGGTCACTGACCTCCTACAGACCCTGGGCCAGCTCCACAGGGGATCCGTTCAGTGTTGTCCCTTGTGAGGCCACTCCTGCCCAAAGCAGGTCCTGGGCTGGGAAGGTCTCTGTGAAACTGCCTGGTTGGGGCTGGCAGTGCTCATTCAGCAGAGCCTTTTGGTGGAGGGATGAAAGTCCCTTTTGGAGTTTCAGGTGACCTGTGGCTGCAGACACAGCAAGGCAGTGTGACCTGGGAGAGTGTATGATACTGATCACCGCCGGTCCCATCTCAGGGGGGTACTGGATTTCTACTGACAAAGATTTATTACTGTACCTTTTAGTTAGGTCGGAGGAGGAAAGCTGTCAGAAACTTGCAGGAACAAGCTCTGGGCCCAGGCTCTAGAGAAAGCTCCATTTCAGCAAAACTTTCTTCCAGGAGGAGGTTACAGAGCAGTTTGTAATAAAGTCACCCCCACAACCTCGTTACCTCACTCTTTTGGCTTCACAGTGACAGCAAGTATAACAACTGACCTGTCATCAGCTGTTATGTCCTTTCAGATGAACAAACTGCATAATGACAATTTATGTTCACAGTGACAGCTAGAGTGAATATTTTTCCCTGTTCACCCTGTGTTTTTTTCCCAGGAACAGCTACAGCCCTGGTCTTCTACTGAGACCCATAGGTTGGGTTAGGTCTTGACAATGTTAGAAATATCCCTTTCCCATCATGCCCTAGGGCCAAGACTTTTCTGTGAAAATCTCCCATTGAAATTTGCTTCTTGTACCAAAATTTCATATATAAGCTTTAACTGTGAAGGACTGCTACCACTCAAGTTTTTTTCCTGAATACCTGGGAACCCAAAGACTTTTTCACCCCGTGCAGCTTGAAGCCTGCTGCAGTGGGAGTAGGCATCTAGTTACATTTTAATACATGTGATTTTTATAAAATGGTTGTACATGCCCACAGAGACTGCAATAGGTGTGTTTTATAAATCATAAAAGAGAACTGAGTTTGAAATTCTATATTAATATTTGTATTAATAAGTGCACTGAAAGCCCCACATAACAGTAGGCCTGGTGCAAATAGTCTTACACTCTGGGACTATGCACAAGAATGTAAGAATTTATGAATTAGCAAACTAGATAAAAACGTGGTGTAAATCACTTTATTGTTCAGGCTGTCATGGCTGGCACTAAATTTCCCATGACCAGCGACAGCATATTCTCCTTGGTGTGATGCAGGGCCCTGTGTGAGACTTGTTGTTTCATCAGACCTTAGCAGAGCTTATAATGGGAGCCAGGGCTGGGAAGTGCTGAGGCAAGCTGTTAACAAACTGATGGTTATGTGGTATTACTTTCTTTTCAAGTTTGCTGCAAAGCTGACTGAAGTAAAATCTTTTCTCCTTCATTTGGCATGTAATTAGCAGTGTAATGTTGTCAGATTCCTTGGTGATAGTCTCCCATATGCACTTCACAATGAATAAACGAACATCTGACCTGGGCTTCTTTTCTTTTATGCGTTATTTAGGAAGGCATTTACAGCATGTGCTGTGCTGACTGAGCAGATGAAGTTGTTCGTCCCCCTGCTGCAAACCATTAGGGGTTAACTGTGAAAACCATGTTTGGAAGCAGATAAGGAGAAGGGTGAAATAAAGAAAAGAGGAGAAAGGGGAAGGCAAAGAGAAAAAAGAAATAAAGGGAAGAGTATGGGAGATCTTACAAAAATGAGAAAACAGCAAATGAAGATTCATCAGGAAAAAGAAAAGTAAAGAATACAAAAGGAGAAAACATACCACTGTGTCAATTTTCTTCAGTTTTAATACAAAAATATCCTTTTTCCCACCCAGGAAACTTGCTGTTGTGCAGGCAGGCACGTTCAGGCTTTCACTCGGGATCTAAAGAGTTTAATTGGGAGCTCTTAAAAGTCTAAAATAAGGCTTTAAAAATAAAAAGCTAAAGTCAAATGCAGCCAGGATAAGCACTATTACACTCCAGCACGATTGTTTTTCATTTAAAAAGTGGGGTGAAAGGGAGGGTTTCAAAGCCATATTTCAACCCTAGGCTGACACTACAGCAGTAAAATCTGATTTTGTTATGCTAGTTGGCTGTGGGTTTGGGAGCAGACCCTACGTATGTGGTGTAACATTATGATATGAATGCATGCACACAGGATATTTTCAGAAGCCTCTCGCAGAATTTGGAGAAGTGTCCTCCATTCCTGTGGCTCCACTTGCAGGAGCCAGCTCCTCTCCTGTCCCTGGGAGCCAAGGAGGCTCAGACATGGCATATGCTGCACAAAGGCAATTTAAATTACAAGGTGCTGTATTTTCAGGCAAGTGGAGGAACTTCTAAGTCAATGCCAGAACCTATTTCCACGCTGTGCTTAGCCAGCAGCATGGAGTAAAGAATAGGTGAGTCCATCTGTGAGAGGAAATTTTCAGTTTCTTTCACTTGCCTGTAAGATAAAGAACTAACTGACAAATATTATCTCTTAAAACACAGCTACATCCACCCACTGCATGGGGTAGTCAGATGTGCACAATGCTTAATACAGAATCATATTATATCCTGAGTTGGAAGGGATGCACACAGATCATCGAAGTTCAACTCCTGGCCCTGCACAGGATGGCCAAAGAACCACACCATGTGCCTGAGAGTTTTATCTAAACACTTTTTGAACTTTGGCAGGATTGGTGCTGTGACCACTACCCCGGGGACCCTGTTCCAGTGCACAGTCACCCTCTGGGTGAAGAATCTTTTTCTAATACCTAATCTAAACTTTCCTTGACACATATGCAAATACAAAACCCCAGGTACCACAGTGATGTCCCAAACTTAACACACTCTGTGAGATCGCAGGGATAAAAATTCAGATAGGTTTTAAGAAAAGTGAATCAGCAGGGCTCCAACAATCAAACATAAAAATGGCTGTAAGCTGCAAAAGAGCCTTATGGTAACCCAGACAATTGTTGCACAACAGATCCTGCAAGCCCAGGGATTACATATGAAATTTTAAAAATTATTTATGCCTCTAAGAATATAGAGATATTGTCATATATATACATACCTGTACCTGCTTGTATATTATGTGTGCGTAAAAATGGGAAAGGACTCAGCAGTCTGCCTATACACTAAGCATACTATGAGATAAAGCAGTACAATCGCACAGGGATTTTCTGTCGTCACTGCTTCCCAAAGGCACAGGATGGAGTTGTGTCAGGGCCAAATCCACAGCAGTAGGTAAGACTTTTCCCTGCACAACCTCAGTGCCATGGCACAGCAGCTCGGAGGCTGTTGCAGGAAGAGGACACAAGAAGAGAAAGGACTGTCAGATGGATAGAACATCATCAAGTAAATCATGTTAGTGATTGACAGTGTCTCTGCTTGTGCTACAGGTTTGTGTGGGGCTCAGTTAGTTCTTCTCACTGACCTTGTGGGGTTCAGTTAGTTCTTCTCACTGACCTTTCCACAGAGGCCAGAGTACGTTCCCAAGTCCCTAGACTCCCACTGGATAGCATGGGCTCTCAACTTCAGCAGTGCTGAGTGCTTACAGGTGCAAATAAGGTCAACAAGAGCATTGCTTTGCATGCATATAAAACCATGAAATCATGAGCATCCACAAGGTCTTATGTATCTAACATGACTTCAGATTGTAATTGTTCGGTGCCTTGACGCCCCTTTTGTGAAATTCTACAGATGTCTTTTGAAACACCATTATTAAAGTTTGCAAAGGACCACGTGGAATGTATCAAATGGCACTGAATAACACATCATGAAATTAACCATCCTGTCCTCAGAGGTGCCCACCTGCATTCACATTACTGCTTCACTGGTACAGAAGCAGCAATGAGCATCCAGTGAGGATATGAGTTGGGTTTTAAGGTACCTTTCAAACCAGGCCAGCTCACATATGTCAGAAAAATATCCCCTCATCTAGCTTGAAATGTGATAGGAATCCCTTTATTCAGCATCCTGAGGAGTTACTGTAACCTGCACAGAAAGCTGCAGTCATGCACATCCCTGACCATATGCAGAATAAACAGCAGAAATAAACACTTCTGAGTAAGCTGCATGGGGAAGAGCTGTCCATGGATTATTCTCATCTCCAATTGTACAAAAGTGATTTTAGTGTTTAATTGCATTATTTTTGAGTCAACTGTTTAGTTGTTTCCTTTGCTTTCCCTTGAGAAGCTATTGCAGTCGTCATACTGCTGCTCACCACAACTTGCACTGTTATTATTTCCATTACAGGATTTCTTCCCAAATCTAAATATTCCCAGACACCTTCTAAACAGGCCCTCAGAGATTCTAGTAAACTGGGAGGTATCTCAAGAAGGGCTGTGTTTTCAGTTTTCCTATTCACCGAGCAAGCGAGAGGCAGTGGAACAAAGCACGCAAAACAGGGAAGGTTCTTGGAGCAGAAGAACAGCGTGCCCAGAGTTATTCAGGAAGATGTGCCTATTTGCCAAGAGCTTTGAAGAAGCAGAAAGACTTCCTCCTTCTACTCCAAACATAATCTTGTGTTTAGAACGGTTCAAGTCCTAATGTACTGCAGTTCCAGTAACTCTGCAGGAGAATGATACTTAGAAGAGGTCAAAGCCTATCCTGGCTATTGTGGAGACTGGTGCAGTCTCAGCCAGACTAAGCTTGAATCCTCAAGGAGCAGCAAAACCTTAATATTGCAGATGCTCACAAACTGCAAGTTGTAAGTGCCCTTCACAGCAGAGTCTTTGCCTAAGACAGATGAGGCGCCTGCGCTCTGAAGGAGCACGTGTGGGAGGTCCTGAAACAGTAGTAGGCCAGTACTTAACACTGCAAAGGCCTTGGATGTGAACCGCTTTGTGGAAGAAGATGGAATTGCTGCTCTGGCAAAATATATGAATCTGTCTGCGATAACAGGAACAAGCAAGGATAATTGAACAAATATTTGCACTGAATGCCTTGTCAGGCCAGGGGAATTGCTACTGATATGATCTTTACTTTCAATGTTACTGTTTCTGACAGTCTTACAGACTTCGCAGATGTTTATTGGCCACTGTATCATTCTTCAAGAATGTTGGCCCTTTTCCAAAACCTGAAGAGTCTGAATGTGAAGGGGTTTGTTATTCAACACACACTGCTGCTTTTGGAGACAGTGATTTTTCAAGAACCCAGCAGGGAAGCATCGTCAACTGATAACAACACAAGGGCTGGATTCAGACTTCTCAGCACTCAGGGCCTCAGCCACCACAGAGCAGGGCATGTGTATCCACGTGGCAGAGAGCACTGCCTGAGCCAGGACAGCAACGCTGCACCACATTAATGGACCTGTATCACAGTGAAGATCAGTGTGGAGAGACAGGGCTTGCTAGCTATCCTGATCTTGATATACTGCCTGCAGTTCTTGGTGTAGCACAACTGTGTGAATTACAGAGCCTCTGTGAAGCTCACTCCATGATGCTGCAGAGATTAGCTCTGTTCCATTCTGCTCCTCTAACTGCAGGACACACTGCATAACAACGAGGCTCATTCAAAGCCTTTGCCATTCATCTCAGGAAGAGCAGCTCGCAAAGATGCAATGGCTGAGCTGTAGAGGACCCCAAGCCACAATATTTCAAGACAAACAGATTTGCTTTCAAATAGAGTTTTTGAACCACGGGCAATATGCCCAGGCTGTTTCTCTGAGTGAAGATTCCAGTTCTCTGAGATCACTGCAAACAGCTCTCACGTGAAAAAGCTGCACTGACCACTGCAAGCTGTACCTAAATAGAGACTACACTAAAATAGTAGTAATAATAATTGTGACCGTAATAACACACATCTTTTAAATGAGTGATAAAAAGTCATCCATTCCCTTTGTAGTGACAAAACTATGAATTATTGAAGCACAATGTATTATTACTACAGGAAAAATGTACTGCCCAGAATTATTAAACATATTTCTCCCAAAAAGGCACTGACACCTTGACCAGTGTAGCCCAAATCACAATAGTGGATGTGATCTAAAAGGAGTCAAAGCCAACAGCCTCCTCTAAAGCCTAATTGAATTGCTGTCTATCATCAATGTTATCTAACACAGACCCTTGTAACATTTTTCCACAAAATAAGGTTAATACTGCTTAAAAAGGTCACACTGGTGCACAGATAATATGTTTCAAAAATATGTAAGATAGGTGCAGAAGGTAATAATGTCATATTTCCTCCATAATTTTTTTATATTAGCTCATACATGTTTTCCTGGAAGTCCAGAGATTTCTGTCAGGGAATTCTCTCCTTCAACAGTTTGCTGTGTTAGACTTAAAACACACATGCATATTTATGGTAAAGCCATATGGTATTTATGGTTAAATCAACTGACATACCTCAAAAATAAGAATTTTGATTAGTTTGGAAGCTCTGCAGATCAAAAACAACTCAGAAGCTTTATCAGCATATATAAATAAATAGTCTTCACTCCTGTTACCATAAATGAAAAAAAAAAACCAAAACACTTCACTCATCAGGGTTCGCAATCAGGGGAACCTGAGCTACATATATGTGAATAAAAATACAGAAAATAACCTGCATTCAGAGACTGCAAATCCTTATACAGACGCAGTTGAAAATTACTGCAGATTTTTTGTTCAATGAGCAATCAAATTAACGGTATCTCAGAGTAATTCACACATCTGGAATTTTTTTAATGTGTTTTCCCTGGCCTGCTCAGACGCTTTCCTAAGGCCAAGCAGCATTTGCAACAAACATGTACTTGTACAGATAGCCTTGCTTGCTCACCTCCCTTTTAAGAATTAGGATTCTGAATTTCCACTTCTATAGAGAAAATCAATGAGACAGGAAGTCATGGTTCCAGACACAGAGAACATTCATATTTTTTAGGAAATAACTATGGTGAAAATAAGTGAGATCCATTGGTCACACCAACACAGTTTAACTCTAGGCTTTGAGCTTTTGCGTGGATGATAACAGGACTTTCAGCAGCCACACAAGCCAGGCAGCTACAACACAAAGGCTTTAAGCTCTATTGCATATTCTCTAATTAAATTGCTGCTATTACTAGGAGTACTTCTGTTTCCCCTTTTGTAGTAACAAAAGCTTTTTCTTTCATTTTGCAAGTACTTTTTATTTTTGCCCGTAAGCCAGTTTTCCCATAGAGCAACAGCTTATACATCACAGTTTGTGAAGTTTATGAAGACCTGCAAATGGCCTGCAAAGCAGACACAGCAAATCCCACAAGCAGACAGCGCCTGCATTCCTGCCCACTCTCCTTCTCCAACAATGGGCAAACAGACTGCACACCACCAGCAAACACTGCAGCCAGTGCTGGTAGACACTATTTAATTTACCAAACAGCAACTCCAGGTTCCACATATCTTTTAAAATACTCTCTGGACAGCACTTCCTAGACAACTACCACCTCAGGTAGAAGCATCTTGAAAGCTGCTCAATGCACCCTGAAGGCTGCTGACCACCCACAACTCGATCTGCAGTTAAGCTTTTACCTTCCTTTCACAGGTCAAACACAGCTGGCTACCACAAGCTGTTACAATGCAAGGCAAGTTCTGCCTGATGGTCCTAAGCTTTGCAATTAATACTTGTATTGCACCCTCCCTTCAAACACCTAGAAGTCTATTTTGCGGGATTAGATGACACTGGCACATTCTGGGTTTTTTTTGTTTTTGTAAGTCTCATTAGCCCTTGTGGTGAAGCAGAAATCCCAGAATGCAAAGCAGGGCACTGACACTGTGAGTATCTGTACCCTTAGACCCCAAAGAGGAGCTTCCCAGAAGAAACAACAGTGTCCAAAAACCCTGGTATCAAGGCCTTTTCCACATGATTTTGGTCAATGTTAAGAAGCCACATTGCTCAGACAGGCCTGGGAGCAAAACCTCCTGCTTTATTTCTGAAATCTGCATTTCAGCAGAGAGAACAAAGTAAAGGAACATAAAGAAATGGATAGTCATATCCCCTGATTGCAATTGTCAGTCGAAATTGCTTCTCGGTCCTGTTGTCTTCTTTTCTATTATCTCTGTATTTTTCTACTTCCTTCCCATTTCCAACTGAATCCTAATTTTTCTTTTGTTACTGTGATAGGGGAAGATAAAACTGAAGTAAGAAGAGACTTTGCTGTGGTTATTTCAAAAAACATCCAGGACTGCCTGTTGGGATGGCAGTTGGCTTGCACAGCCAAAGCCATACCGTAGCAACCCATCAAATACAAGGTGCTGTGTATGTTTGGCTGCTGACATTAAACTGTTGCTGCTGTAAGAATTGGTCACAAATTTGAAAACAGTAATTGTTGCCCCCCCCAAAAAGCAGATTGGGAAGTATGGCTTGTGAATATGAGGCACAAGGACTTTGGGAAATTTCCCCCTGGCCACAACTCTGGGTACGTGTCCTACCCGTGAGTTTGGTGTGTAAGCTGGTTTCTATACAGCACTTAAAATGAAAAAAAAAATCCCTTTGAAAGAAGTGTCTTGAAACACAGATATTGGCAATGGATGAGACTCAGTTTCTGTAATCACTGAAAGACAAATGTTTGATCAGGACTCCTATCTGAATTCTCTCCAAAGCCTCTCCAAGCTCCAAATGCTGCGACCTTTAAAATCAAGGGAGCAAAATGTTCCCTGTTCAAATGACTGGTACCGTAAAAACAGAAAATCCACATATAAAAACTAAGGTTTAAATTGTACTCCTGTTTTGCAATAAAATCAGACTTTTTTCTTTTTGTGTCTCAGAGAAAATGAGAGTCTGTAGAAAATGTTTAGAAGGACACTAAGCTTTACAAAAATGGGCAAAATTTATAAATAGAGGTCCTACTTTTTCTACGATGATGAAAGCAGTATCTAGATATGTAGTGGCATAAAATCGACTGCCTAAATACCACATTCACTTGCACAGAACATTAAAAAAAGGGGCATTTATGTTCCAAGACAACAATAGAAAGTTTTCTCTGATTATATAATGAAGTTTCAGCTGAATTTACAGCCCTATCTCTGTTATTCTCATTTTCACAGATACAAGCAAGAAACATTTCTGTACAAAACATCCCTGCTTTCTAAGAAGCAGAAAGGATGCCCTCCTTTGGACAAATACACACTTTCCATTTATTTGGACAAAAATTAAAATTAAACAGAACAAATTTTCAATCAACACTTGTTAATTTGAAACACTAAAAATTCTCCCATATTGAAAGCAGATTGCTCTGAAGAAACATTCATTTTCAAGGTCATAACAGCGCTGGCAAAACTCAAAAAATTGTAGTCCAACTTGCTTGTGTTCAGCTGTGTTTACTTAGTCTCAATTTGACAAAAGTCTGCCTCTGATTATACATAGCAGTCATCTGCCCACAGATAAATAGATATTACACAAATGTTTGGAGGGAATGACATTTGGCTACCATTATTTTTGGAATAATTTACTCTGCATCCTGAACTTAAAACACCAAAATGATTCATAATGGTTTTTAGATCCAAGTATTTCCATTTATTAAATAAATTTACCTCTATGACCTTTGTGGATTTTATATTGTACGTGTTCCTGGATGAAAAAAAAAAGACAATTAATTGTTAAATATTCTGTATGCTTGTAAAAGATGGATTTATACAGAATTGAGACCAAAGTCAGTGACAAACCTGATGCACTCACTGCAGCAGCTCAGAGCCCAGCAAAGCGCTCAGGGTGCTGCTAGAGAGGAGCTCTACTCAGCTCTACAAGACATCCCACCCCATCACAACCTGCAAGCACAGGTGCATTGCTCAGCTCCCTGCAAAGCACACACCTGCAGTGGAAACCCACACCAGCAGAAACCAAAACACAGTGCCTGAGATACAAACATGTTTTCTATTTCAAATGTACCTACCTCAATGTAAACGTAACAGTTTTCTGTCTATTATTTGTAGGAGGGAAAATACGTATTTGATGCCAAACTGAAAGTTCGCTTTATCCAAGGGAAGCAGTTGTTTAATGACATTTATAGACTAGCTTATATTTTAAAGCAGACCTTCGTTATTTCTCTGATGTGTACAGAAATTTTGTCCAGTTAAAAATATTACTAAGCCTAGAGCATTTTGTGTCCAGGAATAATGCAAAAACTTATGAATAAATCATAATCCTAACTCCCATTCCTTCCCTGATGCCTCTTCCTAATTCTCTCCCCTTTAAGCCCCTCTCAGGTCCCCAGCACCAACTATCCCAAACCATGCTTCCACATCATGCACTGGAAGTATCAAGGGCAGTTCAAAGTCCACAAGGGATATCATTACTGCTGCACATTTAAAGTGGAAAATGTTTCCAGAGTGTGGTAATAGATGGAAGAATAAAACCTAGACCCAACAGAGTCAGACAGATTAGTTTCTGTAAAGTTAGTACGCTTTCAAAAATGTCTCTTCAATTAGAATACCAAAATTAAGAAAGCCTCTGATGCAATAGGAACCATATGTGTTTGACATACCCAGCTTTTCTCTTTACCATCTAAATACTCACTTTAAAGAAAATTAAGATACTTGTTTACAAAGAACTAGTTTATGTGTTTATAGGACCAAGCTGAATGTTTTTAGATGGAACGATTATATACAAGTCATTTCCCCTCATTTTCCCTTGTTTCAGGAAGGAATATTACTGTGAAGAAGGAATGTGTTTTCAATGTGGACAGCTGGAGGTACAGAAAACAGATTTCTGTTACATGGAACAAATGCAGCAAATTCCTTCTTTATGGGCTGTTTCCTCACAGAGATTAAGTATTAGAGCTCATTACGCTATGATGCAAAGCCCTACTCATTCAGAAGTGTGCTAACGACTGCGACCCAAAGAAGAGTTAATTCAGATGGAATCCAGGAAAATGAGGCAGCACAGAAACCTCATCAGCAGTCCAATCACATGACAAAATGCGAGGCATCTCCAAAGCCACTGCCTGCCAAAAAAAGAAAGGCTGCTGCAAGAAAAATACTTTCACAGCTTGATATCTGGGTCTTGTGACTGCTATCCAAACAAGGAGTAAAAGTGGTACTATATAATGTGGCAGGGTAAACAGAACCACCCACTCGCCATCACCAATCATGTTTTTAATTCAGATAAATTCTGTTTCTTTAAAAAATTATGGGGGAAAAAGAAACAAAACCTTTTGTTGAACTTGAAAATTATATGTATAATCAGATCTGGCGTGACATATTTTAGGTTCATGTATACCATGAACTATATAGGAATGCATGTTTTGACATGCACGATCACACTATCGGTCCATCCCAGGTGCTGTCCTTTCTACACTACTGACAGATGCTTGCCTCAGAGGAGCACAAAGACACTGCCCTCAGCCAACTGTGCAATAGGTTAAGATTTTCCCTCTGTAACTTACAGATGGTGACTTGAAAAATTTTCAAACAGAGTATCTGGTCTGAAAAATTTACAGAAAGGAGCAGACACAGGAGTTCAAACTTCCAGGAATGCAGGGTCAGGGAAGCCTCCACACTTGGCCAAACTGTCTCACAGTAGCCTGAAAACTACTTAAGAGTTTTCAAAACAGGTCTTGGTCAAATCAGCAAAGTCTGGGTCGGGTATGAGAAGTACTCTATACTTTTGTGTCCAGCTTAGTCAGTGATTGTAGACGCACCAAGAAACTGGGAAACTAATAACCACACACTCCACACAGACCTCCCTATCACTACTACCACTGCCATCAGAACTAGAGTATTTCCCAGTCCCAGACTAAGGTGTGTTTTTTCTCTAAGCTGTGGAGCAACAGTTTTGATTAATTTGCTTTGTATTCTAAGCAAGGTCATACCTTTTTCTGGAAATGTATTTGCTCTTAGCCTGTATAACATGGAAAAAAATGCCAAGACATAGTAGTCAGATCCAAAGGTGCCTTCCAAGAAGGGTGACAATATCTTGAATGCTTACCTATCCTTGTTTCTCAAATACTTTGAAAAGAAAAATGTCAGGCTTCTAATTTTTGACTGTGAAAAATGATAATATTTCTGATGCTTCTCTAATTTATTCTAGAGCCCTTCCTTGTTACCCTCCGGATTCCTACCATTATTTCCATATCCGCTTCCCCAGTATTTTATTTTCTGACCTTCATCCCTTTGATCTCTTCTCTTTCCTCTTCCTTTTTGTTCTTGTCCTTAATGCTGCACTCCTCTTTCCTCGTCCTCTCCCAGCACTACCTTCTCTTTGCAATCTTCCCTAACTTTCTGTTGTTTATTTTCCCACTTGTATTTATCTCCTGGCTATGAGTTTTTCTTTTTCCCCTCATTCCCAATCCTTTCTTCTATCTTTTCCCTTCTAAAGCTAAAATGATACTCCAGCCATGACCTACCTGAAAAAAGAGGTACATCTTTTAAGTTCACTGTCAGTACTAAAGGGATGGAAAATGTCTCAAAAAGAGCTAAACGATTATTCCAGTCATTGTCCTGGACAAACAAGTCTAACTCCCATCAACAACTGGAGGAGTTTTGCACCTGAATCAAGTTATTCCCCATTTGCACCAGTTACTGGTGGGGGAGTCCTGCTATAACAATCTGTTCTCTCACCAGGGCATGCAGAGACAGACAGAATTGCATGCAGTGGCTACAGGGTGTTGGTGATGAGAAAAACAACTCTGATAATATAAATCCTTTCTTCACTCTTAACTGAGAACAGCACTAACATAAGCAAAAACTTTCTTGCACAAAGTAAGGAAGAGGTCTTTATAAATATGGAGGCAGCTACACACCGCTGCAACCCTGTGTTCTACAGGATCTCCAAGATATAGAAACATCACAAGAAAAGTTCCTTGTATGGCATGGCATCATGTAATCAGTTTCACTAGTAATGAAAGTCTTTCTCTTGGCTTCAAATAAAGTGGTGTAACATCCTGTGAAAGGACAGAATTGCACCACACAAGCAGTTAGGTCAAGAGGATAAAAAGACTAAGAAGCATTCATTTCCTGAACTTCTTGAGATCTGCCCATCAAAATAGTAAATGTTTGCTTTCCAAGACAAAACAAGCTAATAGAAACATGCACTAGAAATCATCTTGAAGGCCAAAAATGCAGAGAAAATACTGAACAACACTTTTGTTTTCCATGGTGAATGTATTGTTCCTGGTAACACTCCCCAGCTGAACGTCCCATTTCCCCTCCAGCTGGTGCTGCCTGGGCAAGCTGTCTGTGCACAGCCCAATCCAACTTGCATACCTGATCTTATAAAATTTTCTCTGTTTTCTTTGTCTCACTCTTTTTATAGTGCTTCTGGTGGTTTTTCGTGGGGGTTTTTGTTGCTGCTTGCTTCCCACCCTTACCACTCTCCAACTGCTTGCTGGGCAGGCTCAGCAATTCCATGTAAGGAATGTAGGGAAGAAAAGCATTCTTTGATTTTTCTGTGCACAGTAACTTGCATGACATTTGATCACAGACAGAGATTAAGTCATTCATGAATAGGGCCCAAAGGGAGGAACAACTCCAGAAAAACAAACCTCTTCACTTGTAGTGAAGCATCCAGGACTCCACAGTCATTACTGCCACACTTACAGTTTGTAGCCGATCTGGCAAAGTGAGGAATCCAACTGCAGGCTCTGTGGTTTAAATAAAATGTATCTACAGCAGCTTGGATCAATGCTTAAAAATGTTCCATGTTATTTTAGTCCAAGGACAAGCTCTTAAAATTAAAAGAAAACTTTGGCTTTAATTACAAATTAAAAGTGAAAGCTGTTTAAAAAGAATGCATATTCTGAGAAGAACAGTAATAGAAATTATTTAAAATTTAAAACTCATTCCTCTCTCTCCAAGCATGTGACAAGTCTCCTTGTAAATATTTAAAACACAAGTTTGAAAGCCATTAAATTGTGGACAACATTTTTAGGGTGCTTCTGCCTTGCTGTTGTGGATCTTTGGCATAGCTCAACTTTTTCCTACATTTATACTTTCAAGCTAAAATAAGTGTCAGATTTTGATGCATGTTGCAATGGCCAAAAAATAACCACAACTGTAATTTTTACCTTCTTTTCCCTTGAATTTTCTTACTACATACGTATGATGCAGCAAATGTCACCACCCTATACATGAATGCAAAGGGTTTATTCCAGAGCAGCCAGAAGCAATGCGATCCCAAAGTGGTTAGGTGCTACAATGGAGAAGCTGCTGCTCTTGGGATGATTTTCAGCAACAATTGCCCATCTGAAAATCATTAGTGCATAGCAGTGGATTTTCCACATGTTCATATGCTGGACAAGCAGGTTGCCCTTGAAGTATGGTTCCCTAGGGGAAGAAGGAAAACCCAGAGAAAAGTATTCTATTGTCAGATCACGGTTTCGCTAGAGCCAGACAAAAATATGGTCAAGCGTTCACTTGGCTGCACTGCTGGCAAAACGATAGGGTACCAAAATGGAGACAGCTAATGAGGAAGGCAAAGAATGAAGCTCAGGAAGAAGAAGATCTTAAAGGAGAATTTTTTTTTAAATTTAAAAAACCCCACAGAAATAGGGGTAAGTATGCAAATGTAATGACTCTCAGATTAGTGACCTTTACTTTTATAAGGCAAAAAAGGTTTACCAAGCGTAGTATTTTCCCAATAAAATACATTATCTTTTAATTCATCTGTGTTTGAAACACCAAATTTTTTCAAAAAATAAAATAAAGTATTGAAGGAGCCAGAATAAAAAAGAGCATGATTCTAACTAGGTAGTATTAGCTATTTAATGCCCTATTAATCGATAATTTGGTTTGAATGAGGAAAAAAGCTGGCAAAAGGGAATGGAATTCTTTAGCTCCTTGTTTTACTTAAGGGAATTCCCAATGGGCTTCACTTAAACAAAGAACTTTAGTTTTCCACTGGAAAGACAAAAAGAAAACCTTGGTCTAGCATGTCCTGCCACATGCTTTAACTACACAGTAAAAGAGTATGTACTTGGATCCCAGGCACATTTCAAAAGTGTAGTATTTATTAGCTGCTCTGTTGCCAAGTTCCACTATTATCATTTTATTATAACTAAGGTATATTTTTACTAACTAAATTGTATTTAGGTTTTTCGTTTAAGTATTTGAAGGTCTTGGAGTCTCACGTACAGATGACATACAATATACCAAAGGTGTTTGATGATTTTCTCCCTCCTCTCCTCTACAGTTACCCTGTATTTGTGATCTCAGGGCATCTGACTTACCTAAGCCCATAATCCCGCTGTAAAGATACACAGGAGCTAAGGGAGCAAAATCCTTGGATGAAGCAGAGCTTGCCAAGGTTGGAGGTGAGCCCTCCAGATAACCCACAGCATGTGCCCCTTGCACAGCGAGGGGCAGCACAAACCCACCTCTCCCCTCTATCGCCTTCAGACACCTTGCTCCAACACTCCTCTCCTGCCCTTTTCCTGGCTCACCCAGATCTGGCGTTTTGCCCAGACCTCCTGTTCCCAGATGGGGCTACAGGCTGGTTTTTCACACACAGGAAGTGTTCTGTGGTGGGACACAGGCTCCCCATGTGCGAGGGTGGGCAGGACCCGGCGGCTCATAGGGAGTTTAACCTCAGCAAAGCCATGTCCTACACCTCCTGTAAAAGGATTTTTGGTCCTGTGGGGAGTGTGGAACTGCTGCCTGCAGGCTGTCCAGAGGGGATGGAAAGAGGATATAGCCATGAGGCAGGAAAGGGTTTTGGTGGGCTCACATTAGGCTGGGTACTGCCACTGCTCTGGACAGGGACAGGGTGTTTCTGAGCAGCCATGAAGCTCACAGAGAGATGACCGATCTCCTCAAACCTCAGCAAATGCAGCAGTACCATGGCACTGAATATAGCTTTTATTCTTCCTATTTTGTGCAAGGAATGAAGGATGAGCAGTACCCAAATATGAACACTTACATTCTCTGAGGGTCACAGTCTTTGATCTGTGAGCAAAGATCCCACAGAAAGCAGCTGGAGTTCACCAAATGAAGTTTGGAAAGCTCTGCAAACACATGAACATTGCATGTCAAACCATGCAGCATGCTTTGGGGCCAAAACACTCAAAAAACAGACCAGATCTTGGCAAATTGGATTTCTGCTTTGTCCAACATAAAGCACTTCCAAAGGCTTCATTTTAAAAAATATTTGAGCACCTGTCCATCAAGGTAAAGGCACTTTGAATTGGATATCAGATGTAATTATTTTCCCCTTCTGAAATAAGAGGGCAGAGAGTCAGAGATGTAAATATGTGAGTTGAATGAGGTATAGAGGAATGAGAAATATTAATGACCTCTTCCCTATACAGATCCACAGCAAATGTAATAAATACGAATTAATGCTTATGTGCACTTGTATTCAGATGAAACCATTATTGCTCACAGTCTGATCAGATGAACAGTAAAAACAGCACCAGAAAAGCTTGTGACACAATACTAAAAGGAAAACAGGCTTATAAGGACATCTGCCATTTTTATAGATTTACAATGTTTAAATAAGCAATTCTTTACTTCAGTTTACCCAGTGAAAATAGGCTTTTGCATAAACTGAAAGATCACTGGGATCAATACCTGTAGGTCAGCCTTGTCTTCTCTGCTCATCTCTGTGAAAAGGATTTTCAGCTTTGCCAGGCAATCTGAAGTCTCACCTCAGTGAGACATGAGATTTGAAAGCAAGGTCTCTCTTTGTGGGCAATACAGTTGGAAGCCTCTTCTCCTCTGCCTTTGCCAAGTTCACTGCCATGGTGAACTACCAAACAGCTCTGAGCTGAAGAAGTAAGTACAGCAAAACAGCAAGACAGCAGGCTTGAATTCCATAGATATCATTATCATCATCATCATCATAAAGCACTGTGACTGTACATGTGTGTGCATGTACATATATATGAAAGACTGGATGTCTTACAGACTACACTACAGTCTCAGAAGCTGACCAGAACAGGACAGCTTTTTTTTGCTCTCCTCACTTCAAAATGTGTCTCTAAATGTCCAGTACTACGGAGGTTCAATAATTAGAAAGCCCAGAACTACTGCAGTTATGATCCTGAGGACAGAGAAGGGTTCCAGGCTTCATTCACACAGCACCCCTGCTCCCCCAGGTGACATAAGTCTCCCAGGCTACACTGGGCTCTCACTGACACTGCCAGCACAAACGATGCTGCAGAGATCCAGGACTTTCCCTGATACAGGAACAAAGGCTGTTGTCTTCTGGAGGAAGCTTTTATTTGAAGGGGATCCTGGGGAAATGGATTAGTGATGCAGTAACCCACAGCTACACCAGTTAAACAGCACGAGAGGGAGAAAAGTAGGACAGTGGATTTTAGTGTGTCCATGTAATGGACAATCCACCACCCCTCCTATGTAAAGGTGCCGTAACAGCCAGAAGCAGATAATAGAATTTGCACATCAGCTCCAGGACCCAGTCCCTAAGCAGCTGCCAGTACAGACTTCCCATGGTGTAGTCCACAATGGGGCAAAGCTGGACCCTCCTCCTCTGGGTAAGAACAGCAATTAGACAGAGACCTGGTATGAAAGTCTCCCTTAAGTCAACGGGTGAGACAAATTCTCCAGCACACCAAGATCTCATTAAAACTGCCCACAGTGTCTAGCCCACAGAGTACATCCAGTGCAAGGAGAGCAATCCTGACGCTGTTTTGCAATACATTACAAAATACCTTGGCTAGCAGAAAGAATTTGAGGCAATTTGCTCCTGAAGAGCCAGGTCGTGAAGAGGCTTCATTTTTCCAGCAAACTGGATTTAAGTTGACAAATAGTAACTGAGAAAGAAAAAAAGCCCTGAAAAAGTAAGGGGAGATGGAGAAACCAACAACGTTTAACTTGATCTTCAAGGGTGTAAATCTGTCAATACCTACAAATGACCACAAGGCCACATGCCAGTTTTCACTCTGAGATACCATAACTAAGACATTTGGCTGGTACCTCACACTGGAAAGAAAGTTTTTACATTTAGAAATGTAAACCATTGTAACATTTAAGGAATTTTGGCTACAGCCCACTAGCCAGCCTTTCCCCAGCTTCAGCTAAGGGATTATTTTGAATGTTGCTTTGCTTTTCATGCATCTGTTGCCTAAATCAATGTGGAGGCATGAGGGAGGGACTGAAAATTGGCCCTAGAAATAGCGGTATATTTTAGTGTCATAATTGAGAGTCTTGGCAATCCCTTTGAACTTGAAATGTCAGTGCCATACCAAACGATCTGGTCATCATAACCTCAACTTCTGGCCATCAGTGAAAGAACAGAGATAGTGTCTCCAACATCAGGTTTCAAGGCCACTGTGAAAAATTAAGGAAAACAGATTTTATGGCTCACTGGAATTCTGCTTTACCTATTTTTGTGTCTTTCTCTTCAGATGTTCCAGCTTCAGCTGTTTATCTGAGCTCTGAATTGTTTTTACTTTTTCCAGGTTTTATACAATGCAGTTTACGTCTCCAACTTGCTTTCCTGCTTTAAACTCCTGCTGCCTCTTTTTTTATTTTTTTGTAGCTCACATAAAACTCACTTATACAAGCCTTTTGCTTTGACTGGTAGGACGGATTTCTCCTTTAACAGATCTAAAGTGATCTGACGCCAATTTAATGCCATAAAGCATAAAAGACCTAAACAGGTCTTTAGTAATCACTGGTAATTTCCCCATCTGGCATTTTTAACTTTGTAGTGAAGTGGATTAAGTAAAACTGAATACAAACTAGCTTTTCTGGATAATTAAAAATTCAGCTTTACAGATGAACATGAGGGAAGGTTTTCTAGAACAGTTGTTTTTACAAACACTTCCCTTCTTCCATCAAGATGGCAAAAATCTTATTCACAAACAATACCTGCAGGTTCCTGACATTTTTCGAATAGCACATCTAAACTCATCCATAACCCAACATTAGTCCATGTAGAGATCCCTTCAGTTCTTTTCTCAAATTTTGTCAAAACCCTCCCAAAAGCTCCTCTGTGAATAAACATGGATGATCAGAAATCTGGTCTCACCAAACTGCTTTCATTGTTATGTTTCTGCTATTCACATCATGGACAAATGACCAAAAAAATTTCAGTTAAACACATAAAGGACCGTTTTTAAATTACATAATTACTTTCAAAAACCACAACCTTGCAAATGGAAATAGGATTTTATGTATCAGATAAGTTTACTAGTCTACCTGGTCAGGTACATTCAGTGTGTAGCTTTTTAGAAAATAAAATTAAAATGGCAGGAAGCAATGGTGGATAAAACTAATTTTGCCGTTCAATACTGTATCAGTGTTGACAGTATTTTAAGAACAATCCAATAAAAAAATCTCACTCTGAAGGAAATAATCTAGCCTTCTTACTTCCCTAATTTTTTCTACTACTATCAATAGATAAATTCTACCATTTGCACCAGCATAAATACAGTTTCTTAGCCTACTTGAAAGTCATCAAACACTGTTTTGGTGCAAGACTCTGAAGAGTTTCAAGTATTTGCCACGCATATCAAAATATTGCTGTGGTAAGGAAAATGCATGTGCTTTTGCATGTAAGCAAACACAGAAAGACCCAAAATGTTTTCTTTTTTTTTTTACAGCTAGATGACTGCATACAAACAAGCTGCTTTTCAGTAATTTCACTACAGGCATAAAATATTTCAAACTCCATGACTACTGAAAAGCTTACAGTTTTATTCACCAGTCCTCATGCTCCAAATTTACAAGCCTAACTCAGATGGTTGTTACTGGGATGTACCTGCTTAAATCCCTTCCACAGATGGGAGAATGAACACTGTTCGTGCCAAGTTTCAGTCTGGATTGAATTTTTACAGCTGGGTCATAAATTTGCAGATTAAAAGGGTTCTAATGGAAACACAGGTACACCCTTAACTACAGCAACATGAACAGCAGCAATGTAACACTGCACGGGGGACAGTCTGTGCTACAAGCAGCATCTACCAGGAGTTACCCAAAATGGCATTATTTCTCTCCAGCAGCAGGAGGCTGAGACATGCAGGAATCCCATGCCAGGTATGAAGTTTCAATTCAGATATTTTTCCATAAGGAAGTGAAACTTTTATGGGCCTGCCATTCCTTTAAATTTACTGCCCCAGAATACGAAAACTCCATCCCTTGTTTCCCTCCTGCTACTAGCCCATCCTATCTGTGCCTGCACCCCATCCCCTCCTGGTCACATTTCTTGCACTGCACATAGATTAGTGTATTAGTAAGAATCACTGAAGACAGCAATTACTAGTGATGAAGATAATACATTTCACATGTAAAAGTAATTCACTGGGCAAAAAGGAGAATGTTTCTCCCTGTAATTTCTTTTTCTTCCTGCAGGTGCCATGGGCAGATGTCTCAGTGCAGGAGCAGAGACAGCTGAAGTTGCATGTGAGCCCCAAGAAGCAGAACAGGGACATTTCAGTGTTGGAGCCTTCCTTGCAACCCACTGATCTGCCTCCAACCATGGCTTTGTGTGCTCAAACACAACTTCCTCATCAATGATACATGAAGTTAAGTGTGTGATTTCAAAGCCACTTCTGGTGAGGTGACAGAACCCACCTCTGTGTTCCTGTCTTGGCAAATCATGTGTTTTGTTCTCCTTTTTCGCTCTTCCATGTATAAAATCGTGCTGTATTTTTGCACATTCATTGACCTACATCCCCTCTTTGGCACAAACAGCTGATACTCATATTTTGCGACTGAGTTTCCTGGGTAGGGGACAGAGCAAGTACACCCTCCTTTGTACCCTCAGAAGCATACTGGGGGTCAGGCGCGCTGGCAGGACCCCTCTGCATGCACATCAAGGCAGCACGAGGCAACCAGGCTACAGGGTCAACCCATGGGATGCAAACCATTGCTCCTGCCTGGCGCTGCCCTGCTCCATCCTGGACCGTTACACCAGGGCTGCAGCATCCAGGGCATTCCGCTGCTCTGTTCAAGCTGGGGCATTGCTTGGTTACCTCATCTCATTATCTCCCCCAATCCCTCCTCTGCCCTGCTCATTTGAGCAGTGTTTTCTTTTGCAAGACATGCACCACTTGCAGCAGCAGTGGTCCCAGATGGCCAGCGTTTGCAAGGCTGGGGAACTCCTGAATCACTGCAGAACCACAAAAGGTAGCACAGGAGCCCAGTAATTCTGCTGTTTCTGACGAGCACAGAAATATGAGTACTGGGGAAAATCCTGCTCAGGCAACATCCATTGCACTAAACGAGTTTTCTCAAGCTGTAGTTTCACACACTCTTTAAATACTCCTTAAATTAACTGCTAATTTTCTAACTAATTTCCGTATTATATTCATCACTAACCATGCAGTCTACAGCTAAAACTGGGAAACAGTCTGATTTATGATCATATGCTTTTCCATGCACATAATTTCCTGAAACATTCACATTTGGGCTGGTCCCAGGTTTTAAGATCAAGCATAATTCTGAAGACATTTAGAACAATAGGGAAATGGGGATAAATATTTTTTCTCTTTGAAAACACCTTCACTAAATGAATGAGGCCTGAGGCTTGCCAGGGAACAGCCCTTGCTGAGGCCTGGAGCATTGACTAACTCTGAAGAGGAGGACAAAACTATATAGTTGTTAGCAATCAGTGACAGCACCACATGTTTTTCCTGCTGTGTCTGAGAGGTCTTGGGCAAGCACAGGGGTCTGCAGTTTTTTTGGCTGCTGCTGGGAATATTCACATTGAGAAAATTTTAATGGTCTTGGAGAAACAAAGGCATGCTTGCTACACCAGCACAGGCAGCGACAACATGTGGCTATGGAAACATGGCTGATGCCCTGGGTTTTTTGGTGTTTCTGATTTTTCAGTCAGATGCTGTAATCTTTTCCATTTCAAATAATTCACGCACAAACATCTCATTCTCTGTGATGATAAAGCTGTCAAGAGTCCTGAGACGTGCTGCTCTGAAGAAAATCCTCTGCAGCCAAACAACTGGCTCAAGACAGTTTCTACTGAAGTATGTGGAAAATTTGCCATGACATCAACAGAAGTAAAACCATAAAAGGTGCCCAGAGCCCCCCTCTGCTCTGTGGGGTCTCCACAGCAATTATACCTGAATTCCAGAATAGCCAGAAACGTGCTGCTACTTAAAGCACATCTGGCCTGCACAGAGCCCAGTCTCTAGAATCTGTAATATTTTGGGCTTAAAAGGAACAAAAAAGAATCTCCAAGATTCATAGACTTGCATCTGAAAACAAACAGACAAAACAAGGATGCACAGTTTTTGCACCCAGCACCTGTGAGAAAACAAATACTCTCTTTTCCCACAAAATGAACCACTAAAAATAGAGTGTGGAGAGAAATGGCAGAGAAAAGCTGACACTGCCGGCAGCACCACTTCCCCTCCTAGCATGGCCGGCTCCAGGCAAAGCTACTCCTTGACCACTGGCAGTCCCTCCGTGCCCAGGCCTTAGGGAGGGTGCTCTGTTCCCAGCCTACCCAGTTCTCCCTTCCCTCATTCCCTGATATGAGAGAGGTTGGAACTGCTACGTTCCCATAAAGTAAATTTGGTTCTGATGAAGCACTGTTTTCAGGGTCACGTAGAAATAATCCTGACCCATTCCCCTTGCCACTCAAATACCGAGAAACTGAGAAATTAAAGAGAACTAAAAAACAGCCTATTTGATTTTTGCTCTCCAAACTGAAGGAAATGCAGAATGTGAACAAAACTTAACTAGTGGGGAGAGGGTAGGATCCTTAAAATTCTCAAGTTTGGGCTATCACATCTGGTATATTAAACCTGACACTTTCCGTGTAGTAAAGCCGTTTACTTTTAATCTTTCTTTAGAAAAACCAACAGAACAGTAAATTAAACACAATCTTCTCCTCAATTCTCAGTGCCGTGCTATTTTAGTGTTGACGAATCAGGTCAAGTAATAATAAAATTCCTGCAGAAATACGATCTAACTCTGTAACCTTCAAATTGCAGTTATGCTGCTGTGTGCATTTAATACTGTACTTGACATTCACCTTTTCCATTTCACTTCTGGATGACATTAGGATCTGCAACAAGGACCTCCTTCAGCTCTCCCAGGTTACCATTTATTTCAAAGCATCCCCAAGGCCTCCAGCCCCGTTTAGATCAAACTTGCAATAGTCACTGGTATGAGCGGTTTTTGTGGGTCCCTTGAGCTGTTTCTGAAAACAGGTTCCATTGTGTTCATATTACACTTTCAAATTTTATAGCTCCTTTTTAAATTACATGTTAATTTCTAAAAATGTTAAATTGCAAGGAAAAGTTGGCAAGGACCACACAAAATCATAGCAGTGTTCTGCAACTTGCGTGTCTCTCTATAGTACTTATGTGCATGGCTACACCCTTACATCTGAGTGCTCTGTAGGAATGTGGGCCTGATCCTACAGTGTGCCAAGGGTCTCATCAGTTGCTCAGTGTGCTGCAATAAACGACCCAGAATCATGCTTTATAAATCACCAACTCTGCAGGATCCAAATGAAAGGAAGGCGAGAGGAAAGAAAAAGGCAGTAGTAACGAAAACATCAGAAACAGAGTGTACTCCTGAGAATAAACATCCAAAACCAGAGATCAAACACCTTCAAAAATCAGCCAGTCATTCAAGAGTTTGTTTAAAAGCCATCCTCCTTTCCAGGCCTGCAAGTCTTTACTTTCCTCACCATTTTTATTTGTTCTGGCTTTTCTACTGTGCTAAGTAATGTATAAAGTGAAATCAACAAAAAAATCTGCCTACAGAAAAAGGACTCCCTGTCCTGCCGTTTCGTTGCTTTTTCTTGGTTTAATTTTTGCTTTCTTCACTAGACAACAATATCCCAGAAAGTTAGGGATTTTTCATTTCCTTGTGCTATAATGACACGGAACATTTTGTTCCTGCAGGTGACTGATGATGGGGTACTCAGGGAGCACTGCAGCATGATTACAGAAAAGTCAGCATTTTAGTGATCCGTAAACCAAAGACTGACATTGCCGCTTTAGATTTATGTTCAGCCTCACTACAAACATTATTAGATCTTTTCCTTGTAGATTTCTGGAGTGCTTGTTGCTGTCAGCCTGTTGTTTCTGTGTGCATTTGTACAACAATTACAGATAGGCAAGTCTGGTTTCAGTTATTCCTGTCACACAGAGAGCCTGCTGTGAGTGACAGCATGCCAAGGAGTTAATGAAAACTAGTTCTACAACATGGATTTTTAACTAAACAAAAACACTGAACCAAGCCTTTCAGTGGTCAGTTTAAGACACATATTTGACCAATTATATATTTATATATTATACCTGCAGTAGGATTAATCTGAACTGAAATTTTCTGCCTTAAGTGAACACATCGGTGTATGTCATATTATATACAGAAGCATATCAGCTTACGACAGAAAACACATGTGTGCCATACACGAGTACAGCTGCGCTCCTTCTCGGCTGCTCTGTTCACCCTGCACCTTCCGCCCGCGCCCCTTCCTGCAGCAGCTCCCTGGCTCCCCAGGCCAGGGCCTGGGGGAGACAGCAGTGTGGGCACTGCATCTGCAAGGGCTCCAACTTGGGGTGTGCTGCTCCTGCCCCAGCACTGAAGCTGCTTCCCGTGATTTCATGACAACTGTGCAGAGGTATAAAATGAGGCTGCTCTGCTGACAGTTACAAAGCCCGTCCTTGATCTCTATGTGGGATTTCCCAGTTGCATGAAGCTGGAATAGCATATGGTCCTGTGTTTATAAGCATGTTAATGACTGAAATGGGAAACTCTACAACCCATTTTCCTTATAAACTTTAAACTGCAATTTCATGTTTTTGTTATTGGACACTGTGCTCGTACCCTGTTAATTTGGCACAGGCTGTTGAGACACACGTGGCCACGCTGACCGCGGGCGCTGGGAAAGCAAAGTAGCTCCAGACACATTGATGTACCTGAAATCAGTAATCAGAACCAGATACAGCTCTGTACTTATGATCTGCTGTAAAAATTTCCTTTTCCAGGGAAGCACAACAAAGGATTTGCTTCAACTCTGATGACTGCCTGTCATTAGGAGCACAACAAACTCACCAAATATTTCTCAAAAATAAAATGTCAATCATTTTTCACTCTATGCTTTTTGAAATACTGCTTAAAATGTGTTCACAAACTAAAACACCTCGTAGGGATTTCACAAGTCTGCATCAGCTCCTTTGTGTTAAAAAATAGCTGTTTCACCCAATATCCACGGGGAACTCCTTATAAGTGCTAATATCTCACTTGAAAATACACTTGCCACTTTCAGGAAGGTAAGACTGGTACAGTCAGTCATACCCTATTATTTTGCTATTTTTGAGAACACAGACACAGGCCTGCTACACAACTGCACTGAGAACTCCCATTCCATTCAAATTACACAGAAAAAAAAGTAAAAAAATAAAATCATCCTTATTTATCTCTCCTTACCTAACAATCACGTAGATAATTTCATCTATTTGAAAATAGGTTTCATAAATGGATGATAACTGGAAAACATCTGCTTTGTTCACAAAGGGCTTAATTCCTGCATGTTCCAATATCATCAGATAATCACTAATGGGACTGTAATCTTGTAGCTGAAAAATGCCCATGTGTACCTATTATTTCCTAAATGTACAAACATGCATAGGAAGGATATAGCAAACAATACTGTGTATACACATGATCTTTTTCTATCTAAAAGCAGGTTATTATTTGTCTGTTTTCAAAGTGCAAACACAGTAAAACTATATCCTGAGAGTTGCTGTTCGTGTTCTCATCAAAGGCTGTAGCACTTCAAAATGTTAAGGAAGCTATTTAGGAACTGACTTAAATACAATCTCAAGAGGAGTTCCAGGAATGTCACTTATGAACTTTAAGGACAAATACAATAGTTTTCAGTAATTTCAGCACAGCTTGTTAACTTAGACAGCTACAGTGTGCCTGTTTCAGCATTCATATCAAGGACGATATTTTTCAGTGCAGCCTGAAACCTGACAAGAAGAGCTTAGTCTAGTAGCAAATTTATTACAAATTTTAAAAAGCTGTTGTGTCCACTGTGTCCATTTTTAGGTTATAGTACAAAGAACAGAAAAACATAAGTTTACATATCTGAACTGCTGCATCTGTTCTTGAGTAACTTTTCATTTAAAAATAAAACTTGGCAGGCAATATGCCTGTAATGTGGACCAAATGTATTTGGTATGTTCAGGAAAAAAAAGTTAAATGAACAGAGAGAGTTAATTTTGAAACTTACTAATCGTGCATGCACTATTCTTACTGCCCATAAGATCCCATTTGTCTACGGGGCCCCAACTTGCTCCTCGGTCATCCCTGACAACCTGCATGCAAACACCCTCCGACCTCCACCATGGAACTCGGCCTCCTAAAATCCTTGTGGCCCCTCCACACGGACAAAAAAAAAAATCACAGGAAATGTGCCAGAAAAGAGAGAGCAAAGGCCACAAACTTGAGAGGTTGCAAAGGCACCCGAACCTGACTGCCAGGGAGGCCACAGGAAACCAAGTACAAAATCTAAATCTGTATTAACTCTAGTGCAAAGTCCTCTGGTACTTTTCATCAATATCCATCCCAAAAGTGATGCTGCCCACAGGGTGGTTCCTGGCAGAATAACCTGTCAAAAAAGGCACTGGGACAACGCATAGGACTGATGCAATGAGTGGAAACACTGAGACGCTCATGGAGACCGTCAGAGATTGGGATGCAAAACTTAATTTTTTTCAAAATGAAATTTTTTTTGCCTTATGTCCCAAAGAAACACAGAAGAAGCTTCACAAGAGGAGCTTTCCAGCACTCCCTGTCCCACAGGGACCTGAGCAAGTCCTGATCTTGCCCTAATTTACAGCAGTTTACTGGTGTAAACAAGGCATCCCATGTGCCTTCCTCTGACTGGTAACAGTGGATGATATTAAATCACGCTTTCAAGTTTTTATTGGTAAGATTAAAATAATAAACTATGTGTGACCCTTCAGAAAAACATCAAGAAAGGCATTCAATGGCCAGGTCTGTTGCTCCTTAGCTCAGTGCACTGTGTCAGGTGAGTAATGCAGAAATTAGTCTAAACTAGTCCATGTATTCCTAAGAGATACATGAGCAGCAAAGGACCACATACTGGACAAGCACTCCGAGAACAGAAAAGGTGCTGTACAACAGGGGAAGGTGTTCACATGCACTCCACTGAGGGGCATATGACTCACGGAAATGTCACAAACAGCCACCTTGAAATTTCAAAGCCTTCTCCCTCTCAGCTGAGACCATGGAGTACCTCAGCCCTTCTCTAGTCCTCCCTTATTGTAACAGAATGCTCAAGAGTATTCTCCTTCTTCAGGCTTGTCTTAGTGCTGACAAAAAAATGTCTGTAAGTGTCATTTCAAAAATCATCCCCATTATTCCATTCAAAAAGCAAACCAGTTTCACCAGGGATCAATAACAGCACTTAATGTAATATTGCAGGCCGAACTTCTCCAGAGAAAGAAAGGGTGGACAGGATTTATCCATCCTGATACCAGAGGACAGACAGGAGTGACCTACTCTCATTGCAAGAGGACAGACAGGAATTACCCACTGTCGCATGAGAAGATGGACAGAAGCCTCATAAAAGGCACAATCATGTGATAAGCATTCCAGGTGACACTGTCTACTAAAGCTGGCTGTATTAGAATTGATGCAGAAAAAAATCCCTTACCTGTCCGATAGACAAAATTGCCTTCTGTCTCGGATGATGATGGAGACACCAGTTCTTCCTCAAATTCATTGGAACTAAATGAACCGGAGTGATTCCTTTGCCTTGTTTTTTCCATCATAGCTGCATTAGTAGCCATGACATGTCTCAGTGAGTCATTTAGGTAACGATTCAATAAGCTGCTTTTGTATTTGGGGGGTGACACGTAGTCCTCATTGGCACTTGTTTCTGGTCTCACTCCTGTTTTTATTACTGAACTTTCAGTTTTAATCACAGTGTGATGAACTGGTTTGTTATATCCCCCTTCATTCATATGGTTTCTTGGAGGGTTTTCCCCATCTGAAAACAAAAGCACAAAGACACAGCAACACACTGAATACCTAATACAGAACACAAGGCTTTCTCTGCATGTTTTGAATAGTGATAAATACAACTAAAACTAGGCAATAACTTCAGCATTAGACACCAATTTTATTTTTCTTCTGTTCACATATTGCTCCTAGTAGTTCCCATGGTTCTCAGATGTTCCAGCTATTCCAACTTAATTAGCTGTACAAAACAGTCTTTGAGTCTAATTAGTTCACTAGTAACACAAAGCAAGTAGAAAAAAACTGAGAAGTTTTCTAATCAATGCCAAGCATTTAAAAATACGTGTAAATAAAATGAATTCTTACTATCATAACTTGAAATTTCGTTCTCCTGAATACCATATCATATTTAGGTGCTTAACTGGACTCTTTTTATTTACCTGCAACCTATCTTTTCAAGGGAAGTGCATACCTAAGAACTGTGAGTACAGACCAAAATTGAAATAAAGATATTTGAAACTGAGTACAAAGTGAGACATATTCTTCTAAAAATTCACATACAGATTTCTGACAATTTTCTGCAGCATTTGCTCCTGTCATTATAACTCCATGTCACAACTGTCTGAAAAAAAGTACCTACAGACCTAACTAATACAAGTGTTCTATTAAAAATATAGGATATTTAAAAAAAAAATCCTGTGCATGTGTTAATTTGAATAAGAAAGAGAATTTCAGTGCATGTCTTACGAAAAAAAATTGCTGGCAAAATACGTAAAATAAATAACAGTAATATTCAGTTTACCATCTAATAAGGCCTATCAAAGTTAACCAGATTCTCTGCTTAATCAGGTTCTTCTGTTAATGATGTGATATTCCTATGGCCCTTCCATCAAGAAAAGCAACAGTCAAATGATTTCTCATTTCTTTATACCAACAAATGTAATTAATTTTTTCCTTTAAAGGAATAGGCTTGTAGAATCTAATGAACTAACAATTATCTGTCTAGTAACAATGAAATATAATAACATGCAGCCAGACTGCCACCTTGAATAACTTACACAAACTTGCTTTGCAAGGCTGTATAGTAATTGGGATCCAAAAAAGGCACCTAATTCACAATGAAAGTAAAGGTGTATCCACTGAGGACATTTTTTGATTAAAAATTAGAGCTAACTTAGGGTATCTGATACTTTCCAAACATTATTTCAATCAGTTTAAAATTGATAAAAAGATCATCAACAAACCTTCAGAGCATGAGTCATCACTGCTCACACTGAGTCGTTCAGCATTTCCTTGAACGTATTTGTTGTACAGTTTGATTCGTAATGCCCAGCTAAGGTCTGGTTGCCTGACAGTATTCTTCAGGCGACGTCTTGCATTGGCAAACCAGTTTGATACCTGCATATAAACGAGTGTATTAGTTTCCTTTGAAAATCACATAAATAAACAAATCCAAGCCTTACAGTTTTCATGAGTTTTATGTACACTTCAATGAAACTGCAAACAGAAATAAGAACAAATGTCCATGAAACTGTCACTGAGCAGAGCAGGAACTTCAGACAAGAAGGCAGGTTCAGGCTTCCCACCCTTCACAAGTGTTAGCAAAGCTACATTAGCACAAGGTTTCAATTAAGGAGTCACAAATACTAATTTTACATTCATCTTTCATTTTTTTTACTTTAAAGATGCCTTGAACTTTCGGTATGAACCTTCAATATACTACTAATATCCTAAATTAAAACCAGTATCTAATATTCAGTCATTTCCTTTGACATTTATATAGACTGCAATAAGGCTGTTAAACAGAAAAACCCATTCTGAATTTGTATGAGGCCAGAATCTCCCTTGTACTTTAACAGTACTGCATGTCTGACAAAGGAGTGGGTATTAGGAAAGTCTTACACAGAGCACAACGTACTTCAAGTCACTGCAGAAATCAAATACATGCTCTTCAGAGCAGCAGGTTTTATGCACTTTTTTCATTGTGTACACCCAAAAAAACAGGGAAGATGCAGATTCCTCAAAAGGTCACTACTAAACAATAGTCTGGTTTGTCTTCTTTCCCAGCTGCAGAGCATTTTCTGGAGTTTGACATAGCAAAATGGCTATGTTAGAATCCTGTTAGCATACAGGGCTACCACAAAGTCAGGCTCAAACACAAGGATTTCACAGTGTTTTTAGGCACTGAACAAGCAAAAAGGCACAGTCTACTCTTCTGTGCCAGCAGTGCTAATCAAACCATCAAACAGGATGCATGTACTTGCAGTGACTTTGCATGAAAGCACATCTAAGAAAACACTGGCTTTGATTCTACTATAACTTAAAAGTATACAAAACAGAGAATACTGACAGAGTGACATTACTGTAATTTACTACAAGCACGAGCAGAGCCAAGCTACCTACATTCTAACAACACTTGTTTAAGGATAAATCAGGTCTTAAAAGTGCTACTACTTCTTGCAGGAGTAAGTGTATTTTGACATGACCTCTGCAAGACAGGGGCAGAGTAGCATTACTTGCAAAGGAGAATGTAAAGAATGTCAGGAGCCTACAGCCCCCTCACATCTTTGCGTTGTGAACATGCACGCAGAGGAAGCCAGAGACTACCTGCTGTCATATTCTGACCTGGGAATGATCATACCATTTCATTTACATTGACCTGCAAAACAATTTAACAAATGTTTTATCAACACATGCTACTCCAGCTAACAGACTGTAGACCTCAGTGTTGGATTTTGGCCATAGTTTTGTCATCTGCCTATTGTAGCTAAGGTTGTATAAAACACACAGAAGTATCTGTATAATTATTCTGGATCAATAATCCCTTCTAGAGTGATTATGAGAAAAATAAGCACTATCTGCTTGAAGGAAAAACAAAGCTTCAGTTCAGCGTTCCATCCAGAACTTAGCAGTGGTGCCTTAAGCCTGTCACTTTGATTTTACTTAAAATCACGTTTATATGAAACAGGGTTCCACTGAAAATACAGTGAGCCCTGGATCAGTGCTCAGATGCCAAACACATGATTTTACAAGCCATGTAGTTTACTATGACAGGTTAGAAGACCAAAACTTTAGCTGGCAGATCAAGTAATTCTCATTCTCTTCCAAGGCTACTCGTTTATATTCATCATATTGACACAGCAATTTTTATGGTAAATGAGAAAGGGTGGGCTGGAATCCATGTACTTTCTAGTGCTGTTTAAAAACTCACTCCAGACTGCTCAGCCAAAGCAGCAGTTACCTGGCTGCCACATGACTTAGTATCTAACTCTAAAATCAAGTACATAACAACAGAGATGGATCAATTCAAGGTCTCACTGAACATGACAGCAGTTACTGCAGCATTTTACAAAACTGATAGCTTTCCAACCCCTCACAAGAAAGATTTCATTATGCTCCATTTCATTACATATTGAAATATTTCATCAGTGAAGTGCCATGTTTGGAGAAGAAAGATAGGGTAGTATTAGTGTGACTCATACATAAAAGCAATTATGTTTAACAGGAGTGATTTCTGCATGGTACTCTTGGTTTATTTTGGGCTCATTCTTCCCATGTCAATGCTTTGCTTTCTGCGTATCAGTATGAAAAGATGAGTCATGTTTTAAGTCCTTTGCTATAAGATAAGGAAGTAGTAGTATTTGATCATTATTTCATAATGAGACAAATATACTGCACCTTGTCCCCAGCTCTTTGCTGGACAGATCATCTGGAGTGCCATCTCACAGCACATACAGGACAATCAGGCTATCAGGCCCAGCCAATGTGGGTTTGTGAAAGGCAGGTCCTGCTTGACCAACCCAATCTCCTTCTGAGACAAGGGGACCCACTTAGTGGATGAGGGAAAGGCTGTGGACGTGTCTGCCTGGACCTTGGTGTAGCCTTTGACACAGTTTCCCACAGCATCTCCTGGAGAAACTGGCTGCTCATGGCTTGACCAGGGGGGTTCTTTGCTGGGTAGGAAACTGTCCAGATGGCTGAGCTCAGAGAGTGTTGGTGAATGGAGTTACACCCAGCTGGTGGCCGGTCACCAGTGGTGTTCCCCAGGGATCAGGGCTGGGGCCAGTCCTGTTTAATATCTTTATCAGTGATCTGGACAAGGGGAGTGAGGGCACCCTCAGTGAGTTTGCAGACACATCAAGCTGGAGGAAAATGCTGAACTTCTGAAGGGCAGGAAGGCTCTGCAGAGGGATCTGAACAGGCTGGATCAATGGGCTGAGGCCAATGGTACGAGGTTCATGAAGGCAAAGTTCCCAGTCCTGCCCTTGGGTCACAACAACCCCAGGCAGCAGCCCAGACTGGTGGAGGAGTGTCTGGAAGGCTGCCCGGTGGAAAAGGACTCAGGAGTGCTGGCTGACACTGGCTGAACATGAGCCAGCAGTGTGCCCAGGTGGCCAAGAAGGCCAATGGCATGCTGGCCTGCGTCAGCAATAGTGTGTTCAGCAGGACCAGGCAGGGATTGTCCCCATGTACTCAGCATTGGTGAGGCCACACCTCAAATCCTGTATTCAGCCCCTCACTTCAAGAAAGACAGTGAGGTGCTGCAGCATGTCCAGAGAAGGGCAATGACGCTGGTGAAGGGTTTGGAGTACAAGTCCAATGAGGAGTGCCTGAGGTAGCTGGAGGTGTTTAGTCTGGAGAAAAGGAGACTCAGGGGAGACCTTACCACTCTCTACAACTATATCAAATGAGGTTGTAACCAGATGGAGTTCATTTCTTCTCACAAGTGACCAGTGGTAGGAGAAGAGAAAATGGCCTTAGGTTGAATCAGGGCAGGGTTAGATTGGGTATTAGGAATAATTTCTTTACAGAAAGAATTTTCAGGCATTGTAACAGGCTGCCTAGGGAAGTCACCACAGTTGAGTCACCATCCCTGGAGATACTTAACAGAAGTGTAGATGTAGCGCTTAAGGACATGGTTTAGCAGTGGATGTGGGAGTGCTGGATTAACAGCTGGACTTGATGATCTTAAAGGTCTTTTCCAGCCTAAAGGATTCTATGATTCTGGAAGAACCTCAAGGCAGCTTTTAGAAGAGAATCCTTCTACTAAAGCACAAAGCAGCAAATTCAGCCCAGAAACTCTTAACCCAAATGCAATTACAAGAAGGCCCATTAATGCTGAAGGAAAGCTAGGCAAATCCATTTACGATATTTTTAGGCTAAATCTATGATGTGGTATCCCTGGGTGCTTTCCTGCTCTTGGGCACTGGCGTATGTTGCTGGAAAACCTTGGGCTCTAAGACATCACGAGATTCAATCTCTCCCACTCTTCAGTCTTGGACAATCTCCAGATGTGTGAACTGGAAGAGCCTGCATGGCCACAGGCTGTACCAGACAGCAACTTCATATACTTGGACTGGGTATATACTATATACCAGCCATCACCTGGGTTATTATTGGCTGTTTGTGGCTTATTTAAAGCTAAGAACAATTCCTCCATTAATTTCAAAATGTTACACTGTCTATCCAGGTGTTCTTTTAAAAGTTGCATACCTACTGCTATAGGTCCCACTCACAAGTGCCTGTTTGCAGAACATTTACCTAAACCATTGCAAAGAGAAACCACCAAAGCTGCCAAAAGCATCTGTTCTTTCCCATAGTTCCAAGTTACACCATTGTGACAAAAAAAAATCCCCAAAACAATGATTTACAAACAAGCCAGTGGGAAAAATCTTTGTCACAAAACCTTCCAAGAAGTAAGTATCTTGAAAAAAACACATGATAAAAATCACTATTCTGGTAAAGTAGCAGTTGTCATGTAGTTCTTCAAGAAGTAAAAAGACAAAACCCAAGAGGAATGATAATAAATGTTCTTTCCATCATTCTTTTTTTTTTTACAGCAGCTCAGTTGTTCCCAAAGAGCGTCAGATACTTATATTGGCATCATGAAATACTGACCCTTTGGCTTTACTTCAGAAGAGACTCCTTAATTTTTATTGCAATTTGTTCTGCTTCACTGCTTAAGAGTGGCCAAAGTTTCAGAAAAGGAAGAGACATCAAGTGATTCTCCTCCTCCAGTATTCCAGATAGGCCTTTATAAATCTGAGTACTATTAAATCCATAGCAGCACATGACTGATATATTAATCCTCATATTGAAAAACTTCCTCTTCAACAATACACCCATTCATATTTCTTTCTGGAAGGAATATACAGCCATTTTTCTTTTTTATTTCACGACAACACCTAAACCAAAATTTAAAATAAAATAAATCAAGCACTGTGGTAATAATACAAATGAAAATGTAGCATATTAATAGGACAAAATATTGGATTCTGAATTGGAATATAATTGGAGTAAAACATAAAATGCCTTTTCAAACTATATTGCTTTCTTGGTTTCCTGCTTTGGCAGTTATGAAAATAGAAAACTTTGGACTGTTGGACTGAAATCTGCAATAACATTTGCCTTGAGGACTCCCAAAGACCTTGTTGGCCTATACAGGAATAAATCAGCCCAGAATTTGCCCCAGGTTTTGCTACTACTACTTAAGAAACAAGATGAATTATGATTCCTCTAAAATCCTACTGCCTTGAAATAGTCTGACTTTTCTTCAGCACCGCAGTTGGCCATGCAGCTGAATAGTCCCCCTTGCCGTTCCACTGCACCCAAGAACAGGAAGGTAAGCCAAAGTATTAGTGAGGTAGAATAAATTAATTTAAAATCAGCCAACTTGGTGACAGCAAAACTAATGACAATAAAGTTGTGGACGATCTGACATGCAAATTCTGTCCTAATAAAAAAGTAAAAAACAGGGCTGGATGTTCACATCTTTGTCTCACAGAAGAACTGGTTTTATGTATGCCATGGTCCTGCAAAAGCTCCTTTGGATAGACAGCACATACCAAAATAAGGTTCATTAGATTAAAGAAAAGCACAGGGAGAAGAGTCATAGCTATATTATCAAAATTACTGTGATCAACCCCATCTTCCAGGGAGCTGATGAAGACCTTTTCCAAGGTCATCAGCCAGGGGAAAAACAAAACAACCCAACCATTCCCTCTCTAAACACCATTTTGGCAGAAACGAAAAGGGATTTTCAACAGTATCTTCTGCCTCCCCTATGGCTTGTGAGGACAAGGCGTCAGCACACAGGGGATGCTGGGAAGAGGTAGCAGCTGTCAGCAGACAACTGCATTCACATGAGTTGAAAGCTGTGGGACCAAATGCCACAAGACAGCACTGAAAAATGGAAGGAGAGTAGGAAATATGGGCCAGGTCATTGAACATGAGAGCGTGTAACTCACAGAAAGCATCATACATTGGTTCTCTTACGTGTCCAACTACATTACTAGATTAGAAAAGCAATTTGCAGGCAACCCCGGTTGATGCTTGCAAAGTGCCCCTCCTGGGACAGAAGCAAAACTTTCCAACTGACGCTGAAGCCCAGTCCCAGCCTCCTTTGAGTTATACTACTCTTCTGAAAGAGTACCGCCTTCGGGGAAGCTATTTCAGATGTACCCAGGGTGACAGAGACCGCAGCATGCTCTTTCTTACTCTCAGAGAAAAAAAAAATTGATCTGGATTACAGTCTTGTTCTTTCTGGGCATTCAAAAAGTAGGTGTGGAGTATGTGTTGTTTTGTTCTTCCAGACTCGGGAGTTACTGTTGCTGCCAGACATATGTATTTATATCTCACAGAGATGTGATAGTATTCCTAAGTTAAAAGAGTATTGCACCCAAATAACAGAACACCTGGGGTTTCTTTTTGATGGTGTGCTTCTC
Organism: Sakesphorus luctuosus; assembly: GCA_013396695.1. NCBI lineage: Eukaryota > Metazoa > Chordata > Aves > Passeriformes > Thamnophilidae > Sakesphorus > Sakesphorus luctuosus. Next base: position 211,673 of record VWZD01008488.1, on the reverse strand, counting down.
TCAACGAAGATAGATGTGCCTATTCACACAGCTCTTTCAAACAGTACAGTACATAGAAACAAGGTTGGTCAAATTCAGCTTCAGCATAAATTCACTACTCACGCGGGTCTCACAGAACTAAATGTAACTCTTCTTGATTCTTTTTAATTTTATTCTACACCTTACATAGATCACACAACTACGTGGAGTAGTAGCCATGGCTCACTTGATGCTTTATAGAGGCTAATACAGTTTATCCCCATCAGGATTTATCAAAGCTGCCATGAGAGAAATATTGCAAAAACCCACGAGGTTTATTTTTCCCTTGTCTGTTCATTTTGAGGCATTTGTAAAAGAACAGCAGAACTCCTCAAGCCATAATCCAATATAGTATTCCCACTGAATTGTGCCATTGAAAGGATAGTGTTTATGTAATCATATTTTTAAAAGTCTGAGCAAACCTTTTATGTATATTTTTTAAAAATGAGAAGTTGTTTTAACTACATCTTCCAGTCATAATTGGCATTTTCTGAGACATTAATATTATTTTTGTCAAAGCCATAGTGTTTTTTCTAGTGTTGTAGTTTCACAGTGAGGTACTAAAGTGTAAGTTTCCCATTTTTCAATTACTAGAATTGAAGCTCATAGCACAGGTTTTTTTGAAGGACCACTCAAAATAATAATGGTTAATTACCACCTGCTTTTTCTAACACTTTGTGCTATTTTGATCTGTGTCCTTTGTGAAGTGACACATAATGTGTCAGGCAGAGTGTCGAGGACCCAATCCTGCAAACACATGGGTTTCATTTTATGCACCTAGCAGTAGCTTGCAGTAAAGGAAATTTGATTATTCACAATGCATAAATCTTTTCAGCATCCAGACTTGAGATAGCATCACTCTGCAAACGATAGCATTTAACCACATATTTCAACAGAGTGCCAGATGGCAAAGACAACAAAGAAGTTAGATTTATAACCACTTCCAGCAAACGTTGTCTCTTACTGCAAAACAACTACCAGTCATTTCAGGGGAGTATTACCTGAGAGCAAAACAATTACTTCCCATGTCTAATTACACTACAATGATAATTCCTGCAACATTGTGAAGCGTAGTCCCTGTGTGCTGAGCCGCTGCACACAGTGCATATGGTAACACTGTCTGTGCAACAGGTGATGACAATTATTAACAGAACAATAGAACAGTTTTTACCTAGCCCATTTTCAAAAGGGAAAATAGTAGCTCCCTACAATTTCCTCAGCAATTCCTATTCTGTGCTGAAATCTCCCACCACTGATTTTTTTAACCTGAAGATTTTTAAAGACTAAGCAAAAATATTTCCATTGTATTTATGAATGAGATGAAAGGATGAGAGTATCTATTCCTAGGAGGGCAACCTTTTGCTGGTTGTCTTTAGCACTTCCCCCGCCAGGATAGCTCAGATGTGGTAATTCTCACTTGGGAGAGACAGTCCTGCTGGGGCAGGGGAGCCCTGGAAGGGTCGAGGAAGGATGCAGACAGGACCCCTGGTCTTGCTGGCTGCACTGGTGCTCCTTAATACACAGCACTGACCCCTGCTCAGCTCTTAGGGGAGTTTGGCTGATGCTGTCCCTGTCCCATCCATGAAACGCCTCTGATTTGGGGATAGGGCGGTTCCTTACCTGCACCAGGGTCATCTGGGAGCCGAGGGCCAGCAGAATCTTCTCGGTCTTGGTGGGGTATGGGTTGTCGCGGTGCTTGTAGAGCCACTGCTTGAGTGGCCGCGCCATGTCCTGCAGCGCCTGCCGCTTGTGTCGCACCTTCCCGCCGCTCTGCCGCGCCCTGCCGCGGAGAAGGGGCGCTGAGGGCCAAGGCTAGGGGCGCCTGCCCGCTACCCCCGCCCGCACCGCGGCTCCACAGCGCGGCCGATGCCGCGGGCGCGGTAGGAGCGCCCTGTCCACGGGGGGACCCAGCCCCGAGGTGCATCCTGCCCGAGTCTGGCCCTACCTGGGGGTGCGCCCCGTCCCGGGCAGCCGAGTCCCATCCTTGCGGGATGCTCGGCGACTCTCCACGGCCGCAGCCCTCGCCCCGGCCCGCTGCTCAGGAGAATGCGATGCCCACAGCACCCCGAACTCCCCGTGGAGGGTCTGGGGGAGCAGACCCAGAGCGGGTGAACGGCCGCGATAATGCTGCCGGTCCGAGCGGCTGCCCCGCGGGGATTTCAGCGGGGCCAGGGCTCCGCCTGTGCTAAGCGGTGCCCGGCACCTGCCAGGCGTGTGGTTGGTCTGTTTGCAGCGGGGCTTCCAGCGCGGCCAGGGTGCGCCTCGCATAGCACGACTGCGGTGCCCGCTGCCCCGGAGCCAGCCGAACCTGACCCCTCCCCGGATTTATCTGCCGGTGATATCCAGGGATACCCGCGGCACTGAGCAGCTCCCGGGTCATTTCTCTCCTCGGAGACAGCGGCGAGGGGTGTTCCTGGGGGAGCCGAAGTGCTGCTGCCAATGCAGCCGGCAGCGACGCGAGGCAGCCCGCTGAGGGAAACGGCGTATACTGGGGGAACGAAACCCGAGCTCCGTTTAATAAAAAGGTTAAAAAATTGCAAAGGTGTCTCTTCGTAAAAAACAGCCTAAAATAAAGAGTGAGCGAACAAAACGGGGGGAATCCGAAGGAAAAAAGCCAGAGGCGGGCAGGGACTGGCGGCAGCGCTGCGCGGGGCGGAGGGGGCTCCGTGCGGCGGCGGCAGGGGGCGCCACGGGGCCGTGCCCTGCGGGGCCGTGCGGGACCGGGCCGGGCCGTGCGGAGCCGGGCCGAGCTGAGCTGCCGCGGGCGCTGCCTCGCCTGGGGCAACCTCGGCAGCCCCGCTCCGCCGCGGTCGGCTGCAAGAACACTGCGGTGAAACACAACCCGCGTCCTCCCGGCCAGCACCGCCGGTAAAACCGAGCGCTGATGCAATCGCTAAGGTGGAAATTCGGCAGTAAAAGCAGCTCCCCGGGACTCCTCGGTTTCCGAGCCGCCTGACTGGGCTCCTCGGTCTTTACTTTGTAACACTGACCCGAAATGTCTGGTCAGCGCTCGCCAGTTCAACCCTCCGACCTACGGCTGACAACGCGCTGAAGCTCGCACGTCCTCTAACCACCTTCTATTTCACCTGTTCCAGCACAAAAGAAAAAAAAAAGGGAAAATAAAAAGGAAAAAGGAAAAACGCAGCCGCAGGCGGCTCAGCCTCAGCTGCCGTTTTAGCAAAACCGATCCTAATATCACCTAAACCAGACCCTGACTGGCATTGCGCTAGTCCGTTCCAAATCCTATCCCTGGGAACGCACCGACAACGCCGCTCCTTCCCGCCCGTCCGCTCGGCGCGCCGCGACCCGCGGGGACGGCGGAACAAGTGCCGGGGCCGCGCAGCGCCCGCGCCCCGGCCCCGGCCCCGGCCGCGACACCGCCGTCCCGACCCCCAGGTCTCACGCGTCTCGCCTGGCGCCTGTTTTGGGTATTTTAACTGCATGAACGAGCCGCGGAGCCCCGGTGTGCCCGGGGTGTTTTTGTTTGGAGGCAGTGGGGGAAGTCAAGCGCAGCAAGACAGGAGAACTCTGGCACATTCCAGCCCGATCGGACGCCCCTGTATCATCTATTGCCGGTATTTCCCACCATAGCTGTGCAATAAGAGTCCCAGAGAGCACGGACCCGGGGACGTGGGGGAGGACCCAGCTAGAAACCCATCTCGCAACCCTTAATCGGCGACGCGGCTGCCGGGAGCGCCGGCAGCGCAGGCAGGGCCGCCCCCGAAGCCGGTGCGCGGCGCGGAGACGAGCGCACGGCATACCCTGTCCGCCGGTTGCGCAGGCTGAGGCTCTCCTTGATGGACGGGCTGTCGGGGAGCAGCACCTCGGCGTGGTGTGGGCCCTCCACCACCCCCACGTAGGGCCGGCCGCTCCGCTCCCGCTCCTTGGCGTCCTCCTCGAAAAGCACCTGGCCGCTGAGCTTGCTGAAGACGATGGTGTTCATGGTGGGGGGCTGGGGGCCGCCGTCGTGCTGGCCGCCGGCTCCGAGGTGCGGGGGCTCGCTGTGCCCTGCGGGGAGGCGGCAGCGGTCACCGGGCAGCCGCGCCGAACCGCCGAGACCCGCCCGGCGCGACCGGCGGGGGGGCAGCGCGGAGGCACCATGCGCCGCCTGCCCA
>VWZD01008488.1:158334-206579 GCA_013396695.1 Sakesphorus luctuosus | reverse complement strand
CCCCCCCCGCCCCCCCCGCCCCCGCCGCTCCACACCCCCCGCACCCCGCGCCGCCCTCCGGCGCAGCAGCCCGGCCCCGGCCCCGCTGGTCTTAGCATTTCGGTTTTCTGTGCGCAGAAACGAAGAAGATGGCCACAGTCAATATTTACAAGGATGTAATTCAGACGTTATTTGACCGCCGCGGGTGAACGGGGAGCAGCCGTCTGCGCCCGCGGGCCTGGCGGGACGTGCGCGACGCGGACCCTCTGTGCGCGCACCAGCCGCGACCCCACGCTCACAGCACCTCGCTGTCCCCGTCCTTGTCCCCGCACGTGTGACCCCAAAGGACCTGAGTCGGCATAGCTGGTACCACTTGTGATCCCCCGCCCCCTCCCATCACCCTGGCAGTGTCCCTCCCTGGGCTGCAGAGACCACCATGGAGGGATGCGCGGTTCTCCGCTGGCTCGGCGCTGGAGCACTGGGGACGGAGGGCGCAGGTATCTGCCGCGAGCGCGGCAGATCCGGTCCGAGGACCCCCACTCGCCCGCCGCGCCCCACCCCGAGCTCAGCCGCACCGGTTTTGCCCCGACGTGGGGTGCTTTCTGGGGCCCACTTCTATCCCACGGGATTGTGACGGCACGGACGCTGTCTGCGACGTCACACAGCCACTCGCGCTGGGGAAAGGGTCCCTGGAAGAGGGGCACTTTGTCGTCGGGGATAACTGACCCGATTTTCATTTCTCCGTTTGCTGAAGGGAAGCGGGAGGGAGGTTGGAGAAGGGCAATGCACTGAAGAGACCCTATTGTTCGGTGAGAAAAATTGCTGTCGCCAGGGTGGGAGAAAAAACAAACAACTTGATGCCAGTCACCTGACGAGAAAACAAAGGGTAGAGAAAGGTGTAAATTACCACGGGCGTGCTTCTGCGCAGGCTGTGTATCCGACACTTCCACAGACCTTCGGGCAAAGCCCTGATAAGGCTGTCCCACAGCCAGAGCACTCAGAACCAGCTGGAGAGAAGGGGACATTGAGGAGCATTGCAGGTTGAACATCTCCTGTTAGTCTGTGCTAATTTGCTGATTAGGGGCTTTCTTGCAAAACACACAGCTCCAATCATTGCCATGCCCAGCTGAACAGTTTATGACCTAGGAAGTATTGTTATATCACAGCAAAAGGAGTCCAAGAAAGTGACAGGTTTGAACAAAAACAAGCTCCTGAGGATTCCTGCTCACTCCAGTGAATCAGAAAGGTGGTCTCAATTGTTTGCAGCCTCAGAAAAGTCTTTTCCCTGTTGTCTTCCCCCTCCGGTTTCTCAACCCCTCTGGCAGAGCAGGCACAGGCTCTGGTCCCCAGCTCCTGAGATACAGATGGGACACAGCAGGTTTCTATGGGCCCTGCAGCCTGAGGCAGCCTCTGGAGCAGGGGCAGTCCATACACTGTCAGGGTACTAAGCAAGTGCCCTTGGAAGACCCTCCCCTCTTCCTGTCCACCATGGTGGAATGGATGCTCCTTCCCTGTGTGGTGGCTCAGAGGTTCTGGGAAGGCAAAGATAATCCTTCCCACCTACTGATGATGGTGCTGCTTGGGCATGTGCTTGGGGGATTGTTGTCTGTGCTTCCAAGGGGTGTGGCTGTCCTCGAAGACATCCTTGATCCCCAGGAACATGGGAGTGTGCGCTACTCACCTGCCTGCCTCCCCAGAGCTGGGCAGGGCACGGGCAGCCAGGGCAGCAGGTTGCTGAGGACCTGGCAGATCCCACACCCACACCCAGAACAAATCACAGCAACAAGAGCTGATGGCAGAAATCAGCATTTGGAAAGCGGCTCTGGAAAAAAACAAAAGTCTGTGCGGGGCAGCCGTTGCCAAACGCGGTGAGGCAGTGGCAGGAGCAGTTGGCACTGCGGCGCCTTACAAGCCTCTAAAGCAGTGAGATCTCTCAAATCATCACATGTAAATCTCACACACACCCGCCCCCTCCATATTTTATTACTTAGATCACAGTTGAAAAGCTTAAATGAAAACAGTGTTTCTATTTCTAGTGCTTGTTTAACATCGTGAATGTGATACAAACTGTGGGCTTCATGTTTTTAATTAAGGTTACTTACCCAGCCATGCACGGAAAAATAAGTCAATAGCTGCTAGCTGCATACCGCAGCCTGCAGCCAGCTCCCCTGGGGATGGTGCAGTGCCGACTGACGGGACCACTGCGGCTCCAATGCATCCCACAGTAGGGTGGAGGCCCAGGGCTTAGCAGGAGTTCAGGCACCTGCCAGGCTGGAGCTGCAAGACAATCCTTGCTATTCTTTGCAACACTACCAGCCCATGCTTGCGTGCCCAGCTTCAGACAGCTGGTAGACCAGGTTAGCATGCCAGAAAGTGGCAGCAAGGCACATTTCCAAGGGATATCGTGCAGAAAGAGCCTAAAAGTGGTGCTTTGGGGCCTAATGTGTCTCACTGGAAGAGCCAGGAAAAAATCAACCATGCTGTCAAGCTGACAGGAGAAATTGCTCCTGAGGCTGCAAGTGATGGAGCTTCTCAGTGCCAGCCCCACTCCAGACAGTGGAGAAACTGCATCCCCAGCCGAGCTGCCTGTGGTGGGCAGGCGCCCTGCAAAGCCTGGATCACACCACTGGGGCTGGCTGTGAGCACTGCTTTGCCTGCTCTCTCTTCTCTAGCCATGACCAGAGGGCAATCCAAAACCAGTTCATAGAACATAGAATCACAGAATCACAGAATACACGAGTTGGAAGGGACTCTTCAGGATTATCAAGTCCAGCTCCTGGACCTGTGCAGGACACCCTGATAATTGTGCCTGAGAGTGTTGTCCGAATCTTTCTTCAATTCTGTCAGGCATGGTGCTGTGGCCACTTGTTCCAGTTCTCAATCACCCTTTGGGTGAAGAACTTTATTGTGATATCTAAACTAAACCTCCCCTGACTCAGCTTCAGTTGACTAGAGTTCCATCTATGCTTCTAAAAACAGTCCATTTCTGGTCTGCACTTCCAGTAGAATGTTGCTTTTGTCCCTTGCTTCGTGCTCTGGTTATTTTTTAAATGCTTTCAGCAAACATTTCCTTAGCGTTGCATTCTTGCAGCTCCTCCCTCCAGCTTCAGATTCCTTCACAGTAAACATATATGTTTGAAATTCAAAGAATTTCCTCATGTCCCTGGTACGCTCTGTGCTATGGCAGGCTGAGTGACTAAATAACTGTGGCCATGTATGTTCGAGGGCCTGAGAAATCGGGTAGGTGAGAATTTGCTTAGGATTATACACAATGGAGTGTTATCTAAACTGCAAAATAGCCACACTCGCCGGGAAAGCAGCTGCAGAGACCTGTTGCCTTCCCTGCCAGCAGCTGGATCAGTGCTAAGCAAAGTCCTGAGGCACATGTAGACAAGGATGAGCCTGCTGAACTAAGCTGGCTGAAATGGTGTCTCAAGGGGTTTGTTCTGCTTCTAAAGGGAGCCAGAGCTGAGCTGGCAGAGTAGCTTTAGCAGGGGCTCTTCATGCTTAATCTGGTAGCCTCCAGAGCACTGGAGTGAGATAACTTAGGGGTGAAGTTAAATCTCCTAATGTGGAGTTTTGTTAAGTATAGTCCTAAGGAAGGAAGGAAGAACTGTCTCCTTTGAAGATTTTGCTGGATCAATGCCTAGAATAGCCACTGGCGTAGAGTAAGGGGGGTCAGTGCTCCATCTTTGGGAGCAGTGAGGTCGTCATACCAGATATACAAAATATGAGAGCAGAGATAATTATGTTGGGCTACTACAAAGCAAAGATACGCTCTTAGGTTGCCACCTGATTACAAGGCTTTTTGCATGTAAAGACCTGTGGAGAAATGAGCTTTGGAAGGTCTCTCAACAGCAGTGAGGGAGTATCTGAAAGACGAAATGTGTGCTTATTTCTTTTCTTTATGGGTATTTGGTTTAGAGGAACTGGCAAGAAGGTGTGTTAAAATGGAACCATGTATGCAGGAAGCAAACACACTGACATGATCTGTGACCATTCCTAAAGCAGCTTTGGTGGTGATGCTGCAGCAGATAATATTGCCAAACTGCAGGGCCAGAGATTGTGGCAAGCTCTGTGAGCAAGGAGGGGAACAACAGCAGGAAGGTGAAATGAGGAGATTGTCAAGAGTATGTTCTGAAACCTGGCAGATGTGACCATTTCAATTCTGGTTTCAATTCCAGATCAGCAAGACTGGACTGAGACAAAATGATGGACTGCAGCTGCAGTGTAGTATTCAGCACAACTCAGATATTTCCTTACCATGTGCACCCAGGAAGGATGCTTGCTAAGGGAGCTGTCTGCTGTCTGCAGGCTGCTGAATGGCTGCAGAAAGGTGGACCAAATGTTGCCTGAGAAGAAACCCGAAAACAAGAATTGCACCAATTGTACAAATGCAGGAAATGATCTTCTGTTCTTGCCTTCCACAAATCAGGAAGGGTTGCATGCTGTTTGCATGGTGTGTGCTTTTCAGCTGAGGGGATAGGCTGGGTTGTAGAGAGGACTCGTATGACAACACAATATTTTGCACTGTGGCTTCTAGCTTAATTCAGCGATGAAACCCAGAGCCAGGGTGATGGCATGACAAGGGGAAGGGGCCAGGGAGCTTCAGCTGCAGAAAGAGGTTAACCAAGAAGCTGTGACTTGAACTTGGCCTTAGTCATAGCTGTCAGGAGTGGAGGGATCGAGACTACTTTGAAGGCAGGGAGCTGGGTTTGCAAACATGAGGGGGCAGATGTCTGGTTGGGAGCTGTAGCAGGCAGTTGCTGGTCCCTGTTTCTTTTAAGAAGCACAGGGTCCTGTGAGTGGCCTCCTCGTTGACACCCTCAAACTGGGGTTAATGGTGGCAAAAGCCCCAGACAAACTGCAGATCTAAAAACCCCTAACACATAGCTGTTCCTTCATCTATAAGGGTGGAAGACCCAGTTCTGAATCTTTTTTATGTGTTTCGTCTTAAGAATTACTAAAACAGACCAAAACAAAACAAAACCCAAGGTCTCTAACCAATGATCTCAGTTATTTCTACTTCCATGTGAACCCACCCCCAAAGAGTCAGAAAAACAATCTCCTGTCTGGTGCTCAAGGTCTTTTTTTCTCACTGCTCTGTTCCACCTCCATTTTTTATTGCATTTTTTAGGTTTCCATCCCCTTGGGCCATATAAAACAAAACTCTTTCCATAGGGCCTCTGCTGTGCATCAGGTGCTGTGTGCAGTGGGCACAAGAAGGAGGAGGAGAGCCATTGCAGGAGACGTGTTTTCCCAGCGTCCCTTAGCTCAGGTTCTGTCAGGACTCTGTGACAAGCCAAAAGGGCAGAAGGGCTTCACAGAGCCCTTCCCACAGAGGTGGGAAGGAAAACTGTCTGTAATGCAGTGCTAATTAGGAGGAGAAGTAGTCAGCAGGAGAAGCTCTTCAGGTTGTCCTGGGACAGAGTCGGTGTCTCGAGATCAGGCCTCTTGGTTGCTAAGCTTCTTTTATGTGTGTGAGCTCTTCTTCATTTCATGCTCTTAGGAGCCAGGTGGGATCTGTGTGTGCCCCCATAGGAGACTCCACTCATGGTGCTTATGGCCTGCCTGGTTCCTTCAGGTCTCTGCCCTCTATGTAGCAAAACTATGTGGGTTGCTCCACTCTGCACCATCTGTCCTCAGCTGCTCTTTTTTGCTTAACCCCAAGGAATACGAAGCCAGAGACTCAAACCTTAAATATGTACGAGCCCTTTTTTCTGTACCAATAGCAGTTGAAACATCCCAAAAGAGGATGATTTTCTTAATTATATATATCAACATAATCAAAATTAGTAATTTTGCTGTGCTTTTATGCATTTTATTCCTTCAATAATCATGCTTCTTTTAATGGAGTTTTAAATTCTATATTTAATATTCTCAGAGAAACATTGTATCCTTGGTGTCTTTACTGGCCAGGGAGTGACTCTGTTCCGTTTAATGTAGTATCTCAGATGATGTCTTCTCTACATTTGAAAAATGAATGTGGTTTTGTTTGGATTTAACATTAACACTGAAGGTCGCATTGCAGAAATCACTGCTTTGAAAAGCTAAGCATAAATGCTCAACAGTTGAAAACATTAATAATTATAAATCTAATTACTCTTCAGTCACCTGTGCAAAAATAAACACATCACACTATGTTACTGAGTTCTCTATTATTTATGCCTGTTCTAGCTTGACTGGAAAGCATAAAGTCAGGTAATTTTACCACCAGTATTCTTCAATAGTACAGATAGAGAGATCAGTCCATAGTTTTGAAGTTATTAGCTGCAGAATGGTTCCAAGAAGGAGGAATTTTTGCTCAAGTCTGGTTTTTTTGGGCAGGAGAAGAGGATGTGCCAAGTGAGCGGAAATGTGGTGTAGTAATGTACAAGGTCACTGTGATTCATGTGGTACCTGCTTGGGACCCATCCCTTGGGACTTAATCTACCAGCCACTACTCTCAAGCATCCCCAAATAACTGAAAATGTGAACGAACCTGGCAAGGCAGAGACATTTGCATGGGCTGAGGGGACGGAAGGGGCAGCTGTAAGGGGCTGACTCCATTCCCTGCTTGAGCTGCACGCGGCTTTGTGCGACCTCAAGGATTTCACAATCCCCATGCCTCTCTCCTGCAGCTGTAACACAGGAATAATAACACTTCCTCCCCTTTCTCTGCTTCCTACTCTGCTTTTGGCACACGGCTAATACAAGAGAGCTTGATCTCAGTTGGAATCTATCACTGCTACTGACATGTTAATAATACCAGAAGAAACGTTTCCTCTTTCCTTTGTACTGACAGAGCTCTGCACGGGGTAGCAGCTCCCAACACGTCAGCCCAGAGCATATTCACTTTCAACCCCAAATCTAAGGCGCTTTCCGGAGACAAGACAGAGAGGATACAAGATTCAGGCTGACTTTTAGGATTTTAAACAGGGAGAAGTAGTCATAACATGCTTCAGTTTGATGGCCCTCCAGTTATTGCATAAAAAACCTCTGAATTATCCTCAGCCTCTTGGCTGCTTATACAGCGTTAAACCTCGTGTGGTTGAGTCAGGGTTTCGATGATTTTCTGTCTAGAAGTTCCTCTGGTAGATATCAGGTCCTGGAGAGGACAGGCAGAGTTGGAGTGTGTTGCCTTGGCAACATGGATGTGATTGAGGGGATTTTGTGTCTTGAAGGAAAACCCCAAAGTTAATGCCAGATTCTATAAAGACTCTGTGGGGTCAGGCACCTAGAGCTGCCTGGGCAGAGCTCCCTCCGGGACACAGAATCTGCTTTCTCCGACTCTGCTTAGGAGCCACACAATGGTGGGTTGGATTCCTGCAAAGGAAGCCTGAGAAAATCTGAGGATAAAATAAGGTTGCTGGAAGATTCTTCTAAAGATGACTTGCGATTAATGTTTTTGGCCTGAGTTTGAAAATCTCCTTCCTTATTGCTTGCAGTCATACAAAAACATCTCCCTAGCTGCTCTAGCTCTTACATAATTGATAATTTATAAATCTCTAATGATTTAAAGTTTTCAGAAAGTTGCCCAATAATAATAAATATGTTTATTCAAGCAGATCAAAAAGTCAGGCCAATCCTATCAATCTGTTTAACCAGTGCTGATAACTGTATTATCTCTTTTTAAGTAGAACTGAGGTTAAACCTCTGCAAATAGCTTTAAAATACACAAATGCTATTTTAGCAGAGGCTAAAGCCAGAGACTCAAAATGCAGTTTGGCTGTCATAGCTACTGCCAGCCTTGAACGTGGATATCCAAGGACAGGCAACAAACTCATACTCTGTCTGTGCTTTCCTGCTTGTGTACAGAATAGATGGGTTCTGCAGGGTGCAAAACATGAGGTGTAGCAGCATAACTCATGTACACACTGTTACTATTTATTATTGGTGGGGCTGAGGCAGGCACGCCAGTGAAGGAAATAGCTGGCACATCTTCATTAATTCCTTCTGGTTCTAAAGTAAGTAGTTTTCAGGAAGTAATTCTCCAAGACTTTGGCTACACACACAGTGTATTTATTCAGAGTTGGCAGGGGCACCAGAAAACATATAGTTCATAGAGTCCTCATTTCTTTGGATCCTGGAGGTGTTTATCAAAAATGATTTTTAGGCCAATTAGAGCCACATACATGCATGAAATCAGGCCTATGACAGTCACTCATGTCTTCAAGCACTTTAGTTTTAATCATAATTCCTGTCCACCCTATGAATAAACTTCAGAAATTCCCCGATGGCATTAAGGGTTATTTTGAGAATGAGGAGCCATACACCTTAGCTTGGCAAGTGAATATTGGCTTCACAAGCTTTCCCTCCAAGTTACTTGAATATAACTATCATATTTTCTTCTGGATTTTGACTATTTGACTTGTGACCTCAAGTATACTTTACTTGTTGCTTTGAGATCTAGCCATGACTAAACCCAGAAATTTAGATATATATTCAGACTTTTTTATCTGAAAAATAGACTGAAAATCTTGAATATCAGTCTCTCTCATGAGATGTCCTGATTTCATGCATTACAGCAGGGCCAGAAATAACATGAGAACAGCTTTTCTCACAGTATTTCAGTAGTTCTTTTCTGGCCATTGCCAAAATCAGGATGTGAAGACATGCACGAACATTAAAGCAAACTCTTATTAGAATAGTTGAAGTTCCTTTTGCATTGTGGTAAAAATTTGTGTCAATTTTCATTCTATTCAGGCTATTTCAGCCCTTTCAGTACTTCAAAAATCCGTCAGTGTTTTTTCTTAATAAATCATTCTGCTAGCTTAAATGTGATTTGTGGGTTTTCATCTTTTTTTTTCTTTTTCTTTTTAAGCACAGGCCAAGAATATGACAAAGTGCTCAGACCCAAATTGCACATTTGATTGTACACATAAATGTTGGCTATCCCACTGGCTATCCCATTGGCTATGCAAGCATTCCTCGTTGGTGTAGTATTAAGCCTCTAGTGTTTGCTGGATCAGGACAGAAGGTGCCCTCAGATGCCCAGGGGAAGACAGCAACTGCCGTCAGTGGGGACATGCCCCAGGGATAAGGACAGAATAGTTTCAGATTTGCATAATTAGATTGTTTCTTTCAAAGCTGTCAACAAACTCAGGTGCTGGTCACTTCACAGTCTTTCCACAAAGTAATGAAATGGTATAAAGTTACCTGCTTCAACAGCCAGGGTAAACACTGGGAATAAGTGCAAGCACAAAGCAGGGTTGTAGCCTGTTCCCATGGGCTCCTCCCGGGTGCGATGTGCACTGGGCTGACAGCCCTGGCAGGGATGGGGCAGAACTTGGTGCTGTGCCTTCCTCTGTTCCTGGCAGTGCCTGTACAGTACTTGCTCCTGCCCCTTTTCAGACTGACAGGTTAAACATATGATCTGCCCAGACAGCAGTTGGGCCTCTCCTGGAGCTCTCCTCCCACACTGGAGTTGTGGTGGCATCAGGTGGGGTTATGGACCTCTCCGCAAAGCAAGGCTTTCTGGATGTCTGAATGTGGAGGAGGTCAGATAAGCCTTTTTGGTCCTTACCTTCCTTTCCAGATGTGTGAACGTGTGTGCTTCCCAGGCATACAGGAGGTCAGCTAAGCCTTTTTGGTCTTTACCTTCTCTATCAGGCATATTCCAGCCTGTTTTAATAGACAAGGGCATGCCTTATTTGCCTGTTTTCTCTTCACCAGTTCAGTAAGGAAGGAAATGCAGGGATGTGCTGAGCAGGTTGTCATACAGCACCTGCAGGGACAACTTTGCTGCCACTGGCTGTCAACTTTGCTGGTTTATTCATAGGCCTGTCTTGATGAAAAGCCAGGCCAGGCACTTTGCTCATGAACCAGTCTCCAGCTGGAGGAAAAATGAACAGAATTCTGGACTGCCCAGGGCAGCAGTGAAGGTCCAGATCTCAGTTGATCTGCTCACTAACTGCAAACTTCAGATCACCACATAGCACCAGGTGGTTGGTTCAAACATTTGGTCTCCTTAGGAAAGCTGTCACCCCATCAGATGCTGGCTGGAGAGGATCAAGTCATAGTTATACACAGAGAGGAGACTTCTACTTCTTTGCTAACACTCTCCACAAGGACAGCTGAGATATTAGTGTCTCACTCCAGATGGGTGAATCAGAGCATGAAAATACCTGCCTGGTAAGCCAAGAAACGTCAGGCCATTTACGGGATATAGTTCAAGGTTTGCAGATCCAGCCCTGGAATTGTGAATCCCAGGATTTCAAACTGAGAAGGCACTTCTGGAGCAGTCAAATTGTAGTAGAGGGGTTTTCTGTTCATCTTTTTACAGACAATACATGCCTAGAACCACCTGACTACAAACTATTTGAATAGGAAACTGATTTCCTTCTCAACATTTGTTGATTCTCCTTCAGTGGCCTGTAATATGTCTCCACTTGTTGGGATGCAGATACCTGGGTTGGAACAAATGGCCTTTTGCAGTGCACAAATGACACGCTGCTGGTTTTACTGAAGAAGCCTTTGAGGAGGACACTCACTGGGCCTCTGTAGTTCAGAGAACTCAACTCTGAGATCTTTCTAAATGTCGTCATGGCCACTGCCCTGTGAAAGGCTGTGACTGAAATGCCTGGGCTCACTTGGAGTGCTCTTTCCAAAAAAAAAAGGCACTTTGATTTCTTCCTGTGTTTATGTGGGAGACTCTCCATGGCTTGAGCCATATAGTCCCAGTTAAGGTAATTCTGTCTGGCAGCAGCACCAGATAGTTTGCTATGAGCATTTACAAACCATCCAAGAATATGATTTCTTACACAAAAGATCCAGCTTTTTAAGGCTTTTACCCATGGAGCTGCTTCAAGCAGTCCTCATACCTCCATCCTTCCTTGGATGGACTCTGCAGCCCTGGACCAGGCAGCTGATAATACAGAAATGTTCAAAATGCCTGGAAAGGACACAGTCATGTCAATCGTCTCCAATGAAGGTAGCAGTCACAAACACATGGGTTTGCCAGAAGTCCCTGGCTAGTTCCAAGACGCGTTCGTTTGTTTGCATTGTTAATCTACCAGAGACTGAGACTGCTCGGAGAGATACCAAGCCTTTCGTGAGCTTTCTTTCACCCTGCTTATGTTGGGATCTGCCGGACAGCAGCCATCTGAGAAGGTCTGGGGAGACTGTACAGTTATCAGACTGAGACAGAAGGAAATAGTCTGAGCTGGAGGCAGGACAGCCTGTGCACATATTCATTCTTCAAGTGCTCTTGCTTTCCCTGTGGCTCAGCTGCTTTTCAAGGCTGTCAAACTCAAGGTCTCACTGCAGCAGGGTCTGGACAGGCTGAAGAAATGCCCTCCTGAGATGCATCCACATAAAATTCAGTTAATGCCATAACACACAGAGGGCATTTGGCTCACAGATCATGATGGGATCCCTACTGCAAGAAAAATTTCCTTAAGGCATTTTGAAGCTCTCTTCTCATGGCAGGGTGCCATGTATTTGTGAGTACTGATGGAAAGGAGAGCAGCATGAGGGTACTATAGTGTGTATAGGGCACATGTCTCTTTTCTGAGTGCATGTAGCATTGGTTTATGCCCCTTGTAGGCCAGAACAATTTCCCAAAAGAAGGGCTGGCTTTGGATCCTGGCAGTCTGGTTGCCATTCCACTATGCAGGATCCCCAAATCTGTGTTTATCAGGCTAAGAAACTAAATCATTTTTCTTTGCTTCTTACTAAAGTCCTTCCTTAATAAAACCTTTCTTTCCACCTTGCTTGCTTCCACCCAGTGACTGTGACTGACCAGCACCTCCCCCTGCAGCTGAGGACGCAGCTGCACTCACCTGAGCCCTGCAGCAAAAGAGCAAGGTGAGAAGTAGAGAGTGTGAGTGCAGTCATGCTGCCATGGTGCTCCCAGTGCTGGAGCCCATTTGGTACCTGCACATCAGTGGGAATCACTGAAAGTGACTTCTCCATCCCTCCTCTTAAATTTTCCTTGGGCAAGGGTGATATCCTACAACTCATGTTTGGAATTTTTGTGTTGTTACTTATTGCCCAGAGCTGCCCAGGGACAGTGTTCCTTGTCACAGCAGGATGGGTTTACAGCAAATCCTCTGCTGTTGGGAGCTCTCCAGGGGAAAACTGCAGCCCCCTTTGGCTCTTGCTCAGCTGTTTTGCCATCATTTCATTTGCAGTTAATCAAGACATATTTGCCCAAATCACACGTGCTACTGGCCAAGGTAAAATGTTACCTGTCTCAGCAAAGTGAAATTTCATCTGTTTTTCCACGTACTGTACTGACCTTGAAGGGGTACCTGCAGGTGGCAGCCACATTTTGAAGTGAAATTCCCTCCATATTCTTACTACTTTGTAAAACTGCTACTAGTTGATTACAGAAGCACAATCTTGTTACTTTGTTGGCCTGTTTAATTTAGAAATGTAAATCTCATGAATTTCTGACAATTGCTAACTTTCTCATTGGATTAAATTCTTAGACAGTTTTATTGATTCATTCTGTGGGGTTTTCCAAGGTTTTTTTTGGCTGGGTCAGATTTTCTAAGCTGCCACTTAGATTTGCTATGAAAATACAAGCCTCTGCATCTACTGCACACTCTGCCAGATGCACAGTGGAAGCCCTGAGACCAGGCTGCTTATCAGCCCCCTGTCCAATGCTGCAGCATTCTAACATCTCCACCGGGGCCTGAGGTACTGGGAAACCCCATGGAGAGGCTCTGTGCTTGATCTCAGCCCTCTCAGGGCTTACACATACTTGAGGCTGCAAAAAAAAAGGTGCTTCATATCCCTAAAGCTGCTTCTGGAGTTCAGCATTTTGGCCAGCACTTTCTGATGCCCCAGCATCACAGCTGTGCTTTGTCCTAGTCGTAATGGTTATCTGTGACACGGAATACCTGTGCCAAGGCCACAAGCGTCCTCTCTCACATTTGCTTTCTCTGATGGAGACTCTCTGAAACTTGCAGAGTTTCTGAGGGCGTTGTGGGACACTTGTGTGTGTGCATTTCACATCTCCCAGAGAAAGAACATACATGGTAGAGTACAAAGTATTTTCCTCTTAAAGCTGAAATGCATTTCAATTCTTTGGGATGATGGGTGTAGATGTGGCAGTCATATAAAAGAGGAGACACACGGTTCAAATTCAGTTCTAGCAAAAGTTATAGTGGTTTCTATTACACATTCCTACAAAGTTCAGAACAGATTAAGTGGTAATTAGATATCAGTAATTGCCAGTGGAACTAAAAGCATAACATAGATCTCAGTAACTGTTGATCCAGAAATGTCCACAATCATGAGTCTACACTCGTTCTTGTAAAACCCCAAGGCTGGTGAAAGGAGCATGTCCACACAATGGAAGCATCTTAAAGATACACAAAAATCTGAAAAGCAATGTGAGGGGACTGAAAAGAGTTCTGTTTTGGTTTGCTGCTTTTTTAATGCTGAGTTTGGAAATAATTAGGCCTCAGTTTCTTCAGACAAATCAGTCCTCTTTGTTTTCTACCTCTTCACGCCACATCAGATCCAGTGCTTGGCAGTCACCTATATTCCTTAGTTGCTGTGCTGAAAAACATTCACCTAGTCATTACATTCTGGGAAGCATACCAAAGCTGTCCGCTTTTCCAAATATTTTTCCTTTTACATGACACCCCACCACAGACAGTTGTGGAACAGGCTGGAAGGAGGCATCAATCTGACCATAACTTCTGTTTCTGAACGTAGTTATGCCCCTCATCTTCAGATGCATATGAATTATTTCTCTCTAAGAGTTGCTTCAGCTCCACCTTGAATACTTTCCTGCCTAACCTCACACAGGGGTAAAGACTAAGTAGTCTTTTCAAATGATGCAATTAAAAAAAAGTCACCCATAAGTGAATTTGATGAAGATCTGCAGACCAAGACTGGCAGCCATGAGGACAGAAATTTTCCCTACACTGGGCAAACACAGCACAGAAAATGACAATCCCAGAGCCTCTGACTATCGCACCTATTATGACTGAGTGCTGTTATAAGGACAGAGTGACTTTGGTTATGAGAGTGAAGCAACACTGATCTCTTCTCTCAGAACATTAGGAGCTGGTTTTCTTTTGGGCTGATCGCTGCTTGGAAAGTGGGAAGAGAAGACCCAGCGGTTTAATACATGATGTTGTCCTCTAGTGAGTCTCAGCTCGGCCCTAATCAACCCCAGTCCCATAACCAAGGTTTACGTAACTGCTGACCGTCCACCACCAGCCTCCTTCTCCTCTTTCTTTTTGACTTTCGGAGTGTCTGTTTGTCCCAATATGTGTTCCCCCACCCTTCCGTCACTGGAAGGTTTAATGCTGAGTGAAAAACCACGAACAGCCTTTGAACATGTTCTGCCAAGTCTCTTTACAGTACAATACTGGCAGGAGTAAAGCACTGGAGCCAGGCAAATATGCAAGCTTCATCACATTAAAGGAAGCAGAGCAGTACGGTTATTGCATCATTCTATGGCTTCCCAGACATTGTTGTTATGTTTTCATTAGAGCAACAGAACTGCACTTGGTGCTTTCTGCTGAGGAGCCAAGGAGGCCCCAAAAAGCTGTCAACTGGGGAAGAGAATGCAGCAACTGGAAAGATGAGTGGTTTACTCCACTAATTTTATAGCACAGCCTTTACCAGTTAGTGGTAGAGGGAACCAGCAACATGATCTCTGTTCACTTTTTTCATAAATAAAGATACATAGCCAAATACTTATAACTACTTGCTTGTTCAAGACAAGTTATTTGGAAGTTTAACTACTACTGAATCAACTAACATTTTTCAACACTAAATCATTTTGACTCCATATCATATGTTTTTAATTTTATCAGCATCTATTTTTTTTTAATTATCATTTTTATTAAAGCTTTTTTTATTTTTTATCAGAAGCAGAACACAAATCCTTAGCTATTTAATCTGGGTATTAGAAGGTGCAGTTCAAGGCTCGGCCAGTGAAGTATAACTTTGCTGCCAGATGCACCCACTGGACCTCAGGTGCTCAGATTTGCTTTCCTGCATTCACAAGCCCCTTGGAGAAGTCAGATGAGACACAGCATGGCTGGACAAAAACTTACCAACACTACGAATTGCAAACAACAATTTTGACCCCCAAAAGCTTCTCAGCAATTTCTCACCTCATGAAGAACAGAGCAGCTTTATAAGCATTCAGGATCCCAGTGCAGTGGGGAATTGACTGAAAATTGCTGGTTATGACCACTTGTTTCCCAGTTCAGCATTAGTATATGTCATTCTTCTGGTCCTTCTCAAACACACACTCAAAGTAACAACAAGCAAAGGTTTTGACTAGCCAAATACTATCTTGTCACCACATCAGGATTCCCAAATGATGGAAGAAAACACATGAAATTAGTGAAGATGGATTTGTGTCACTGCAGACCTACAAAAGTAGCAGGATTAGGCCACATCATATTATATGGTAGCCAAAGTCAATGCTTCCTTGATGCGTTCATGAGCTTTTCAGAAAGAAAATATTTGTGTTCAAAGTAGAATTGATTGCAGTTGTAAAAGATCAAGAAACTGAAGGGTACTGTGCTCCAGATAGACCAGGATAAAAACACGTAACTTGCCAATGACAACAAATGGAAAAGAGAAAGGACCTTGCCAATTGAAAGGTGTCTGGCAGATAACACAGAAACAAGTAGGGAGAATAAACACAAGCTATGGTGATGTTGTCCATGGAAATACTTTCCAGCAAGTCATACTACTGAACTGATAACTACGCAAGGCACACGTTACAATGCGCCCCAGGAAAAGGTTCATGAAAATGGCTGGCTTCAACAGCCAAAGCAGCAAAATATTAAACACTGAGGAACATCACTGTTTAAGCAGGGGAGAAAACAGTAACTGGAAAAATTAATTCCTTCAGAAATGGTGCAATGTAACTTGCTGCTGCAATGGTTATGGCTGCAAACATGCTGGTCCTAGCCTGTGTCAGGTCACCGACAAGTCCATGATTAGAATGTTTCAAGTGAGGAGTGGCCAAGATGCAACACTGCTTCTTTCTGTTGTTCTGTATCCTGAGCAGTGTGTGGCAAAGCTGAAGTGGCTAAAGAAGAGACAAACTACAATTTGCAGTTGGGGAGCAGTCAGCTTCTGACTCTGTAATCAGCTCTGCAAACAGCCTGAACGGAAACTTGAATTCCACTGCTGAAGAAACACATTACATGTTTCCATCACAGTAATCCTGCTGCCATGTGTAAAATGAAGGTTATTTTCGTGGAAATGTGCAAGATACAACCATTTAATTTATTATGAGATGAAATTCTTAAACTAACATATTATCTGTTTCAGCCTCCTGTGATGATTCCCATCTGACCCCTGGCATCAGCAGCTCATTCAACTCATTCTAGGAGACGTGGAGTGAAAAGGTACCACATTTCCACACAGAGTGATCAGTTAGCCTAAAGAAAATTAGTGAGTCAGATCTCAAGACAGCCTATGAGCCTCAAGCCCATTTATTTGCCAAAGGAAAAGTTTCAGTGATGGAGCAGAATAACAAAGCCCCTAATATATCTCAGATTCATTGCACCCAGGCCGTGAAGTTTATATTTCTCTAACAACTTGGAAACAATATCGTGTGTCAGAGCACATGCACTTATCATTAGCATGAATAAGAGGAAATGAACGTAAATCCCAACTTCAAATGTGTAGTTTGAACATCCTGGGACAATTAAATTATTGATAATGGTTATCTGTCACCAAGCAATAAATCATAAAGTCGTGGAGTGGTAGAAGAAAAGCTATCTTGCTGCTGACAGATGTGTAGACTGAAAGATGTGGTGGCCTTTAAGGTTCCAGAAATAATTGCATAAAGGTGAAAGATTTCTTCTCTTATTCTCATCAACTGTAGTATTTCCATATTCAAAACAACACTTTCTCATGACAGCTTTTCTTACTTGGACTCTATGTTTTCTGACTTTTTAATGTAACTGAGAAACAAAGCTGACAATGAACAGCCAGTGAAGAGCAGGCCTGGCTTTGTGGCTGCCAGTTGGAGCACGGTACTCTGTGCAGAGCTGGGAGCTGGCTCCTGAAATTGTGAAAAGTGATGGATACTCCCTGCTGACAGCAACATCAGTGTAAATAAATTGGAAAAACCCCATATTACAAGACTGTGAAAGGAGAGGAATAGCATAGAGGGAGCAGACTACAGCAAATGAACAGGGCAGAGGCCAACTTCCCCCGTTAAATCACTACATTTTTGCAACTAAAGTAACTTGTACATCAAATTGCTCTGCTCTGAAGATAATATTGAGCTCCCACACTTGGTATAACCGTATTTCCTAAGAGGCTACAGGTTTACATGGACAAGTAGCAGCTGGTGGAAAGTGCAAGGAGTGAAGGCATTTCCCTTCCAGGCACAGGAGCCGGGGAGTGGGAGCTGGCTGGTGCCTGGATATCCGCAGTGGGAATGTTGGGCCTGGGTGGCGGCGGCTGCTCGGGTTGGTGCCAGGGCTTGAATAGGCTGGTGGGCACTGCCAGAAGGGCTGTGAGCAGCAAGTGGGACCCAGCTTTGTGAGGATCCCTTTTCAGAGGGCTGCAGCGCTGTGAAACTCAGTGCAGCTCTGTGGACAAAGTGGAAGCTTTTCAAATGTACACGTTGTACTGCACCACTCACAGGGGCCAGGGATCACATTCATTTATTCATTTTCCAACAACTAAATCTCTTTATATTAATTACAAGGAATTCACCAGTTCTGGCAAAAAAAGATGTATTTTTTTAATACTGGTCTTTTGCCTGTGTGATGATCTGTATCAATTTCAACAATTCTTCTCCTTGTACAGAACTTAAAAACTGCAGGCATGGTAAAGGAAAAGAAAACAGCACAAGTAAGTCAGTTAAGTCTGGGATTAACTGTCTGAGGTCTTAAAATAAAGGTTTCAGATGAACTACTTGGAGGCATAAGGGCTACCAGTGTGAGTGAGAGTGGCAAGCTGAGGCCATTTCATTGTCAGGAACTGACATTTATTGCCCTGACACCTGTATCATAAAATTAAGCTTACTTTAGAACTTATTCCAGTTGAAATCCATGCTAAACAGTCAAGTGTGCCTTGAGAGGTCATGGTAAGGACAGCAGTTATTTTCAGGGAGTTTTTTTCCCCTCAACAGTAAAGAAATATAAGCCACCATTTTATGTGGTATTCATAAGTGAGACTGTGATAAACTATTTGTATCTACAGCTTCTCTCACAGAGAAGACAAAAATAAAATCAAGCCTCTCCTCTTCCAAATGAATTTGGCAATCAGCATTTATTTTAGAAGTATTTTTGGGTATAGTGATGAAGCATATGATACTACTACAGCTGTGACATCAGTATAATAATATAACCATGTTTATTCAAAATAACATACCAGGCCTGTGGGGCAGAGTTGTAAAGTACTTAAAATAGCATTTACTTGGTCACTGGTTGCTGATGGAACTTGTGACAACCCCGTGATTATGTTGATGTTTGCACTGATCAAAAAGTACTACTTGGATTTTGATCTCCGCACTATTAGCACCTGTCCATAGTTGGTTTCCTTTAAACTAGTCTCTACACCTTCGCTAATGAGTCAGTGCAATTCTCCTTTTTCTGAATTTCATGAGTCTTCTAAAATGAAATTTTAAATGAGCCTTCATGTCTGCTTCAGAAAAAAAGGAAATAAAAATGTGGATTTTGCTTTATGTCTTCCTTAGAAGCTTCTGTCAGCAAGAAAATTAGTTGCCTTGAGAAGTCATGCTACTTAGAGGAAAAATAATGAAATTACAAAATGCTTCCAAACCAAGAAAACTGTTAATTATCAAGTAAAAAAAAAATTCAGAAGCCGGTCCTTGACAAATGCAAGTTATTTAAACATTTGTTTTTTTCAGTTTTGTCAGCAATCTGGGCTTGTAATTAAGACATTACTGCTCTCAAAAAAATGCCTTGGTATTATTTGTTGAGCATGGTATGTACATTGGGTCTGTAAATCATAATATCAGTAATAATTTCTGTGCTTTTTTGAAAGCAACTCTAATTCTAAACATCATTTTATGTAAAAAAATAAAGTAACTACATCAATACAATGTTGTCTCCAGCTTAAAATGAAAAAAAAATACAGAATGATAATGTGTAAATATAAATATCCTACTCTTCATTTAGAGCTGGTAAATTTTAATCTGAGTTAAAAATGTGTTAATTAAAACACATTGCATCAACTACTTAGAAAATTAAGCACTATTTTGTTTGATTTTGGTAGAAATGGGAAATCTGGAGTGATGTCTATTTCTACAGCTGTTTGCAGTCCTTACACAACACCAGATGTGAGATAGATGTATCTGCATTTTGTTCTCTCCCATGACTCACAAGTGATCAAACATGCAAAAACATAATGAGAGGATGACTGGACAAGTTTATAATGCAGGGAACTGTTCAAGACATTCACAAATCACTGCACAACCATACACACAGTGAAGGAAGATTTATTGTAATGTCACAGATAATCAAAAACATTATATCTACAGTGAATTAAAGTACAAGCATATTAACTGTAGAAAATGTCTTTGACATATCATAACTGACAGCCTTGGAAAGATGTAATGCTAAAAGACACACAAAATCAGGTATGAGGGTTTTATCAAACCTAGGTGTGACAAACAAATAATGTAAAAACAAACCTAAGTTTCAGCAGATTTGTATTTATTCAATTATCCTGGTATAAATGAGTTCTGCTATGAAATACAGATGCTAGAAGGAGTAATCATATATTTAAATGTAGCTGTATTGCTAAACAACTGTGTGTAAAAGCTGCTAAAGCATCAGCCATACTTTGCCTTTTCTATTAATAGAGCCAACCTGCGTATGTTTGCAATGCAACCAGCTGCTGCCTCCTGCAGAGGGTCGTCTGTGGAGCCCACCATAGCCAGTAGGAGCTAGCAAAAATACAAAAGAGAAGCAGCATAAGAAAAACAAATAAGTGTAAAACAAATTGTATCTGGAACAACTGCATGAATTTATCCACATACATAATAAATAAAATACTAACAATCATATTAACAATACTGTATTATATACATATTTATGTATACTATTACATGCATACTTCTGTATGTATTAATATCCACATAAGAGTGCAATGCCTTATATTTTATTGTATTTGTACCTATGAATAGGTATTTTCACATCTTATTCTGGTTATTGTACCATGTCTGTCTTTTGGTTGTGACTTGGATTCTTTTTATTTTAAGTAGAAATTGCACATGTTTTATTTGAGTCACGGTTTTCCCCCCAAGGTGTACCAGTGTAATTGTACATGCTCAAGATTTTTAATAAACAAAGACATGCAGTTTTTATTTCCAGTCTTGATCACGAAACTGGATCCATGTGAATGGATCCTTGAATGCAGTAGGTTTCTTTATTGTCACAGCAAACCACTCAAGTTAAACTGCTTGTGGGATATAGATCTGGGCATATCAATCTCAAACATTTGCGAGTAAAAGTGAAAACCAAAAGCTCGAGAAAGGCACCAAACTTTTGGAATTGATTCAGCTTTTCAGTCATGTGGAGTAAATCCTCTGCTCTGGAAGTCATTCAAATTTTTCAGTGAAAATTCCTTGGGAGTAAGATACTGTTCAACATGAGGATGACACAAGACAGGCCTTGATGATAAAACATTTTTACATATCAGAAAACCATTAATAATGGGTTTGGATCTCACTTCAGTGTGTTGCAAGTCCGTGATGCAACTGCAAATGCAATATAGCTGGAAAAGAGAAGACCGTTGCTTAGCTTAAATCAGCTCCACACAACTCCCAGCTTTCTGAAAATTTGCCAGGCTTAATGTGTGTTCAGGTATTTTGAAGCTCAGACAGCTCTAATTAAAACCTGTATTTTCAGTCTGCAATACTTAGGAATCTGTATTCACCCAAACAATGTTGAGTCAAACCACAGAGAAATCTGTTATCACTCAAGTCTGGTGCATATTTTTCATACAGTTAAAATATTACACAAAATTATGAACTGCTAAATATAAAAGCATAAATTGAATGCAGACATAAAATTCATATGCTACCTTTTTCTAACCTTCCAGCAGTCGTGAGGCATGGGCCACAGCTGCACACATATGGCATTTGCTTAGACAGATCAAAGCATTTTGTACTTGAGGAAGTATTTGTGTTAGCCAAATGCACAAAACAAGCATCTTGCCAGTCACCTTTCACCCTCTGACCCCTACATGCAACTTGTAAGAGTGCCTGTGATAGGCCTGAACTATGTCAGAAAGTGTATTATGTCAATTAAACATCAGTGATAATTTTTTCTAGCAATTCTTATGATTTCCGTTACTGCAATGAGATGTCTAGGCCCAAGTAGCTAGGGAGTAGAATTCTTCAAGTATGAACACTCCCGAAAGGATATGCCACAGTTAAAAATGACATGAGAAGAAATGACAGGAGAAAATTTTATGTTACTCTACTTCATTTGCATGCAAAACCTGGGCCAAGGTCAGCAACCAGAGAAGTCAGTAGAAGGTTCACCACTGACTTCAAGTGGCCCTAAGACTAAGGAGGATGACAGCAATAGGACAAGGGGGCACGGGCTCAAGCTCTGCCAGGGGAAATTGAAGTTGGATATCAGAAAAAAATTCTTCACAGAGAGAGTAATCAGGCACTGGAATGGCCTGCCCAGAGAGGGGGTGGATTCACCATTCCTGGAGGTTTTTAAACTGAGATTGGACGTGGCACTGAGGGCCATGATCCGGTAAAGGGACTGGAGTTGGACCAAGGGTTGGACTTGATAATCTCTGAGGTCTTTTCCAACCCAATCGATTCTATGAATCTATGTGTACTGATAAAGCTGCTGTACAAAGCCCAAAGACAAGAGTGCAAGTCTATCAAACACTTAACTTCTATTTTCTATTTCAGAAATATTGCTGGATGAAGATCTTTCTTCCTTGCCTTTTGCCATGAGCTGATATCTTGTTATCTTAAATTATCAAGTGATTCTTTTGGTGCCTCATAACTTTCCTGTGTAATTCACAGAAGAAAACTGCTATAGATCCTTCATATCCCTGACTCAAACACAAAAATATATATGGACATACCATTCATACAGTGGTTTTGGTAAAGCTCTAAGTTTCAAACCTAAGGGCAAGGAAACTATATGCTTTGGGTGATTATTCACTGACTATTCACTTCTCAGATCTAATGCAAGGTTCTTTCAGTATAGTGAATGTGAAACTCTAGCTTCTAATAGTAATTTCAGGTAAGACTTATTATCAATGTATAAGAGCAGAAGTTCATCACAAAAATTATGTTTCGGAGATATACTAACAAGTAGGAATATAGCCAAAAGCAAAAATTCACATTTGTCTTTATTTTGACTACATGTTAGGTAGGACTCAGTTCAAGGTTCTCTCTTATTCCAGCCATCACCTCAGAAGAATTAGGAAAATAGGTGTTCTTCTGTCACTTTTCATGGAGACCTAAATATTAAACAATGACAAGAGCTTAAGGGAGAGGCCATGCTCTTTGTTGCAGGAGCATTGTGCATTTTGGAAAATCAGGGTTGGGCACCAAAGAACAAAGTACCCAAAGAGATGCCTAAAGAATTAGTGGTACACATGGCAACCTATGCAAACTACAATTTTTAGAAAGGTATAAAATACTGATTTTTCTCCTTCTGAGTTCAAAGGATCAAAGGTCGGTTGTGCTCCAATTTGCTGTTCTTCTAAATCACTTGCCAGTGGTAACATCTGTAAGAATTGCCACGTCATACAAAATCCTGTACTAAACTGTGTCTCAGGATTTTCACAACACGACTTCAAAGGAATATTCTTGGAAACAGTGTCCAATACAGTAGTTGCCTCTAAGGACTGAAGATACACAGCAACATTTGTCAGTTAACCTATTCCTTTTGTGCTAACAAAAAGACAGCTGAAGAGATTATCAAAAATACAAAGTATTTCTATAGAAGTAGGTAATTCTGTATTTAGGAATCCAGCTTTGAAGATTTTTATATAAATCCTGCCTTAAATGAAATAAAATTTTATTCTTTTTTTTTTATGAAGATGTTTATTATTCTTTCACTTTTTGATTGTCACTCCTTCACCCTTTCATGATTTCAGTTCAATTTACTGGCAATTTGGGTCATCCAGTTCAGGTAGGAGAATGTATTCATAGATACTATACAGAAACCACACCCACAGATTAGGTATATGTGACAAGTCCAAGAAATGGGGTTTTTTTGTTTGTTCTTTTTTTTTATTCCAATGCACTAGTGCAATATAACATGTCATTTTTTTTAAATGCAATGCCCTTGAACTTCACGTATCCCTTCCCTTTACTGTTCAGGTATTGTTTTCTGACAGATGTAAATGTTAACAGATGTGAGAAGCAGTAAAAAGCATGTGGGATAAATGCCTCTTTCTGGCACATAGAAGGCATTTTCCATAGACAGAGAAAGCACTTGCAGCACCATGTAGCCTTCATTTTCTGTTGGCAGGTATCTCTATTCTAAGGCAAGGGTCCAATATTTTTTGCACAGTTAGCACGTCATACCAGCAAATAAGCACAAATACAAGCTGTTTGGAGAACGTACAGAGCATATGTAGCATTTCTGCATTCCAAAAGCAAGAGCAATGCACAGCCAAATCATTTGAATATTCAAAACAATTAAGATTTTGCTATTACTATCCCAGCTTCAAAATAGCACAAAATTACGATACTATATTAGGCCTGCACAATCAGAGAATAATTCAGAATGGAGGGGATCTCGGGAAGTCTCTGGTCTAACATCATGCTCAAAGCAGAGTCAGATATGAGGGTTAGACCTGGTTGCTCAGGGTTTTATACAATTTGATCTTGAAAATCTCCAAGGATAGAAATGGCACAACCTCTTGCAGCAACCTATTGCAGTGTTTGACTGACCTGGTAGAGAGAAAGGTTTTCCCTGTGGTCAGTTACTCTTTAGTTCATACCTGTTTCTCATCCTTTTGCCATGCGCCACTGAAAAGCCCAGCTCAATCTTTTTGATGACTGACCGCCCTGTAGGCATGCTCTTGAACATCTTGGTAGTCCTCTGCTGAATCTATTATGGTTTATCCATGTCTTTCCCACATTGGACGCCAAATCTGGATGCCATATTCTAGGTGTGATCTAATGAGTACTAACAGGAACAATCACATCTCTCCTGCTATACAGCCTCGTGTTGCAACTACTTTGCTGTCTGGGCACATTGCTGGCTAATGTTTTGCTTGCTGTTTACAAAAATCCCCATATTGTTTTCAGTAAAACTGCTCCTCAGCCAGTCAGTCTCTAGCCTGTATCACTTCAAGGACTTGGGCCAGTCCTTTCCAGGACTTTGCATTTGTCCTTGCTGAATTTCCCAGTGTTGCTCTTGGCTGATGCCAGCCCTGCCCAGGCCTTCCTGCAAGGGAGCCCTTTCCTTGATTGTATCAAAACCACCACCACCACCACCCCCCATCACCCTCACCCTCATCACAGTCCACATCCAACCCAATTTTCCTCCCTGGTAATTTTTTGGTGTCATTGCAAACTGTGTGAATAAGCAGTCCATTGGCTTCCGGTTACTGACAAACACAGTAAGTGGGACAGGTCCCAGCAGAGAGAGCCCTTTGGCACCACCCTTGTCACCAGCCATCAGGTAGAGTACAACTCATTAACTACAGTTGACTGTTCCCAATCTTCTCCTTCTTGTGCCCAGAAATGGGTTCCGAAAGCACTCCCTCTGTGAAGTCCCCAGAGATCACCATGAGGTGAGCAGTCTGTGGTGCTCCAGACCAGAAGGTGGAATTGTTGCTCTGAAGACACACAATTGTTGCTCTGAAGACAAACTGTTATTTTTTGGGTCTTACATTCTCTGGCACAGCAAAGGTGTAACAGAAACAGAAATGTATTTGTTTCTCAAGGCAGTAATAAGAGGGAAGGCGATGAGTACAATCCTAGGGGCTAATGACGTCGCCTTCCACTGTCTGAAAGCACATCTTTCTTCCACTTAGTATCTTTAACATCACAAAATAACCAGTTGAAAAAGTGTGATTTCAAACAAGATAACACAAGCATCAACAGAAGGACTTGTCAAAAGTCCCATTACCCTGGATGACAAGGGTAATGAGTAAGACAGTTATAAATATGGACTAGTTATAAATATGGACTATTAATTCTCTTTCCCATGAAGATATCTTTCTAGAATTTTTCTCTTCTACAGAAGAAGTGGCTCAAGGGGATTTGAAAGCAGAAAATGCAAAGGTAAGTTTTGTACCAACAAACCCTAAATCTGACAAAATCCATGTACTGGTTACAATAACTTAGAATTACTTACTTTCCTTCAGTCACAGTCATTGCAGTTTCCAAACTCAGAGGTGGGAAGCAGGAAGCATAGGATATCATGTTTTCACAAAGAATAGAGGTTTGCATGTAATAATCTTTAAATAAGAGGTTAGTCATGCAATGTGTCTACAACAAGTTTTCCAAAATAGTGGAAAGTGTAAAACAAGACAGTCAGAAAGAGGCTTCCTTACTCATAAATAGATAAAAGATCAGCCTATTCAATAAGAAAACAGGTAAAAGATCAGCCTATTCAGTACTCTGGAGTCCTGTGAACATGAAAGAAAATTATAAATAAAGAATAACTGTAAAAAAATATTTAATGCCCATTTTTGTTCTGGTGTCTTTAGGTTTTCTGCCCTGTAAAACAGATTTTGATTTTTTCTAATCAGAAGGAAATATGGACAAACTCCTTCAACAAGATTCGTATCTATACTGGAAAGCGAGTCAGAGTTCACACAGAGCATAGAATTCCTGGAACTAAGGACATTTGCTTCAGTACAACATCTTGTAGATTGACATAGCATTTCCAGTTGGTGGTAGGACTTGCCTTTTTTTTTCTTAAATTTAGATTTAGTATCTGACTTCTTTTACATGCAACATTTCCTGGAGGATGCTAAATTCCTAGTGCTGTGATTTTCTAATTGCGTAACACTCCTTTTTCAAAAAAGACATTTTTCACATGTTTTTTATAAATCTAACCTAAAAGAAAAAAAATACTTTAAATAAAAGCATATGGTGGAAGCTTATCCAAGAAAGTATCAGTCTAGATCCAGCCAGCATTTTCTAACTTTCAACACCATACTGCACACTGGAAAATATTAAAGCACCTAGTTTGAGTGTTACGTTACACATATTCCTACGAAAATACTTCTCATAAAATTAAATTATAAATAATAAAATACTCTACAATCAAAGCATAATGAAGGCTAAGCTAATTCACTGTTTCTAAACTAAAATTCAGACCAATTTCCTGATTCCCCTTTTTAACTGAACGAAAGGGCAAGACAACATGTACCATATCCAGATTCCTACAAAGAAGATGCTGATGTAAGTTTTGTGGTGTTTGCTCTCATTTTTTTTTCCTCAGGTGGCACAAAGATAAGAGATTTCAGACATAAAGTCCCATGCACCAGGGAACACTCTGAGCTAGCAGCCATACAAAATCCAGTAGCAAGAAATTCCAGTAACAGCAAAAAGATGGGCAGGGCAGACACACACCATGGTGATTCCCTCTTTTATAAGGTCTCTCCTCCCTGGTGCAGCCTAATTCACTCATTCTGACCATAAAGAGGTGAGAACTGAAGCTCTCTAGCTGTGGTAGAAGAAATCCAAGGAGATTACACCTGGCTTCTTTTAATTTCATGTCTTATTGATCTCTTTTTTCTCTCCCATGAAACACATCTCCATTCTGGTAGCCATGGAAAAAGGACAACAACCTCTTGGAGTCACTCAAGGATAGCTGGGGCGATGAGAAGGTCCAAAGGACGCAGGCTGGGCAACAGGGCCTGCACCTGAACATGGTGGTGGCCAGCAGGCTGGCTGGGAACTGCCTCTTCTTTCTAATTTTCCCATTCCTCCCTCAGAAAACAGGGAAAGAGTACACAAGCTGGAAAACCTGTGCACGTTTTGCAAAGAGGTACAGGACTTAAAGTCAGGATGAGAACAAACCCGTCTACAGTTTGTTGTGCACTTACATCATTTTATCTATCTCAGAACAGGTGACTTGTCCTTGGCAAGTTGTTTTTCCTACGTGACTGCCTGTGACAAAATGTCTGTTGGCAAGATCAATCCCACAAAATGCCAGGAAACATGGGAAAAAGAAGAGTAGGGCTTGATAGATTCAGTGAAGTATTCTGAACATATGATTACAGGTACCTTATGGCGAGATGTTCACTATTTCTTTAGAATACACAGCTTAGTCAGCTCCAAGTGAATTTACACCATGATAGATTTGAATTTTAAAATCTTTCTGGGTACAGTTGCATTTTTTCATTTTTCCTCCCTGCTGTCTGTTCCACTTTGTCTAATTTGCTTAGTCACCTCCTGTATTACAACGAAACTGAAAGCTATTTGGGAAAAGGACCATATTTTCCCAACACAGCTGAACAGGAGCAGCACTCTTGAAATCTTCTTGAGCACACAAT
This sequence comes from Sakesphorus luctuosus, assembly GCA_013396695.1. Lineage (NCBI taxonomy): Eukaryota > Metazoa > Chordata > Aves > Passeriformes > Thamnophilidae > Sakesphorus > Sakesphorus luctuosus. Next base: position 179,198 of record VWZD01008488.1, on the reverse strand, counting down.
AATAACATACAAAGTAAGAATACAGTTCTCATACTATCCAATAAGATTAAATGTTGCATTGCATTACTTTGGAGAAATACATACAGCCTGAATGCCTAAAGGGAATTATAATATGGTACACACAAATACTTGCAAATGTTTATATAGCTAAAAAATATGAATAAACCCTACAGCTCTCTCTCCACCTCATCTGTTTTATTGTCTGTTTCTTATATAATTATTTAGAGAAGGATGTCCTCCTTCTGTGCAAAGACATAATAAATGGGCCAAGAACTGTGAATATCAGTAACAAGGAGAAATTTACCAAAATGCTAAATGGTGAAATGTAAAATAGTTTTAAAACTGTAAATTTGCAGACTACTTTAAAATACACTCATTTTAAAGGTTTTCCCATCTCACTTTGCAACTTCCAGGACTTCAGAGGAATATTTAAAACCATTTCAGACGTAAATCTAGCTAAATATAAACATATAATGCAAAGGTAATATAGCTAAATAGAACTAGTAACAAAAATTATTTCTTATCTTTGTTTAAAGATATGTAACCAATTGGAGTCCTTAAAGGCAGACAGCTTGAATCTACATTCAGCTGTAAGATCTTTGGTGCAATATTAAGAAAGAATTCAATCATCATGAACATTCCAATGTACAAAAAAGTCCTATGGGATATGAAATTCATCCCACAAAAAACAATAGGCAGATCTGATAATCCAGAAGTGATGAAGCCCAGGGTCTCACAGCATACTTTTATTTGAACCACTTTCTCTATTTTATTTTTATTTCATTGTAGTTTTCAAAAGAAGATTAACATATAAAAGGCTTTTGGTGGGATAGAGAGAATAAAGGACTCTATAATCTCAATAGAGTGACTCAAAGAAGTTTTATTCAAGTCACTGGAAATCAATTTTATTAAGATTAAAACATGAACCTGTTTACTTACATGTAAGGGACATTCAAAACAGTAAACTTATGTCACAGCGTTCCTTTCCTTTCATAATTTACTTTGGCTCAGTAACATTTGGGGGACTATTCTTCCTTTATGTCGCTGCCAGCCAGATCAATCTTGATATTTCCTGCTGCTTATCCATATTTACCTGCTTTTTCACACTTTGCTTTCCTTTTCACTTTACAGGATCATGACTTTTACCTTGTCTTTTCTTCTCAAATATTACTGAGAAGGTAGTATAGGAAATTGAGGAAGAATTGCTAATTCAGTTTTGGTTTTCAGTTTTCTTAACATTGCTATGACTATGAATATTTTGTCTGTCTATCCCTCGCAATCGTATAAAGATTAGAGGAAAGTCAGTCAGGAGCAGTTGCAAATAAACTATCAAAAGCAAGTCAGAGGAAAAAAGCATGAGGTTTAAGCTGTGCATTAACCCTGAAGGGTTCTGCCCAACTTCTCAGCAACGCCCTGAAAATATGCTCGGGTGTTTTTTGCTCTGGTTTGCCTGATATTCCTGAAATGCACTCTAACTAGTCTGTCTTTGAAGACAACACTGAACTGCAGTAAAGAGACACCACAGTTTCAGACTTGTGACAAATTTTGCAGTGTTTATCACAAGGGCATCTTATCCTGAGAACAGGGTACAAAGTCTGACTGTACTAGTGTTTTAAAAGTATGTTAGATCTAGTGGTATGTGTGAACTGACTTAAAACTCTCTTCTGCATTCAATTCAAAGCACTGATTTTGATCTCTAAAGCTAATATAGCTTTAGGTCCAATGGTCTAAGTGTCTGTCTCTCTTCCTACATATGATCATTATAATCAAAACCAGTGAGGTGTTTTTGCTAGTAAACCTTACATATCAAAGTCTGGGGATAAAGGCAGGATGTAGACCCATACAATAGAATTTATTTCAAATAACGAGCCAGCCTATTTCAAAGCTCTTTTTCGTGGCACACAAGAAGACTGTTCTATAATCTTTATGTTGTGATATGTGTGGGTTGCAACAGTGCATACATTTACATAAACTGGAAGATGAGTGATACTGTTCAACTTATAGTCTGGTTTTAGACTCATAAATGTACTAGAAAACGTTCAATTAGAACACACAGTAAATAAATTTATAGATGGTATGAACATAGCTCAGCTTTATTCTACAAATATGCAACTGAATTTGATAAAGCAAGAAAAAAGCTGGGGCTGTTCATGGGCAAAGGTCCACGTATAGTCCACAAGTTCATTCATACTGGTAGATTTAAATGTACGATATCAGAAAATCAAATGTATGCTATCAACTTCTCAAGATTCTTTAACTGCTTTTTCTTGTTATCAAACATAAGGAATAAATTAATTTATACTGAGGAGCCAACTTTCTATAATCAACCCAAATTTCTGAGTCACTCGAGCATTTCTTTATGAACAGAGTCTCATGCAGTGCTCATAAAATATATTTACAAGTGCTGCAAATTTGTGTGCTTTTTTAAAGTCTGTGGAAAAACATTACCATGTACACTTATTGTGACAGACAAATACTTTGGGTTTTGGTGATGAAAACACAGGGAGTGGCTTGAACTAGTAGTCTATTCAGGTCATGTTCAACCGAACTATGTGTGATTTGCATACAGTTATCTAGAGGGGAGTTGGATATTTTTTAAAAAATAAGCAAAAGGTCTCTCCAAAACCACTCAAGGACTCTGGCCACAAAGCGCTTGAGTGGCTGCTGGATTTTGGAAGCTTTGTAAGATCAGAGACTTTTAAAAACACTGTGTAGCCTGCAAGCAAGCAGGTAATAATACCTGCCTGCCTGACTTCTGTATGTTAGCCAGGAAACACTAGAGGCCTTGATCTGCTTCCTTCCTGCTCTGAAGATGTAATTGTGAAGTAAGGAATGAAAAATTAATTGATAAAAGTTATATTTAAAACTTTTCTGTAATTGAAGCAAAAGCCTGTTCCTCAACTTTTTTATTAACTGCTCCATTTCAATTCCAAGCCTCAGGTTTTGGAAATGTTTTGGATTATTCATTTGCTTGGGCTTTTTTAGTTTTATAAAAAGAAAGTTATAGTTGTGTTTGGGCAAGTGAAGGTTGTACCACATGCACAGAAGCTCTGCTAAAGCTGGTTAAAGCATGTGGGGGAAGATGTGAAAATTAATTTTCTAAACCCATGCAACTCTCTGCTTTAATATAGAAAGAAAAAATCATGGGGACCTTCTAGCTGAACACTACCATTGCAAAAGGTAAAAAGAATCACAATTAATACTATAAACCTCATATGGCAGTTAATTTGTCTCTCAGGTAGGATAAAATTACTGGAAAGGTTAGCTAACTAGCTACCAAAAATATTATTCCATGACACCAATGAGAACATTATTACCTGCATGTTGGACATTCTTGGGTGAGTCTGTTTGGGGCACTCTGCCACCTAACTAAAACAATATGTGGAAGCTGGTTTAAGAATTCCTGGATTATGAGACTAAGAGCAGAAAGATTAACAGGAAGAGCCTGATCAATCAGAATCAAAGACCTTCAGGGTGTCTGTAACCGTGTTTCAATATAGGTTAACTTGACATTTTTTCTGTCCAAATTGTTTTTGGGGACTTTTATTGCCTCACCCAAATACATGGACATCTTTTCAGTTCTAACAGTTACTGGCAGTTCCTTTGCATCTGCTGCCCAAGTAGTGTGCAATACTGTCCAGTGTAGTAAATCCAATGCTCCCATGAAAAGGATAAACTGCACTGAGCTGTGATGTATTTGCACAGGAGATTTGACTTCCGTGGCTCAGCACTGGGAATTACAGTTTGCAATTGTCTCTGTCTCTACAACCATAAAGAACTGTATTGTTAACAAAGTTTGCAACCTTAGCACTTACCACCCTTCCCATTATCGTTTATGAAACACTGAATAGCAAGATCCCACAGCTCCAAAACTTCATCCTAATTCCTACACTTTGAATCTTTGTTTTTAATCAATTATTTATCCTCTCTAGGACTTCGCTTTCTCATCACATAGCACTTCAATTTCTTTAGGAGTTTTTTCTGAAGAGTGCTACTGAATGCTCTCCTAAAATCCAAGCACCATCAATTGCACCCTTCCAAATAACAACAGGATTATTGCATACAAATAGAATAATCAACTGATGGAAAGACAAAATGCTTTGAGTAGCAAAAGACTAATACAATATTCTCTATACAATGAATGTCCAGCAAATCCAGTGCAAAAGTATGACAGACCTTCTTTACACATATATGCACTCCCTTGCCCTGTAATGCCTCTGGAGTTCAGCAATTGTGTGTCTTTGGAATTTTGAGAAGGAGCTAATCCAGTCTAGCTGGATTTGTACAGATTGCACAGATACAATATTAGAGCAAATAAACCTGAACTCATCCCACATACCTGTGGTAAGGGTAGACTGTAGGCAAGAATTGGTGAAAGAGAGGACATGAGGAGGGGCAATTTTGATTATAGGTGTTCTAAGGACCTTCTGGATATTTTTAACTTTTCTATGTTGCCACAGAGCCCTAAATTATGTATCTCAGCCTGAGATTTGGAACTGTCATACCTGTATGGCAGTATGGAAGCACCTTTGTGAGTCCCAGCTTGTTCAATCTTATGTCATGGAGATTTTTTTTTCTCTCTCTATACTTTCAGCACAAATGCAATGATTAGACTAGTATCAAATTAAAGACACTTTCTATCTGGTTTTACAGTTTCCCTAAATCCAAAGATAACGTATAATTTTGAGTGTATCAGACTCCTTTGAGTAACTAGATAGTGTTACTGCCTAATATTCCCTTACTTTAACACTACATTTTTTTCTTTGAAGCTTATAGAGATCAAAAATTGTCCTAAACCATGGCAAGAAATTCTGCACTGATTAGCAGCTGATAGATAAAGCCAATAATTATCCTTCTTGATAAATGCAAAATTTAATAAAATCAAATTTTTAAGAAAATAAAATTGTATGGACTTTCAGTCATAGTCTAGAAGATACATATCAGCTTTTACATACAATTGATTGTTAAATAAGCATAATTGCATCAGCAATCCATAACTTGTGCTTGCCCTCACTCAAGTCAGGACAGAATTCTCATCAGCCTTGTGCTGCCTGGCAGCCACACCAGGTTTTTAGACTTGATGCCAAAGTGCAGAATACTGACCAGGAACATTAACATCAGAGCCCATCTCATTATCCATGCATTGCAAATAAACTTTTCCTTAGCATCTTTACCTTGACAGTGACATCACTAAGATGTGCCAGGTTACTTAAATGATACCACAGAGTGGTTTTTGAAACGGGAACATAAAAGAGAATACAATGACTAGGGCTTGAAGCCAAACTGAATGGAGTGATTGATTTTACAGGAAGATCTTTGTTCTTGGTACTTCTTATGTTCAGTGTCTTTGAATAGCTCCTTACATACAAGGAAACTATTTTTGATCAGCTGAATGTCAAAAATAATTACCTGGCATTCTGTCCTTACACACTAAGCCCAGTATTTCTCAATTAAGAAAACTAATTTTAAATCTGACAGTTCAGCTAAGATATTATTCCGAAACCATAAAAATATTTTAATACTCTTCTTTCTTACTATTGCCAAATTAGAAAGAAATGATTCACACAGTCACAAGGATAAGACTGGTGCAGGGAGCTAAACAATTGCAAGAAGCTGCTCTGTGTATTTCTGTGGTTTGGAAATAGTGCCAAGTCGGAAGGAAAAGACATTCTCTGCATTTTCTAAAGCAAGATAAATACAGAGAAGAAATATAGATGAAAGATGGAACTGCTATCTGCAGACTCTGCCAGATTCCTTGGCTTTTTGGCACACCTATTGAAGCTGGCAGACTTAGCCAGTAGCAATCTTTTCCATTAAAAGGAGCAGCATATATTTGGATTTAACATACTTTGTTTGTGCATTTTTAAGCTTCAAAAATGTCTATTTAAATTTTTTTTAATGATTCCTTCTGCACAGTTGGCTGCAATTGCACTTATTTGAAATGGCTCATTTATCACTAAAAGAGCTGCAGGGCACAGCTACTGTTAAACAGCTCCAACAAACCTACAGCTTAGCGGGACAAGCTTCTTTTTATACGAATAAAAGATGTTTAAAATGTGCCAAGAAGAGCTTTATGCCAGGCTCTAGGTTTGTTATCCAAATGTTACGAAATTAGAGATCTCCTGAAGCACGGTTTGGGCAAAGATAAGCTGATGTCCCTTAGGCTGCTGTTATTTCCCATCCATGATCAGCCAGATTTTAACAGAACATTTGCTACAAATCATAAACTTTAGTAATGTGAAAATTTGAAAAAACAATCTAAAATCTGAGGCTTAATCTATGCTGAAACCAAACTTCATTACCTTTGTCAATGGTGCAAAAGGAAAATGTTTTACATGTAAGTGACTCTATGAATGGTAAAATTCTGCTTATTATGAAGGTAAAGGGTTACTGGTTCCTTTTTCCTGGAGCTGAAATGTTAAGAAAAATGTTCCCACCTGGCAGTTGCTAGCACAATAGAAATTGCAGTGGTGTCACACTGTCAATTTTCATGAATCCTTTTGAAATGAAACAAAATGTGCTAGTATTGGACTTGGTTTATGGAATCTCTTACATCCAAAATTGAAGTGTGATGTGATCAATACATTTGTGGGTGAAGGGATTCGTCATACTTTCTATAGACAACAGAATATGCAGAAATTTTGGAATGTAGTGCCCTCTTTCTTGATGTCCAAGAACTGTAACAACTAATTTATAAAAAGCAACAGGCATCAGCTTGAAGTATGTACCAAACATGCCATATTCTCCAGCCTGAACTGTGGAGCCTGAATAAAGTGAAGCATTACTGTTAAAAAGAGAGTTCTTCTAAAATTAAAGTAACCATATAAATATGTAAATTTCAAAAACATACTCTTATACCCCAGCAATACTATTGCATACATATTACATGAAATACTTTGGATTGATTTATGAAGATATTACCTTAAACCTTGTTTAATAATGTAAAACTCCTTATTCTTTATAGAATGTTCTCATCAAAGGCCCCCGACAGGAAAACAGCCAAGGCCATTGTCAAATATTCTTAAAGAAGTAGGTGCCAGTGCTTTTGCACTTCATTTTCTATGCTCCAGATATATATAGTATGTGATAAAAGGTTGGGTTTAGAGAGGTTGGGTTTAGAGTGTTTTCAGTAGAAATGAGTAGTAATTGTCTTCCATATTTTGTAATTCACATCTATTTATTTCACAAAGATGGTCTCATGAAAATCTTTGTATATAAAATATTTAGCCAAACCTTCTTGTAGGGATTTATGACTTTAACAAACAATGACCAATTCTCTGGAAGCTCTGCACAATAAATTACAGAAAACGTATTTTTTAATACAGTCGTTATAAAGAAGTACAAAACCCCTTCCAAATATGAAAACTACATTTCTCAATAACTTTCAAAAATCACAGTTAAACAAGCTGGTTTTATATCTTGGATTACTACAGGGGAATGGATGAGCCTAACCTTTCTACCACTAAGAACTGAGCTCAAAAAGCACAAATAACTCCTACTAATTCAACATAGAATTCAGAAAACGCACTACAGCTGTTACGCCTTCTTTGCCAAAACAACAAAACCAACCAACCAACAATCTCAGACTGAACACACCCATCCTCCCTCCCCATCTTCTTCCCCAGGCATCTCTTTAGGCTGTAACCTGCTGAAATGCCAGGAATAATCTGATGGATTCATCAAAAAAATATTAAAATCTACGATTACACAAATCAAGTCCCCTTCTTAAGAGCATGAGTCTCTGCTTTGCCCACCTTACTGTACCAAGCAGTTGAAATTCAGTTTTCAGCATCCCTAATGATGTTCTTATAAGCTACAACAATTGATATTCTGGAAGGCATCTATTAATATTTTGTATATTAAGAAGACAGAGCACTTCTACGTTGGGCAAATGATACCATAAACCAGATCACAAAGTAAGGCTAAAGATCAGTTCTATGCATGGGTAGGTTGGACAGATACTTCAGTATTAGAAAATACCACAACATGAATGGGAAGTCTGATCATCTGCATTTCAGGTATTTACCTTCATCATTAAGTTAATTGTTCCTCTAGCCCAGAAGTAATAGTTCTGTATGTACAGTGGAATAAGAAGAGGGGAAAATGGACTTGTTCAGAGTGCAGCACAGAATACTATCTTTAAATAAATCTGTTTGGAAAATAAAAGCAGCTCAGAACAATGCAAAGCTCAATGGAGACTAATTTACTTTGACTTCATGTAGCCTTCAGTACAGAAACATGCAAAAACCTGCCAACAGCACCAGTTATGGTTCCCATATGTTGTAAGTGCCTTAAAGTCTGGGTCACTGGCTACTATCCAGTGGTTCTAAGTTTTTACAAAAAGCTTATAGTCAATATTTGATATTTATGTTTTATGTTACATAATTGAGCTGCAGCTATGAATTAGCAGCAACTGTATCCTGGTTTGCTTGAAGTATCAAATACAATCATACAAATATTTTTACACATTTTTTTTCTACCACTCCATTCCTATCTGTTTGTTCACCTCCACTTTGTTGTGTGTTACATTTAAATTGAAAGTTTTTTGGGGTTATCTTCTTCTTATGCAGGTACACATCCCTCCCTAGCACAGTGAACTACTTATCTGTGATCAATGCCTTTAAGCATCATCACAGAACACAGACATAAATGCTAAATAGAAAAATTAATACCTTTACTATTTCTTAATTAATTAGTTTGCAATTCAAGCAGAAACTTTAAGTCAAAATATCAAGACATCCTCATATGAAAATCTGGAAATCACCTCACTGGGAAGCTCTCCCTAAATCTTTTAGAACCATGTGATTGTGGACTTGCAAAGGTAGAATTTCATTGGCAGGCAGAACAGATATTTTTTTAGTGTCACACTTTACAATTAAAGCCACTGGTATTCTTTTAACAGGCCTTAATCCACTTGTGTCTACATAATTCAAAAGTATTTACCACTTTCTCAGCCAGTGAACTCCTTCAGTTTTCTAATGAATCTTATTTCTGCCAAGGCTGAAATCCTCTGCTGTGGAAAGGCAATATTTTGTTTTAAAGGCATGACAAGAAGAGTCAGTATGTTGGTCTCTTAAAATTTTCCCTCTAAAACAATAAAATGCTTGAATATATTTTGTGGCTGCTTTTAAATTGTGAATTATTCTTACAAAAATGAGAGCTAAGTCATCTGACATTCACAAAGTCATCTGACAACAATTAAAATCTGATACAAAAAATAAGCTTATACCACAAGGTCTAAATTTACTGGTGATTTTTACTCCTGTGCATGAAGGCCAACATTATAGCACGTGAAAGCTTAACCTGGGGAGCAATTTCCAAAAAGACATGGAAATCAGAGTAGAAAATTGGCCAATATGAACTTTAAGGGCAATACTGTGGTCAAAGAATAATGAAAATCTCTGATGTTCAGACAGAGCTTACATAGAAACAGGGAAGTTGTTTTACCTGGTTTAAGTATTCATACAGATATTACTGGAATACCGAGTTCTGCTGTGAAGTATGTTGCAATTCAATCCAAAAAGAAAGTTCAAAAATAAACAATTCAAAACTGACATACAAATATAATTAAAGAATTTAAAAGACAGAAATTTCATCATTGATTACACTTTCTTAGCTAATTAAAAATATGACAGTGAGACAGGAAATACAATCTCTTCTAATAAGAATTTATATGAGAAGTTATGTAGGGCTTTTCAGTTTCCCAAGCAACAGTATCAAACATGCAATTGCGTAAGATAAAGCTAGACAAATCTTAGGCTACAAATAAGGTGCAAATGTTTTTACGGGGAAGGTATTTAACTACTGGAACAAATTATGATGGCTCTGGTGGATTTTCCATCACTGGAATTTTTTAAGTAAAGAGTCAGTGTTTTTCTAAAAGATATACTCTATTCCAAACAGAAAAAAAAATGAAGCAATGTCTCTGGTTTGCATGAGCAAGGCTAGTCTGACTAGGACATTAAATTGATCCTTCTACTATTATAATGTATGTACCTATCATTATTTAACATAATGTCCAGTTTACTGGACTATAACCTTATTTGGGCATTTTAAATATTGGCACATTACCTTTCTTCCAGCACTGCAACTTCCTCTGTACCACAAGCTTGTTGAAAATCAACATTCAGGAGGATGTTCATTTAAATTCAGCTGTCTGAAAGCTAGCTGTTCAGTCTCAGCTAGTCATCTAGGTCCTTTCTATAGTCAGTGGAGAAAATTAGGCACTTCCATGAGTCTGTTTCTTGCAGGTATCTTGGACACCTATTTTCAGCTAGGACTAGACTGCAGGTGTCTCTCTCTTTTCATGGACTACAGAACATATCTTAGTTTAGACTACTTCAAACTCCATACCAAAAAGTGGCCAAAGTTAGATGAAAGGAATCCATCCTTAACACTCCAAAGATCTCTTTCAAAATCTTTGGTTTCAAGTTAGTTAGATCCACTAATTCAAAACATCTGGCATTATTAGATCATACACAAATTGTACTTCAGTTACTGCTGGGCAGATTGAGTTTCATCTTCATCATAGTTTATAAATTCAACTCATCTGTACTCTTCTAGGAAAAGAAAAATCAACTTTTTAACAACTCTTTCTTATTGCACTATTATTCAGAATTCTGTCATTTCTATCTAATAATGAACTGGACTGTAAATTCATTTTAAAAAGTTCTCCACTGCCCACTAAACATAAGATACCTCCAGTGCAGACGTGCAGATCTAACCTTTAAACCTGCACCCCCATTATAGCCAAAGAAAACCAGAAAACATTGCCAGTGGAAACCAAGGTGCCTGATCTTTGCATAAATGTCCAAAATAAGAGATACGAAATACAGTAAAGAACCTATTCCTCTTCCTTGACTATTATAAGAATTGGAATGACTATTTCAGTTTGGTGTGTGTAAATTGTAAACATTTAAGGTTAAGAGAAATTATTAATTTGATGAATTTTGTTCTTCCCCAGCCTGACTCTGGCTGCTCATTTTCCCTCATTCTTACTTTTGTCATTACTATAACAATCTATGTAGGGGTCAGTTTTAGGTGAAGGTTTACAGGTAACAGGAAACTGAGAGATTGCCTGGAAGACTTAATTTCTCAGAAGGAAGCAAGACTGCCGAGGGAGGAGCTGACTGACTGCACATGCCCCCAGCAGAAGCAAGCTGATTCATTATTTGAACATGTTATTGCTCCCTTTCAGGGGCATATATGTGCTCCCATAACGGTCAGTAAATCAGATCTTGTACCAGCAGTTCTCACATTCATTTCACCATCACACATGGTGCCCAGAACTGGGCCAAATTAATCAATCCTTGCTGGGAACCGGGAACAAGAAAAGGCACTCCCAGGGCATGTGATATGTGGTGGCTTCAGCCAAATCACGGAAAATGAGGGATCCCTCTATCCCTCAAAGTCTGCATCACCACTTCTTGGACAGCAACAAAGAAAAAAAAAGAAAAGGAACAAAAACAAAAACATAATTTCTTCATAAACATTCTGTGGATCAGAAGCATTCCTAGGCTTCTCCCCCTTTTTGTTTTTGACTGGTATATGATGAGGCATTACCCGATGTGTCTTGGTGTCTGCTCTCTGTGGGAATTCAGCATCTTTCTGTTCATTTCACCATCAAATCTCCTTAGAGGTCTCATTATGCTCATAATAAAAGACTGGCCTCAACTCTGTAGGTGATGAGGCCATTCAAAATTTCTAGGCCATCTTTACACAGATATGATAATGATATTCCACATAAATATTTTATATCACTTTAAAAGCCAGAAATTAACTTCCACAATAACAGAAATTAACTTCCACAATAGATTACCTTTTATCTTTCTCCATTTGCAGAGGAAGAATGACCAGGAATAATCAGTTACATGTTCTTCACTTGTATATACTTTGACTCTTTTAATATCCAAAGTCTTTTAGAAGATGCATTATGAGCAGTTGTGTAAGTGCCTATCCCAGACAAACCAGCATCCTCACCTACTCACTTTAGGAGCAATTCCAATCTATGGCTTGACAACATAACCAAGAAAAAGAGTGACTGTAGCACAGAATAGCATTGTATTAGTTTGACATGGTCTCTAGGACAATGATTTATATATATTTTTAGTATGTTCAGATGACTCGAATTCTTCCCTTAAAAATGTTTAGACTCATCTTTTCACTACTAAAGTAGCTGCACTTCCTCAGTCTTCCATTTCCTCCACAGTCTTTCTACAATTCATCTTAAAAGAGTAACTCTATTGAAAAATCTGTACTCTTTAGTGGACAGTTTTCATGAATGAACCTGACTGTTCTAAGTTTTCAGCAGCAGTCAAATATAGGTGGACATCTTTGTTCCTCTGCAACAGCTTTAGGGGAGATTTTTTTCCTGTTTCCACGAAGAACGTGGTGATGGCTTGTTGTTGCTTGTGAATTTTCCTGTTTCTCTTCCTCGTAATTGTGACAGACTCCACGTGTGAAGAATGTTGCCTGGTATTCCTGCTTTTCTTGGCTATAAACTGCCAAATCCCCACTGGATTTTTTTTCTTTGGTTTGTGGACAGCTATCTCCAGTCTTGGATTCAGATTGATACCTGTTCCTTAGTCTGTTGTCCAACATCATTTCACCTGCCATCTAGTGTCCCACATGTCATTATTGAGTCTTTGAAAATACAAACCTATTTTCTAGCACAGCCATGAATTTTTACTTCAGAAAGAGGAAATATTTTCTGGTGTTTGGTAGAAAGAAAGCATTGATTCATCTGTCACAGATCATAACCATTGTTCCATTCCCAGTCATAAGAACATTGAGCATGGAACTGAACATAAAAGAAAAACTTCATAAACTGCCTTTCTAAACTTCCTCCAAAATCACCCTGTTTCCAATCAGAATTTCACACGGCATTTGACATAACCCAGTGATTTCCTAAGCCTTTTATCATACAGGCTTCCTTGAGAAAACTGAATGTATTTTGGGTGCAGTTACAAATAGGCAAAAAAATAGAACACGGGTTTTTTTCTAACAAATGTGTGCATATACCTGCTGTTTTGTCATTAGCAAATACTGTTTGAAGCAGTGGCAAAATGTGAAATATGAGAATCTGGTTGAAATTACTTTCCCTATATAATTTTATTCCTGGTTTCCTGAACAAAAGCATGTATATACACAATGGATAGGGAATGGTCAGAAAGTCTAATGCTTTAAAAAGGCGCTGACCAACTGTTCAAGTACTCGGCAATTGTGTCATTCACACAGGGTAAATGTTTCCCTGAAGCATCAGACTTTCTGTGCATGTGAACACAGCCCATGAATATGTGCTGAAGAACACCTGAGATTATGGATGTATTGCAACCTAGTCAGAACTACAGCAGCTGTGACATTAATCCAACTGGGCATGATACTGAAATACCAGATATCTGGTAAAAGGATGAAGAAATATCAAAGGAACCCAAACAAATTTTTCAGTAAAATTGATTGGTCCTGGAAAAACCTGTACATAATAACCCTGATATTAATACAAAGTATGCTTTCAGTCAACTATTCACTGGAGAGGCTAGAAGAATGAAAACACCCAGACCTTCTGTCATCACTGAGAAGCAGCATGGAGCAAAAATATCCAATAGCATAGGCACAGTGCTGCAACTACTGTCTCACCTGTGCCGAGCAGACCAACTGAATAGACCAGGCAAGACTCAGCACTGTACTGACTCTCACATTTGAGCAACCACATCTCCTCCACTCACTCTCCTGCCATCCGGGAATGCCTCTCTAGCCTTTCTGAAACTCCAGTAATTGATTCTTGATGGCAATTCCAACAGAGCCAGCACAGAAGTCAAGCCCATAAGCTTTGGCCATCTGTGCCCTCAGCTGTCATCATGCATGTGTTGATTTGCTTTGTGATCTACTCAGCTCTGGCAACACAGAACAAAAGCACCTGGACTAGCAGGTCTGGAGAAGCTATCACAGGCTCAACAGAACACAGTTTCTCAGACTGCCCACCATGTTTCACTCATTTATCGTTACTGCATAGGAAACACTGTGTCACACTGGTCTGATGTGTCTTCCAAAAAGGCCTATTTGCTCCTTCACTTTGTTTTGCCATTCTAGGTATAAGACAACACATAGGCATCAGAAAGTGGTTGGAAACATCACAGCAGGGCAATTGATAACTAAATCAGACTTCATTTAGGGTTAGGAACTGTAAATGACCATAGGTATTATCCTCTTGTGGGTAGAATGCTATACCGTGAAAAATAAGGACAAAACTAAACTACAACATTTTAAAAAAATGGGTATGTGTTGCGGTCATCGCACTAGAACAAGGCACACAGTGGGACACTGATCTCCATGCTACCGAAGCCACACAGGTAAGTAAGCTCAAGAAAGTTCTGATGAGCTTTTACTGCACTTTTGTGGCTCAGGGAGAAGAGACCGTGGTCCAGGTTTTTCATGGTTTACTAACATGAATCTCTGAACTCCTGACCTACTGGCTATGCTCCCTGTAACACAGCCCAGGATCCTGTTAGCCTTCACTTCTCCTGGGGCACTAGGCTCACGTTCAACTTGCTTAACCTACACTCCAGGTCTTTTTCAGCAGAACTGCTACCCTGGCTGATAGTCTCAAAATGGACCAAAGTGCAGCTGCTTCCTGTCATACTACTAATGCACATCTACTTGTATGACACAAATACATGTGTGTGCTGGCACACATGATGAGATTCAGTCGTGTATCTCTTGTGTTCAGGCCATCCATCAGTTACAAGATGAGAGGCATTTCCACTTTGGTTCTGTAATGAACCAAACACAAACCCACATTCAAACACTTCTCCACTGTACCACAAAAATACAAGTATATCAAAAGTGGATCCTGGGAAAAAAGTTTAGATGTAAAAAACTTAACTCAAGTTTCCTTATTTTGAAGTTTTGCTCTTTCTTTTATCAGTTCTGTTTTCTCTCCCTTAACACATTATAGTCAATCCAGGATATTGTGGATAATAAAAAAAATTAAACACTTGTGATATTTTCTGTACATTCCCATTTATTTTTAAGTGCAAATTAATGTTTTTAATTTGTTTAAACACTTTAACTAGGACTGAAAAATAAAGATGAACTAGACAGAGATGGAACTATTGTAAAAGTGCGTCATCAGAATCGACTTTATGTTGTTCATTGTGCTACAACTTGTAATACCTAAGATCTGCATAATAAAATGAATGAAAACAAAAGATGACAGGAGGTCATAAAATGGGTTGTGTGACTTGAATGGAGACATAAACAACATTGAAAAGTCAGCAAGCACTAATGCTGTAGTACAGTATACATTCCTTATGCTGTTTAACCAGTATAATGGAACTGTGATAGGAAAGTGAGCACTGAAAGGGTAGCTAAGATTTTACTAAGTTAAGTACTGGCATTTAAGCTAAGTCTTTAAATATTTTTGACCAGTGGATCCCTTAAAGCCAACTTCAGATAACTATGATAATGCAGGACCCATTAACTGTGCCAGAACTGAAACTGCTCACAATGAAGTGCACTACTGTAAGTGCAGGTATAAAATCAACATTAACACTACATCATAAGTCAATTATTATTGTCAATACATTTACCTGAACATCAAATAAAATGAAAAGTCTGCATACAATTAATTTTTCAGGGAATTTATGAAATTCGAGAACCCTTACTATCTCCATCTCTACAGCCATAACAATGATCTGTCCTGTGCCAAAGGAACAGGTCTTCTGGATTCAACTGGTGAGATAAAGCTTTGCTAGAAAATTCTTTTTGAGACAAAAATTCTTTCTAGAGTAAGGTCTTTGCAGAATGTGCTCATTCTTAATTCCTAAGTAAGAATTTTTATAAGCAAATGCAGAATTCACTGAACCAGCTTCAGGTGAATTAAGCCTTTGTATTTTTCTGTCTTAATTTGTCCCCAAATGTAGTTACATTCAGTTTCTAGGTGACTTTCTGCCATATTAGGCAGCTATCCATTAAGATAACACAACTTCTTTTGCAAATGTCACTTAAGAATGACAAAATGCTGATGTGACATCCCTACTAGACTAGGTCAGAGTTAAATGAATGTCCACATCATACTTTCATTCCCAACAACAACCTAACTGAAATATCTTTAGCACTGAAATCGTGTTTACTAATTGACTAATAAACCACACATTTTTAGGAAAAAGTTCAGAAAGTTTGAGGCAGAGAGCAGCATGCAGTACTCCAAAGTATTTCAAATTAAAGATCTTTTTTTTTTTTGACCAGGCCAAACCTCTTCAATAATTTGAACCCCAAATAAGAAAAACTTTCCATCTCACCTTCACCACTCCATTTTCATGCATGGTGATACAGTTGTTGGGCTCCTCTGAAAGTTGATATAAAGCCAGAGCTGCAGCTCTCTGAACTGGTGGATCATTTGACTTCATGTAACGCACTAACGGAGCCACAGCCTTTAACTCTCCGAAGGTAACTCTGTTGCTGCCCCACATGCAACAGTTGGCAACAGCATCTGCTAAGTGACGCTTTAATTTGTTATCATTCTGAAGAAGATAAAAACATAATAAATTAAAGTCAACGTATGAGAACAAAAAATTCATAGGAAAGCAGGATTGTATTTTCAAACATCTTTAAGGCATGCCAATTTAACTCCTGTAAAACTAAAACTGGAGAGAGTTGTAAGGCGTAGAGCTATGACAGTCTCTTAATATCCTTTTTTTAGGAAGTGATGTGATTTTTTACATTATTTCAAAGGTACCATTGGACTGACGGGAAATTAGATCTGATAGCATTAAAATGTAAAACATAGTCCCATCACTGAGATTATCTGCATGTTTAGATTTGTTGTTTTCTCAACCCTTTGTGATTTTTCATATGGCAGCTGCACCTCTCAAAAGCAATATTCCACAACAGTAACTATTAAATTGAAGCTCATCTTCCAAAGTAATTTTATCCAACACAATATTTTCATGTCCAATATACATCTCAAAGGAGAAGGATTCTACAGCTCTTCCTGGTAGCTGCAGCAAAATCTACTGCTTTTGTCATAACCTTTTAGTTGGGCATAATGCAGTGTGACATAAGAAATTCAGATATATTGCATAATATGTATAGATATTACTTACTGTGTTTGCTAGTTTGGACAACAGAGGGACAACTCCATGATCTGTCATAACAGCTAAGTTTTCTTCATCTTTAGCTATATTTGCAATGGCTGCACATACACTTGTTAAAACTTCTTTATTCTTTGATTTTAGAAGACCAACTATCAGTTCCAAACCACCAACAAAAGACCGAACCATTTCCCCAGAATCCTAAATGAGAATCAAAATAAATGTTGTTTTTAAATATTCAATCCATATTTATATGCAAATATTTTTTAAAAGAGATTGGCATGACATATTTATTCAAAACTGCAGCTATTGCTGCATTGCCTTCACCAAGAAATATGGCTAATTTGCAACTCAGAGCTCTTTTGATTGATATACAAGAGTTCGACTGTTTTACATAACACCATATAGGCAGAAATTCAATGCCTAAAAAAAGGTATGTATAACTTTTTATACCCCAAGGTATAGCTGTCACTTCAGAAGGGTAAAAAGTCTCCTTTACTGGTTGTATTGTGTTGGCCAGATGGGTCAATAACACACCTAACACAGTCACAGACACTCCTGTTTAGGCTCTCATAGTGTCTTCTGTTTCCTACATTAAGTCTCACAGCTAAGACAAAGGAGTGGCAATATTATTTTCTTGTATTGATGCAAATGACTATTCAGGAATATTTAAGAGGGGAAGTTACACAAGTCATGTCAGCAACTGTAGAAGAACCATGGTGCACCTCAGAGTAGGAAAAAACAATGTAGAATGTGACTAAAGGATATAAAAATTACACTGGCAAAATGTCTAAGTATGCACTTAGAAATTAAATAGAAAACCGCATGTCTTGATCTTCAATCAGGCAGACCTGGTCCATTTTTTCCATCTTGAAAAACTTATAATTAGAAAAGGTTTAGAGAAAGACAACAAGAATAATCAAGAGAACTGCTCTGGAAAAGGAATGACTAACCATCTAGGACACTCGAGACAATAAAAAAGGAGGAGCGGTATGGCGGAGGTGTACAGGGTCTTGAGTAGAATGGAAAGGGCTCTGTTCCTGGAGAAGAACTGGGAGCATCAGATGAAATTAGCAGGTAGCATGTTCAGAATCAAAGTTATTTTTAAACTAAGCACAGTTGAGATGTTGGAAGTCCTTGGAGCAGGACTGCAGTGGCTGACAGGAGTTTACAGGTCAGACAAATCCACAGAAAAAAATCTATTAAGGGTTATTCAATATGAAAGTATTCTCTCTGATTTAGACATTTCCTGAGCCACAAATTCTTGAAGGTGGAAGAGCAGTCTGGGAAGGGAACCAAGACTATGAGTTTGTCCTGTTCTACTTTTCCTTAAGCATTCCTTGTGGGCTAGCATGAGGAACAGAATACTGTGTTACTGAACCTTTGGTCTGACACATCATTGCCTGTTCTCATGCTCTTGTGTTTATTAGTGAATTCATATTATCAAGCACATCTTTACATGTCATGTGTAAAACAGAAAACCAGTAGTTTTGGCACTGTGAGACTGAACTAACAGGTATGAAATTCAATTGGTTGCCTCAAGCAAACTGGAACTGGCAGTATGTGATGAAGTGACATGCAGAACACAGTACTTCATGTACCCTTAAAAGTAAATTTTGTTTAAGCACAAATTCTTAACCGATCGGGTTACACAGTCACTGACCAATGCTGTACACCAAGATTCATTGCACTCTGTTAAACAGAGATGCATGAAAAGAAATATATCTCTCTCTTTGGTAAGATGTTCCACCATTTAAGATTACATTATTTTACATCTCTTTTCAGTTTCTTTGTGGACAGAACCAATGCCACAGTAGGAAAACATCTACTACTTTGAATGATTTTTAACATGGTTATTCGATCTGTGGGTAACACTAAGCAACATATTTCCAACAACCAGCTAGGAAGGGTTCTCAGGATGCCTGGTTATACAGAGCCTGAAAGACAACACTGCAAATGCAGCAGCATTTTCAGAAATTTCATTGTAAACACAGTAATTAACAAAGGGGTGGATGAAATTCAAGTATTGCAATGCAATCTGGAGAAACCACCATTTCTGCTTGCAAAGGCCAACAGTTGAGTGGAGCTCTATAGTAAGCATAGATACCTGTGCTTTATCAGAACTTCTTTTTACAATCTATAATATATCTAGACAGACATTTTTTGTTAGATTTTCAGCCTTTCAGATGTGGATCTGGAACGCTGACTAGTTGCCTTAAAGTTCTTTGTCCAATAAATAGAGAAACTAGAGAATTCCATAATTATGGCTAACTTAGGTATTCTGTTCCTACAGAAATCCTCCAGAAAAGCACAAGAACTATTGACTATAATATAGATACAGAGTAGGGTCCAACTGAGCAAATCCATGAAATCACTCATGGACTTGGTAAATAAAGGTTTCAAAACATGCTGCAGCTCGTCTTTTTTTAGTTCTGGGTCTAAATGTCAAACAGAACTCTTAACTGTGATGTTTCCTTCTCACAAAAAGCAAAACAGTGGGTAGGCATGTCAGAAATGAAACATTTCCCATCACAGGCAGTACAAATCTTGAGACTGGAAGGGAGAGGTTAAAGTCATGCAGTGTGAGAGTAAAAACCAGCAGCCACAGCATATAGAAGGGCGGCAGTATCCAAGAATACTGAAGTCCTTAAAAAACCCAGAATGAACAAATTATAGAATTCCTTAGAGAAATCAAAATAGAATCTAAATGCAGGAGGACAATACAGGTTTGTGGCTCAGAAAAGCTGCATATACAGGCAGGTGGGCTTAAAGCAGGTTTCCCATGCATACACCAGCATAAATGTTCCTCTATCATTGCTAGTGTATGCATACCACAATGTAAATGCATCTACAGATAATCACTTGGATACAAACATTGTTTCTTAGTATCAGTTTTCATGTTTGTCTTGGAATACTAAAATTTGACCAAAGGTTGTAGGTCACAGGGAAAGTTTTCTACACACAAATTTCTTACCTCTAAGTATTCAAGGGCTAGGCAGCTTAAGTGACCAGGCACAGGAGAAGGAAAGAAAATGAGATACTTTATATTGACTTACATTCCTTGAAAGTCACTACAGAAGTGTGCATTACCTTGGGTATAAACACTTGCTCAACACATGAGAAAGGCCTCTGCTCCCCAGGGAAATGCTACAGTACCATGTCTAACATTTGAAAGGGGCCCAGAAAATTACTCTGCTTTTCTGCATAGTTCAGATATCTGTGTATTATTATTATTTCTGCTTTTGAAAGGTGTTCCATGAAAAGATAAGATAGCCTGAGTCTCATCTTAATGAGCCAATATGTACATTTTATATTTTCCTGCCTGTACATATTTTCTTTCCAGGTGATTATAATCCTATTTATTATAATTCTCTTCTGACAAGCTTATATTTTCCACATTTTGTAAAGGAGTATAGTCCAACTGAAGTGATGGAATAATATACAAACAATACAGCAGTAAGTAAAAGAAAAGAGTTTCAACAATCATCTGTGAAAACAGCTAAACACAAGGACAGAACCTTCTACCAATGATGAAAAGCAGAGGGAAACTGCAGAAACCACATGCCAGGAAAGTTTCCCAAATATGATTGGGAGGTGTAGTCTAGTGGTCTGTGCAAGACCAAGAGAAAAGCAAAATGGCAAGAAATTGGAAGAACAATGAGCAGAAAGAAGGACTGAAATGAGAGCTTTAAAGTGCATAATGTTATGTAAAAAATTTCTCTTTTTTCAAAGAAATTTAAACAACAAATACCATTTTTTGGATCATTTAGCAAA
>VWZD01008488.1:144600-157862 GCA_013396695.1 Sakesphorus luctuosus | reverse complement strand
AATCTGAGGTGACATAAAACCATGGATTGTTAAATTACATTTTAAGTGGCTGAAGAAGATGGGGATAACAGAATTTTTCATTACTTCATGTGACCACACCTTCTAACTAGTTTTCATCCTCAGAAAGTATGATACATACTATTTTAAAATTGCATTCATAGTGAGGACTTTGCAATCTCAAGCATTAAAAAAAAGAATCTATCTGGCATAGATGCTGAGGCCAGCAAAGTTACCTGCTGTGCTCATCCCACTACTCTAATATTTTTATCTTGCTGAACTGCATGACTATTACCAAAATTTAGTTAACTTTCCCTTTTCACTTATTTCTACATTGGTTTCAGCCAAGGGCAGAAATATTGTGAGACAGACAAGCTTTGCCCATTTTTTTTAATTAAGAGCAGAATCTATTACAGCATTTTCAGAAAGACAGATTTGGAAAAATCACTTGATCTTTGTAGTATTTATACAAGGAGAACATTTGAGATTTTTGAGTTCTATCATCATCATCATATAATTTTTGTGTTTATTTTCATTAAGTAAATAAAGCTCATCAGTCTTAAGTTGAGACGTAGAGCTCTTGTACAAGAACTACTGGATTCTTTTGTAGCTTATTTACTTTCTTATTTCTTCCAAAGTGAATACTTTTTTCTTTACTTGAAAGATTTAAAGCTAAACATCATATTACAAAACCAGACTGTGTTTACCTTTAAAAATACTCCACTTGAAAGATAACTTTCTCCACTAAAAACAAGTACTATTTCATTCTTAGAACATCTTAAAAAGTTTAAAGTGTCAAAGTTAATTTGTCAAATTGAGTTGCTTTTGCCCAAAAAAGTGATGGTATGGCTGTGCAAACAAACCTTAGTTATCAAGAGCCATCTTTAAACTACCTTTTCTTTAATGAAGGAAGCTGTCTATTTCTATTCACTATTGCCAAATGAATAACTTCGCATCCTAATGCACAAACAAATTTAAAATTCAAAATAAAGAAATGCAACAGAAATTCCTGTATTATAGCTGCTCAGTGAAAATGGGAAACACAGTTCATATATGCAAGTTTCTATTAACTTTTTTATCAAATAACTCAATGGTAATATTAATCAAATTCCTTTATATTTAAAGGCTAATTTTATTTTTCTTTATACAGCTATGGAGGCTTCCACAGCAGCAGAATAGATGAAGAAACATCTTGTAAGATAAGGCTACTTCACTACATCTCGCAAGTTTTCTTCTGTGTTGGGCAAATGCAACACAATGGGAAAACAAGAGTGGACAACAAAATGAATGTTCCCATTCTCTTTATCTCACTGAAGCAGCTAAAGCCACAGCAACAAAGCAGAGTCACTTTAACATGGCTCCAATGCTACTCTATAGCCTGTAAGAGCAGAATTCCTCACTCCTGGCTCTTTAGGGATTTGATCATACCACAGTTAAATACTTTGCAAGTGTATTTTGGTTGACAGTTTCAGTAAACAAAAGTAAAATCCATTATCCAAGTGTACAGCCCAAGAATGCATGTAATGCATACTGTCTGAAAAATGGTTGGGGGAAAATGTCTAAATAGTCACTAATGCAACTTTAAGTAGTCCTTCTGTCTTTTGTTTTCTTTACTTTTCAGTCTGGCAGACTACACCTTAAGTTTAGTCCTGGGTAAATACCAAAATCCCATTTTTTTTTCACAGAAGCAGTGAAACTACCAATATCGAAGTCCATTGAGGCCACAGTTGGCCTCAATTGCTTTAGATTATCTTGAGGAGCATTTAAATATGAGAAACAAATAACATTGACTAAATGGAAAAACTAAAGATTGTTTCCATTGGTTTTGGATTTAATTGTATTCAAACATGTCTAAGAAAAACTCATATCATTATTACTGTTTATAAGATAGTCATCACTAATATTGTATTTTATATCATAGAAGTGCAAGACAGCATTATTGAAATGTTCTGAGAATGGTCTATCCAAATAATCAATGCAGTGACAACACAAACTAATAAACTGTTATTACACTTGTTGTTTGTATCTTTGCAACTGGCATGATTCCATCAAATAGAGTGGTATATAAGAAGGCAATCATATCATATTGTACCACTCACCATTACAGACCACTGAGAATCTGGACAAGCAGCATGAAGTACAAAATATGTTCTGGTTCAATCAAAAGCTTCAGCACTAGATAAAATGATTGCTTGAAATTTCTTGGTTTATATTATGCAGCAAATGATACACAATGATCTCCATGCTCTTTTCTTGCCTAAAGATCTATGGAAGTCTAATGTAGCAAGTGGGAGGATAAAGACAGGAAAAGAGTGAGATAGACAAAAAGGAAAAACAAAGAGGGGGGGAAATGGAGGAGGATGGGGTTGAAACCTTTTCTAGATTTTTAAAATCCAATTAGTGATCCTCATTTAAAAGTACAGAAGCTACATGACAAGCTGTTGACTAGCATGTGTAGCTGTTATAAACTAAGCTACAAGAAAAGCTGGTCAAGTATTTTCCAGCGGAGCACTATTCCATCAGAAAATGCTAATGGAATGGAACCAAAACCTTCCATAAGAACACGAGTTCTTGAAAAGTTTTGACAGAAACCAGGCAGAAAGGCAGGCTAAATTACCAATGTGTCTCTTCATCTTTTCTCTTGTCAGCCAGATGGCTGGTGAGTAGCCTGCCAGGCTGCTTGGCTTCTAGTTTTCATAGGATCCCTGACTTCTTGCCTGATGGGCTGCCAAACAGCTGGAAAGACAGGTCTCCAGGAGCTCCTAAGATTTTTGGCTTCTCATTGTCTCCAAGCTCTCAGGCAGCTGCTTTGCACGGAACTTGGGACCCAAGGCACCTCTGTGAGGGAGATACAGGCTACACCCTTAGTTTCCCTTTGCTTCACAGTTCTCAGGTTATGCGTTTTACAGAAATTGGACTCCTGTATTTGTAGTCATTAAGGATCTCAGGGCAATTTATGTCAGTTCATTCAGGTTCTCCAACATATCTACAGGAGGCCTAAACAGGTCCTGGTAGCTGGTTCACTAAAGTAAGCAGCCTGTGTCAAGGATCATTGGGATGGGCTGATTTTGCATGCATCCTTCAGGCATAGCAGTCAGTTATGGATTCAGCAAGCCATGTCTGGCTTCCTGGGCTTCCTAAAGCTCCAAGAACCTCAGTCCTCTGGAAGGCTTGAGGGGCAAACCAAAAATTCCTTTTTGTCTCCTTTATAGTATGCTTCCAAAGTTTAGTTCATAACAAATTCTTATAATTTGGAAAGGTCTAAATCCAGATATCAGGGATGAAAAACTGCATAAAATGAGAGCAAATACAGAGAAGCAGGTATGATTGATGTAACAAAATGATACTTCTATAGAAAACAAATAGGAAAATGGAAAGAGTGCAGGAAAAACACTGAGTTTGAACTGCCAAGGTTTCTGTATGGAATTGCAAGAAGCACAGTAAAGAAAACAAAGAAACTGGAAAAGGCTGTACATATGCAAGTAGGGAATTCTGACATTATAAGCTTAACCAAAGAATGGCACATAAACAGAAATGTATTGGTACTGCTAAATATTTTAACAATATAAACCAAATTAACAGCAGTGTGCAGCATGGAACACGATTATCTTTATACACTGCAGTTTTAAATTAGTAAAATGCAGAAATAAAGCATCTTAATTATTTTAAAACAGCAAATAATTTTACTCTTTGCTCTGCATTAGAAGAATTTCCAAGTTCAACTACAATTCTCTGTTACTTTTAGTAAAGAAATGCTCTCTGTGGTTTTACACATATGGTTATGTTAAAATTTCCATAACAAGCAAAAATCTGTGTAAGAATCCCATACAGCATAGGTCATCAGCAGCATATTTTCCACCCACAGGTTAACTCCAGACTGTTGGCTGCAGGAGTCACTTCCTCAGTATATAATACTGTTGTAAGACTGAAGATTAATTGACCTTCACACATACCCATCTCATGACCCTTCCCTATTAAACCTGGTTTACTTTTCATTTGTTTTTAGTTTTTCATGTGTCAGCATGGACATTCTTTCCCCTTCTGTAGGAAATGCACAGACAACTTTAGATGGCTGATCATCTCTCATCACACCCATGGTATTCCACTGCAGAGCTGAAATCACGATTTATTAGAAAAGTGTGAGATGTCATTTTACAAGTACATTTTAAGAAAACAGAATAACTTTCTAGTCTCTCAAACCCCCAGTTGCTGAGTGTTTACTTAAATTACTTTGACAGACTCTATACATAGAGGGCTTCCTGAAGTTCTTTAAGAAAGCCTTACAGTTGTAGCTATAAAAAGGCTTAAACTGAAAGTTGAAAGCTGATATGCAAGTACAAAAGAACAGAAAAACATGATGCCTGACATTACCATTCCTATTCTAATGTCTGCACACGTAACTCTACTACTAAATATGAGGACAGAAAATAAACCTCTACAACGTTTTTTTAAATTTATTTAAAGGTTCTGTGAGGCAGGAGGTGCTTTCATACAAACTCAGGCTAGCACAATGCCTTTTGATAATTTTTATAACAGCCCAAATGACATCTTTGTAAAATTTCTCTAAATGTTTCTGTTTGGGCTGATGTATGTTGGGAGAACATTAGAAACACTGTTTTTCAAAGAAGCATCATAACTCAATACTGCTGTTCCAACATCAACAGAGTTGAGTAGACTTCTCTTAGCCATTTTTCATAATCATTTGTGTTTCTTGGACAGTGCACTTACCCTTTTTCACTACCAATGTGTCTGCAGTAGTAATGTTTCCTTTTGGAAGTAAGGAACTAATTAATAAGAATCTGTTTCTATGAAGATAATTCCTTTGAATAAATTACATCCTTGTCTCTTTATGTCTTAGATTTTAAAGACATGTATAAACTAATTTATCCAAAATCATGACCTATTTGTCAAACCCCACGAGTAGCCCTTTCAGGTCCTGTGCAAGTTTTCTCAGGAGAGTTCTACCAAACAAATTGTATCACTAACAACAAGATCTCTACAAGAAATTCTTCAGGCTAAACATATTTAGGCTGGCATATGAAGTGATGATTGATATCAAACCAATGATTTCGGTTGTCAGAGCTCTAAAAGTTGATGTACTACCGTGTCCAACTTATATCCTCTATTTAAAAAGTCACAGACCTGTCATGGACCAAATATCACTGAACTCTATCATATTACTGTAACAAACAATATCACTTAGCTTTATCATACTGATACAAGCCTATTCTATGGGAAGTACTCTGAAACAACCACTACAATGTGACTGTCAACATACAGAACCAAGGGCTATGGGAACTTGGATTTTTCTCTATTTGCAATTAGTTGCCTAACAGCAGGCAAACTAGATTCAAAAGATCAAAACTGACAAACATCTAAACTTCTTGAGAGTTCAAATCTTGCCCTTAGTGTCTTATCCCCCAATGGCAAAACAGCAATGGTAGACTTACCAATCTTAAACTGACTATGGAGAGAGAAACACGCACTCACACGCTATGACAATAACCACCCTAAGATTTTATAAATATAGAAAATAACCTTTAAATTGGTTGTACAGAAAATGTCTGTGTGGAAAAATGGATGCTGCATTATATTGTTATAAAAATTGGTTTCTGATACTAACAAGTTCAATTCATCCATAAGCCTTCATAATACAGAAGAGAACCACTACAGCTTCCATGAAAGAACACAAAAAGAAAACAAATCTGGATTTCATGCTCACAAGTATCTGAAACACAGTTTTTAGTCCCATGCAGAGGCTTCGAAAAGCCAGAATGCACATAATCCTTTAATGTCATACACTTATTACTGTTTTTCAATCAAGTACTGCATAAACCAAACTGCCTCTTGGAAGATCATGTAAATTGTTAATTAATATTAACTTCGAACAACAAAAATCAGATTTTTCTTTAGATAGAAATAGTTGCTGCACTTCCACAGTGTGGCTATAATTGCTGCTTTATACATATTTCTTTCTATTCAGTGTCAGCGGAAAGGGTATTGGTAGGTTTGTTTCAGTGTGCCACTCAGCCTCAGGCTCACACAAAGAACTCTTTGTGGGGTCACAGATTAGCATTGGGGCAGGCAGCCAAGAGAGATGAAAGAAGGATAGCTACACTAAGGATGTACATAGCTTGCACTCATCAAACACCCTGGGGAAAAAAAACATGAAAAAAAATCCATGTAATCTGTAATTTCAGTAGCTGTCCCCTATTCACTTAGTTTCTGAAAAAGTGTCTTTAGTGGAAACTAGCACTGTGCAGTTCCACTCTGGCTCTTCAGGTCACAGAGTCTTACATGCAGTATTACTGAGACCAATTAGTATTTTAACATTCAATTACAGCAATATTGTTCAAGAGAGCTGCAGATATATTTATACCCTGACAGAAGAGATACGTACAGACCACACCATTAGGCACCAAAAAGCCTTTATTATGCTAGAGTGTACATTTAGGGGGGAAAAAAAAAGGATGAAAAGATAATTCAGAATAACCAGCATGTCTGAAAAATAGAAAGTTGCCATTGTAGAAATCATTGTGAAGAAATATAAAATGCTCAAGTTATAAAAATCAAGCACAACTATTCTCACAATACTTTTATCCATATATCTGTATCTATATAAATTAATAGCAGCCATACAGTACTCAATTCCAAACAGAAAACACTGCCTGCAAAGGATGCTAAGGATATCTACACTTAGAAGAAACTATCATTCTTTACATAGTCAGGATTTCAAACTATATCTAGAAGAATACATATTTGTGGTATAGTAAAGAGAAGACGCAAAAGTTGTATCAGTTATAGAGTAAATTAGAAATGGAAGCTATTACTGTACAAAGATTGAGGAATAAAATTACTATTCTAGGAAACTTCCAATGGGAAACAAAACCTTGCGCATTTATTCCATCACAGGTCAGTGGTGAGAATTCACAGATGATGACTTGCAGCTTATACTCACCATTTTATCTCTATTTGGAAACTGACATGAAATACATGAATAGCTCAGTCTTCCATGCACAACTGACCTGCACAACCACCACTATTCACAACTGGCACTTTTGGTTGGCAGTCTGAGCAGAAAACCTAAGGATTACATTGGCACCGAGTCTGAAATAAGCTCTGAAATCAAATGATGGTCTCTTGAGAACATAGCTGAAGTACCTCATAGTGGAGAACAACCAGAACTACTTGTGCTATTCACAGCCTGTGAGTAAATGCTTTCTGTTTTCAGCATGTTTTATATAGGAATAGTAAGTTTAGATCCTGATAAGGTATTCAAAAATATATTCCAAATACAGTAAACACTGTAAAAGCAAAACACTTTATATAATGAGCACGAGATGAAGGACTCTTCACTTTTGAAAAGCGAATATATACATTTTTAAGCAGTTAACAGAATGAAATAAGGACAGTGTAAGCAGCAAGGAGAGTGTAAGTATTGCTGGAAATCATCCAAATATAAAAAATTGTATGTGCATATATATATACACACACACATATATGTCTATATAAAAGTGTTACTTTAAATACTTTCTTACCTTAGCATTTTCAATGCAAGGACAAAGAGCCCAAGCTGCACTTGCTTGAACATCTGGGTTAGGATTTTTCAACAGGGACCATAACAAGCGAACTCCATCTAGACTGTCAATTATCCTATTGCAGAAAAACAGAACAAAAAAGAGAAAATGAATTATGGAGTGGACAATGCTGAATCTCAAATTACATCAGTTTGTTTGGAGCACTGCTTTAACAAACATAGGCATGGTTTTAACATACTGTTTTGCTTTATGCAAGTGCTTGTGTTTTATTGTCAGCTAATCACCAGCAACATAATGAGTAAACAGTGCTTACTATACCAGATGGGTGTGAACAAAAGATGTAAAGACAGAATGTTTTCTAAGTAAATCTCATTAATGTTGGATACTTTTTTCCAGCACTATCGTTCCAAACTCTTATATGTGCATATATAAATTACATTATAACCAGAACTCGTAAACGTGAAAACAAGCATTTGACTTTTTAACGATCTGCATGCAAAGTGAAATCTGAATTCGAGCATACTGGCTCCTTTCATATAGTAACAAATACTTTCCAAAACAAATATTTATGCCTAAAACTATGTACTTAACTTTTTATTCAGTCTATGCTTAATGTATTTACCTTGCTGTATTACGTATTTTAAAAAACTATGTTTCTAATCTAGCATTAGAAATTAAAATGGTCACACCACAGAGCATCCTTTGTTGGTCATGAATAACGTGTAACTTGTTTTCCATGTGCTCCTTACTAACAAGACCAACACTGAACACTATGTTACAATTACTTAAGCACACTGTAATCAAAGTATCTTCAGGAGGAGCTGAGAAATGAATTA
This sequence comes from Sakesphorus luctuosus, assembly GCA_013396695.1. NCBI lineage: Eukaryota > Metazoa > Chordata > Aves > Passeriformes > Thamnophilidae > Sakesphorus > Sakesphorus luctuosus. The sequence goes on along the minus strand of VWZD01008488.1, from coordinate 149,491 downwards.
TCAACAGAATCATCTCTACACCATCTGTGTTATGTTTACATATCGATCAGGCTTGGGGATCATAACTTCACATAAGGTTCCAGTGAATACCCTAAATGGAAAGGAAGGTCAAACAAAACTTAATAGCCTTTATCAACATACCTTTTTTTAAAAAAAAAGCTGTGTTAAAGCAGATGAGCTGAAGATGAAGAAAAGCAAGTACAACTTCATTGTCTAACCTCAAAAGTAAAAAACGCAGATGCATACAATGTGTTTACATCTTTAATTGCAAATGCAAGAGAAATTCAAATACAGACTGAGCTTAAAAACAGCAAATAAAACACATCATTTGTGTCCATCATATATGGTTTGAAAGGAAATTTGAAAATTAATTATAAAATAAACTTTTTATGCAATCCTAATACCATTTGAAGCTGAAAAATTAATTAAAAAATGTAGTCTGTCTAAAATAAGACAGGATTTTATTAATAACATTTTTATGCAAACAGATTAAACAACTACGTTTTTGAAAATAATATTTCTTGCACCAAGCTATGCTTAAGCTAAGACACTGTAAATTTTTTAAGGTCTGCTAATTTTATTATTTTACATACCTCCAATTCAACTGCAAGACAATCATCATTCAATGGACAAATTCAGAAGTCTTAACAAAATAAAACAGTATAATCACAAACTACACAAGTACACATATATGTTTACACAGTGAGGATGATTCAAGTAAAAGCTTCAAAACAAGCTTTTAAATGCCTACAAATGCCAAAGACTTTTAAGCAATTTTAACATTACTCTCCTGTCATTTCAGAGAGCACAAGGAATTTTTTCCTATATGGGAATTAATTAAAAAAGAACCCATGAATCTCTCCTCTAGTCAAGCCAGTACTGATCATTTACCAACATGAGGTACTTCCTCCCAAGAGGGGCTAAATATAAATGACCCAGGTCCAACCAGTATGTAAAAATCAAGAGACAGAAGCCAAGTAGAGAGTTTAGATTTTTCCACCACTCTTCGAAAACGCAGTTTCTAGGCTGATTCACCTTTCCTTTCCACTTTTTTAAGCTTCCTTTTCAATTTAAAGTTTACTCTAATTTTCTTTTCAGTTTTCTTCTCTTCAGTTTTTCAAGGTAAACTAGCTTCACTCTACCATTCCTTTTCTGAAGAAGAGTTTTGCCTTTTGCTTGAAGGTCAGAAAGACCAGTTGTCGTAGATGCAACAGAATCCATCTCAGAATACCTGAATGTGGTTCTCCGACTGTTCAACACGTATAAAATCAAATCAGAAAACATAGAGACAAAACAAAACATCTCCAGATTGAATTGTTCATCACTGAGTACTGCTTTCTCACAGTTTCACTAGATTAACTCAAATAAAAAGAACTCTACATACTTGAATGATGCTCCTAAATTCTCATTCTGGAAGAGTTATTATTGTGTAATCACCATGCAAGCACAAAGCCTTTTATTTTCATCTTGCTGCGAGCATATATTTGCCAATTAAGAAAGTATTGCTAAAGAGTTTAATTTTTCATCTTTCTATGGTTTCATTGCACAATCCAGCAATGAAGAAAATGGGCGCTGAATGAGCGTATCTGCCTTAAGAGCAAAGGGAACACTAAAATAAATGGTCCTGAAAAATGTTTCCTCTATAGAAGATCTTAGACATTAGTTTCCTTCCTATGTGGAAATTCCCTTTTAAAGTTGACAAAAATATACGTTCAGGTTTCTTTACAAATAAACAAAGAAAGAGAGAAGAAAATAGATCTGTAATCTTGAAAATTTCAGTTCTGATGGCTTAATGCTAAATAACACTCCAATTTGCTTTTGTATTTAGTTTTCGTATCTAATTTTCTTCCCAAAACTTACTATAATTTGCGTGATGCTGTAATAAAGCTGCTTAACACAATAAATACAAGCAAATATACCATAAAATTTACTCTGGTTGGCAATCAATCTGGACTAAGCAACCACTCACAGGACCGTTAAAATACAGGGGTTTTAATAAAAATGCAAAGCATTTTGTTCAAAAGCTCAAACTTACAAAATTTTAAATAATATGATACGTAGTTGACATAAAAATCTTAGTATTTAATACTTTAATATTCAAATATTTAAGTGATTTATAGAATAGCTGATCTGCATACATGTAACATATCTAACATACAAGACACTTACTAATAGTTAAAATCATAACAGGCATGAAACTTCTGACAGCAGAAATATAAGCTTTATTGTAGGTAACTGCTGTCTGGTGCTTCACTATAAGTACATAACAATATATAAATATGTGGAGTTCAAACGCAAGAGCTCAGGTTCTGAACTCTTGTGGCTCTATTCCTTAACACAGCCAAGGCACCTCACAGTAGAACTGGACCACCTCTTCTAATTCAAAGCTCTACACCTTGTCACAGACTGACCTTACTTGATCAGTGATGTAATTTTGAACAGGTGTAGATTATTCTGCTCCTCAAAGTAATCAGAAGTAGTTGCATGGGCAGTTAGAGATGGCTGGAGTGAGGAGGAACACCTATGCTGACCAGACATGACTAGAGCAGAGATGAGGGATATGCAGCTGGCATCACTCCTACCAAAAGGAAACTGCAAGGTGTATGACCAAAACACCTTCCTGCTTTCCACACAGGACAGCTGATGTATGGTGTGTATAAAGAATAGGTCATATGGGCAAATACTTTCAATGCAACTAAACCCATTCAGAGATTACTGGAATGTTTAGGTTACAGTGAATTGCTATTTGACCAAAGCAGATAACTAGAAGTTTTTTAACAACCTCTGTGGTCTGTTCACAGGCAAAAGTTGCTTAGTGAAGGTCTTTCAAATTATTTAAGCATCTTGACATCATGACAATATTAAACATCATGAGCAAGATGTGGGTCACAATTCTAGCCATTTACTTTCTTTTTTTTAATATATCTGAAACTACCACAGCTGTTAATCCAAAATAGTACTTCTCTTTCAAATTAAAATTTAATATTGAACATTTCCAGTAGAAACATCAACACGAATTGCTTAAACACCCATACGTACACACAGCCGACATCTGTTTGTCATATCTATCATCTTTCTCTGTTTCAATGTTATGTGCCAGAACTTTGAGAACTCCAGTTTAATTGCCTGCCAATTTAGACCACAAATACAAACGTAAATAAACAAAGTTATACTGACTCTGTATTGTACTGGCTGGTAAGATTACAGGGTTTAATTCTGGCAGAATGTAATCTCGTCCTTTTTGAAACCACAATTTAGCATTTTTCTTAAAACTTCACTAGTTGCTGCAGACTGCTTTGATAAATAGTATTATATACCAATGACTCAAACTCCATCTGTTCAGCTAAAATAATTGTACATTTCAGTTTATAAGATTCTAAATGCTCAGTTTTGAATGCTAGTGATGAAGTCTATGGGTTTTCAAATGGAAAGGGCAGAAGAAAATCTACTGGCAGTTAAAGAATAGGCACTAGTCCTTTGTTTTTAGTAAGAGAAAAGGAATAATTGTAAAAAAGTTCCTCAAAAAGATAAATATACATAAAAAAAATGTACTGTAGCATCTCTGCCAGTGGGAGTATGGCAGACTGAGCATGGAGAACAACTTCATGCTGTCCACATAAGAGTAAGGAAGTTCAGTCACACAATTACGCTTTTTTTTAAGATAAGTCAACTTATTTTTGGCTGTGAGAGAAGCTGGCTGCTGTTCTTTATTTTAAATAGCTCAATAGAGCCAATAAGAATCATTTAATTGCTTGAAGTTGCTTTGAAGTAAAGGATTGGTGAAGAAAAATAGCACTAGTGTACTTTCCATTCAGTAGTTGTAGGACTTACAGTGTCAAGCAGAAAACATGGCAAAAATAAAATACAGAAAATACATGTAGAAGATGTAGATTCATCTATCTTAGTTTCCCTTTGTCAGTGCAGGATTCCTCCATGGAATTGTACAGCATTTCTCTCAGAATTCAACTGCACTGCTTCATAGAACACTCTCAGGTTTTTATAATCCATAATAATACTTTATTTCTTATAATAATCCCATCCTCTTCATTACATATCCTTGAATCATTCACAGAAATTATGTGAACTCTACTCTTAGCCTGTACAGTTTCCACATACCTACTGCTGTAAGGATAACTACATTCAAAATAGAAGGCTGCTCAACTGAATATTTAGTCTCTAAGCCACATTTTGATAAACAGACATGCAGGTACTGAAATATAAGAATATACCTGAAAATTCTCAAATGTTCTGAGAACTTACCTTTATATTTTTCTGGGTTTTGAGTACATATGAATGTCAATTGATAGCATAATACACAAAACCATCATAGTTTTCAAAGCTCCTGTAATGTCAAACTAAAAAGGCAACCCTAGAGCCTGTCTGTACCAGATGACCAAAAAAACACACCTCAAGACCACCCAGCCAAATTTGTCAAGACAAAGGCTAACAGTAGAGAAGAACTAATCACCTACAACCTGTCAAGCCATTCTGAGAAATAAGTGATTATGAAATAAGGAATGTAACAGGGTTCCATGTAAATACGTTAGAAAGACCATAAACAGCTAAGTACCAACCTAAAATGGGAAGTTCTCATCACTTATAGATGTGTCTTTTTGCTAAGAACTTCNTTTTTTGTTTGTTTTTTTTTTTGAGAGAGAGGTTGGGGTGCATGGGGAGGTTGCTTTTAAGTGCTCTTAACGCTCTGTGAGAGGGAGAGCACTCAAGCAAATCATTTAAATGTGAACAATGACACTGCTGTCAATGTTTTAGCTAAGCATTGTTTTTAAAAATTTTGTTGGGTCGTATCAAACTTATCCCCACTTGGATGAATCATACTTCAGGCAAAGACAGCAGCACTACCTTTTCTAGTACTACTAGCCTAGCTAGCACA
>VWZD01008488.1:121698-144142 GCA_013396695.1 Sakesphorus luctuosus | reverse complement strand
TAAAAAAGTTCCTCAAAAAGATAAATATACATAAAAAAAATGTACTGTAGCATCTCTGCCAGTGGGAGTATGGCAGACTGAGCATGGAGAACAACTTCATGCTGTCCACATAAGAGTAAGGAAGTTCAGTCACACAATTACGCTTTTTTTTAAGATAAGTCAACTTATTTTTGGCTGTGAGAGAAGCTGGCTGCTGTTCTTTATTTTAAATAGCTCAATAGAGCCAATAAGAATCATTTAATTGCTTGAAGTTGCTTTGAAGTAAAGGATTGGTGAAGAAAAATAGCACTAGTGTACTTTCCATTCAGTAGTTGTAGGACTTACAGTGTCAAGCAGAAAACATGGCAAAAATAAAATACAGAAAATACATGTAGAAGATGTAGATTCATCTATCTTAGTTTCCCTTTGTCAGTGCAGGATTCCTCCATGGAATTGTACAGCATTTCTCTCAGAATTCAACTGCACTGCTTCATAGAACACTCTCAGGTTTTTATAATCCATAATAATACTTTATTTCTTATAATAATCCCATCCTCTTCATTACATATCCTTGAATCATTCACAGAAATTATGTGAACTCTACTCTTAGCCTGTACAGTTTCCACATACCTACTGCTGTAAGGATAACTACATTCAAAATAGAAGGCTGCTCAACTGAATATTTAGTCTCTAAGCCACATTTTGATAAACAGACATGCAGGTACTGAAATATAAGAATATACCTGAAAATTCTCAAATGTTCTGAGAACTTACCTTTATATTTTTCTGGGTTTTGAGTACATATGAATGTCAATTGATAGCATAATACACAAAACCATCATAGTTTTCAAAGCTCCTGTAATGTCAAACTAAAAAGGCAACCCTAGAGCCTGTCTGTACCAGATGACCAAAAAAACACACCTCAAGACCACCCAGCCAAATTTGTCAAGACAAAGGCTAACAGTAGAGAAGAACTAATCACCTACAACCTGTCAAGCCATTCTGAGAAATAAGTGATTATGAAATAAGGAATGTAACAGGGTTCCATGTAAATACGTTAGAAAGACCATAAACAGCTAAGTACCAACCTAAAATGGGAAGTTCTCATCACTTATAGATGTGTCTTTTTGCTAAGAACTTCAGAATACATTTACAGAAAGATTCTGAACTCCACAGTAGTTTCCAATGTGGCTACTTATAATTTTGGACCCAAATTCTGTAAATGGAAAAAAGTCCTACTACAGACTGTGTGTGCATATGCTTCATGTCTTTGGTGACTTACTCTTCCCCAAAAGAAGAGCACTTTGGATGACGAGATACAATTTCAGGTTCTGCTGTACTATCTGAGAGGAGGAAAAGGGAGAGGAATGAATTTNTTTTTGTAGTAGTATATTCTACTCTTATCTAAGATCTTGCTTACTTGTTAATGTTTTAAAATACTTTAAAAACACTTCTAGAGTTGGGAATTTTTTTAAATGAACCATATTCAACATTTGATTCCTTTGTTCACTCTTCAAAAACTCTATAAATTTTTTTTCATGAACAACCTGTACTCTTTCCTTCTTAAAAACAAGATGGACTTAGTTCTATTACAATTTTAGCAGCAATGTATTATTTTTCATGCTTCTACTGAACACATTCCAGTATGAAGNACTTCAGGCAAAGACAGCAGCACTACCTTTTCTAGTACTACTAGCCTAGCTAGCACAATACATCAGGGACACATCACAGTCTTGCTAATAATAATAAACTTTGTGTAACAATTTTTTTGTAGTAGTATATTCTACTCTTATCTAAGATCTTGCTTACTTGTTAATGTTTTANACTACAAGTGACAGTTCTGAGCATGGAATATGTCTGGGGTTTTATAAATATCAATTTATATGTTTGGGCATTTAAGATTCTCAGTATTTGCAATGCTAATTCTGTTACGTTAATACATTACCCTACAGGCTGATTTTTAGTGAGATGTCATGAAAGTGATTTCATTTATTTATACTTTTATGCTACATGGCTAACTGCTCATACAACCCATGTTTACAGTTGTGTACCATCCAGCCTTTTGCCACTGGGTGACAGCCAAAGCATGAAAACAAAAGCCCTATTCAGGAAAAGAATTCCCTGCACCACTATATGAATATCAAGTGAACTATGCAAATCGGCACAGGAGGAGCTTAATAAAACTCTCTTTCTGACCTCCCTTATGTATAAGGAGGGAAATATGCTGAGAATCTTGAAGTAAATATCTCTGTAAGGGAACAGTAAGTGCAGTAAATGCCGACCTCAACACTTAACTGGAACATTTAGTCATAAAACTTAAGGATCTTTGTAAATTATACAAATCTATATCACAAAATCAAAGACAGGAACAGCTCTTTCAGTAAAAAGACAGTCTTCTTCTTTGGTTTTGCAAAGGTAGAGGGGAGAAAAGGGTCCAGAACTGTCTGAGTTCCCAAAAGGAACGATGGAGAGGGACAAATATATAAAATACAAGTAATACACTCCTTCAAAAAATTTAAGTGTATTTTCGTGACAGTAAATTGGCACATTTCCTTTCAGAATAACTTTCTCTAATTTATCCTCTATGATTATTATTTATGATTTGAGAACAGATGTAAAAGGACAAGGCAAATCACGTACCTATCATGCAGCACTTCAAAATGGTGCTTTATAACTTTGAATTTTAAGTTTAATAAAAATCAATCAATAAAGGCTAATTTGGCTTTTCTCCAAATGCAAAAGCTTTACATCTATATATTTCCTTAATTTTTCTATAGAGCACATTTACAGTAGGATGTAACGAATGCACACAATCCTGTAAGAAAAAGTAAAATATCCTTTAAAGTCAGATTAAAATTGACTATATTTGCATCAGAATTACTAGAATTCTTTTTATATTTAAGATGCTATGTATATTGGTAACTTACATCATATTTTCAGGTTCTGTTGCACAAGCTCCTACTGCTTTGTTGACGTTTATAAGTAGTGCCTGATCAGTTGCAGTCAGTAACTTCACTATAGGTGGTATTCCACCACATCTGCGGATGGTACCTCGATTTATTCGCTCTTGGCAACATTCTCCAAGTGCTCCAACAACATTTATAAGGACTTCTTCAGGCTGATCAGTAAGCAGTCCTACCAAAGTTTCTATGGTCTGATATTGCCGAAATCTAAAAGACAGCAATAAACCCAAAGTTGCTATTTTCAGTATGTTACCATTATAAATTTAATTTTATAATTAAAGTATCATTATTATTGAAGTACAGTGTTTAATTTCTGTATGTAAATCATCTTGTTGAAGAAATCCTAATACAGGTAAACCAGTACAATCACTTACTCTAAGTGTGACACACAGCCTACCTTTCTCATGACATTTCTCTGTTTAGTTATCTAGGAATCTCTTGCAAAGTTGGAAGGTTTTCTAAAACTTGTCATGTGGATGCAACATTACAAATAGCTGAAAACAAACCAGAGGACTGGCAATAACTGTGCTATCCTCACTTCACTACTTTTTCCTGCTATGTTAACAACAGCTAGAGTAGTAGTCTATCACACCCTCCTCCACCTCTCTGAACCAAAGGATCACTAATACTTTTCACTAAATATGAGCCTTTAGAGACTTTACCCTGAGCAGTTCTATACTTAGTTCTATTGTACTATGTTAGATTCCAATTAGAAACGAAGAAATAAGGTGACAGAATTTGACTTGACTGCTCTATTAACACTTTCCTCATTCTTCAAAGAACATTTGATACTGAAAATCAAAAATCCTGGAGGTCCTATCCCACAAAGAGATGGGTGCTAAACCTCAGAAGTTCATCGTTCAGAACAGGACTTTTCCCCTCATTGCTGGAATTATCTCCTAAATTTGTTTTGTTTAAAACTTAGAGGATTATTTCCACCGAAATATTGTATCTTCCTTCTATACATTTTCTGACACACCTTGACAGTTCTGGTATATCAACCTAGACCTAACCTGTATCTAATCTAATTATCAGAGCCAATTTCTCTGAGGGTACTGAGTTCTTATTTGTGCTTCCCTCCCAGCTCGTACCTTCTGGAAGTGTCTACTCAAGCTACAAAAACTCTATTTTCCAAGAATCAGTTGCACATGTGGCTTTTCTTTCATACAAAAAACCCCAGTATTTCTGAGATTTTTATGGCAGAACTAGAACTGTTTCAACAAAAGTTAATTTTTCCAAGATGGATTATCAGCATAACAATTAAAGTAACTGAGAAATGAGAAACTTTCTGTTTTGGTTATCCAAACCTTTGCTTAAAAAGAAATATTTCTCTCTTTGCTCACTATAACTTGCAAGCATCCCTATAATTATTTTTTTTCAAATGTAAACATAAACAGCATGAAAAAAAGAGTAATAAAGTAAGTAAACCACTTAAAAACTAAACCAAAACAAACCAGAACAGATTTTTTCTGGCTACTTTTTCTGTGTTCCGTATCAGCTGCTTCACAGATGGAATTATAAGAGCTGGCTGTGCAGCAGGCAGGCTACACTCTGACAGAGCTGCTGGCTCGGGCCATCTTGTGTCCAGAAGCAGAAAGGCTCCTTGCACACGAACTGGAACCTGAGCTACAGGTCCAGTCACCTGTATCAGCTCATTGCTCAGTCAGCACACCAACCTCTCAGCACTGTATTTCAGCTATATAAATACTGTGGAGCGCTTCAAAGGTAATTAAGTGCCCCTGCAGGAACCAGCAGGGTTTGTTAGTTCCAGTTCCATGCCAGACTCAAGCTCATCCCTCCAGATCTACTTGGGTGTTTCCATATTGTCCTCACTCCCTCTTCTTTAGTGCCCTCCCATCTTGAGTCTGGATATGGTTTTAATGCTTCAGACTCAGCACTACATGATACATGAATTCAGCTGGAGCTGTGCCTGGCTAGTAACCTTTGTGAAGCACCAAGCACTTGCCAAAGACATGTGAGTAGCCCAACAAAAATCTGTTTGCATTTGGTCAGAATTATTGGCTACAGCTATACTAATAAATAATACAGGCAAGGGCTCATTCTCTAGCCCTGAAGACGAGAAACACAACATAGCATCCATACGGCCAAAATCTCTTCTCACAACTCAGGGTGGCCTCGCCCACTCTGCCTAATGGAAACAATCTGTTGCTTGCACTGTTCTCAAGAAGTGTCTGGGCATTGTCTGGGAGGGAGAGTGGTTGCTGGCACGGGCCAAACTGTGTAAGGGACTGTGCTGGCAGTTAAACAGTATGGATAAACCTAACATAGTGCCCGAACCCTGAAAGATTTGGCCCTGTTTAGTTTACTAGTACAGAGAGAGCTATTCAGTCTGTCTCATCACTGATTGATCCAAAATCAGGATACCTCTGTGCAGAAACCCAAAGCCCAGAGAAAAGAAGGATAGAGCGAAGAGCAGTAGGACAGCAGTAGAGAATTTAAAGACCATGGGTTTGAGAACTTCTTTAGGACAGTAAAAAAGCCAGAATGTAAAACCATAGTGGGAATCTTTCTAATTTTTATCCAGCCTTTATCTATCATATGTGCTTATCCACCAAAGTACACTAAAATGAGGGCTGCAGGAAGAGGTCACATCTTACTGATACTCTTTCTAACCTATGAGTCTTGCATTCTTTTGTACAGAGCAGCACAACTTCTGCCGGAAACCTAGCACATATGCAGTGGAACCAGCTTTTTTTTGATTTTGAGGTAAGGTGCATGAATACGATAAATTAATTTTAGATGAGAGGGTCGAGTATTCTCAATCATTAAGCTGTTCCAGGAAAGGTGGATAAAGTAAACAAAGTTCGCGGCGGAGAAAGGACTTCACAACACAAACCCCATAGGATTTAAGTGAAGACATTTTATTAGACATAGCACACAGTTTATATAGGGTTAGAACTACAGCTTATTGGCTAAAAGAGTTACCACACCACCACGCTAGAAACTTCAGTTGGGTAGAACCTATCTCTCACAAGTCCCATGTTTATATTATTTCATCCTGGCTATTTTCGTGCACCTGCAGAGAACTGTGTATTCTACTATGTGAACTCTTGGGGAGTAACCTCCTCCCTATCAGCCAGCAACGGCCGAGCTCCTTGTTGCTTCTGGCTGATAGCTGAGTCTCACAGGGCTTTCTATAGATCTGAATTGCTCACTTTGATTTTACTGTAACAACAGGTGGAGGGTGATAACTCCTGCTGTCACATTCTAAGATAATTACTCAGTGCCCTGGTACAGAGAGGTTGTAGATACCTACGGTAGGACTCTCATCAGTTAATTCCACTCATTTAGAAGCTGAGTGTCCAGACTAACCTACTTTTCTGAGTCCCTTCTGTAGTCAAGAAGAGTGGCACCCAGGCTAATTATCCTAACCCCCAGTATATTTCTAATATGTATCAGATATCTACCCTAGAATGAGATAATTTGCTCTCTGTCTCTCTTGATGTAAGATGTTAAAGTTAAGTGTACTAAGTACTCTCTCTACCATGCAGCAGTGATTCCAGTTTGTAAGATAGACAGAGGAGAAAGGATATCAGATATGGCCACATGTCAAATGTTTAGTACATGCTAGTATACCTCCTGACTCAGTGTCCTATGTCTTAACTATTCTTTAGAGGCACCACTTGTCTCCATTGACTCTTAAGATTCTAGAAACTTAACACCTGTGCCCTGATGAGGTCAAGTGATAATTTTTTAAGTACTATAAAACCTAAGTTGAAAGTCCAACCGATTATAAAGAATGTTTTTGAAGAGCCATGACACAACAATTTTGAAAACAATAGAGACCCATAAAATAAAACATAATCATGTAATAAATGCTTGTAAAATTGAATTGTTACCTTGACACATTTTCTATACTGATTGCACATTTCCAGATTGCTCCTGTCACAGCTGCCAGAAGTTGTTTGTTTTCACTCTTATCAAGCAGAACAGACAGTGGTTGTAGACCTTCGTGTTGTCTAACCAGGTCACGTGTTTCTTTATCTTCTGCACACTATACAAAACAATTAAATATATACATTATGTAAAAATGTGTAAAATTTTGTCTTCAAAAGCTAGCTTGTAACTAGTAAAAGCTAATACAGAAAAAACCATAAATATTGTATCAAAGCATCTGAATATACTAACAACTCATTATGAGAGTTTAACAGGAAAATGGAACTGTATATGCAGCAGTGCTTATAGTATCACATTGTCTACTTTGTGGGCAAACAAACATAAAAAATCCAAAGAGGCTTCTCTCCACTAGCTACCTATGCAATTTAGGGCTTGCACACAAGGAGAGCAAGTAGGAACTTAATTACAGTAATAAATATGCAGCTAAAATATTCACAACATTTTTATAAAGTAATTTCTTACACATTGGAGAAATAATGAAATTAAGAAATATTAAAACTGACAATCACATGAAAACAAAGGGCTAATGCTTGCTCTGATCTACCAATTGAAATACAATTACCTTAAATATGGCATTTGCACAATGCATCTGAAGCTCCTCATGTTCACTACTTAAATTTTTCACCAGGTTCTCAATCATTCCCTCTGTCCTTATTGCAAGTCGATAACTTGGCTAAAAAGATAAACTGTATGCTTTAAATCCAGTATGTAATAATTAATAGGTCATGATAACAATACAGTGCTACAGTTCTAGGGTTTGATAATGAGAAGCCTCATACTTTGTCAGAAGTCATCATTGCCTTGAAAACACTCCTGATGATCTCAAAGGTAAGGAAATACAGAAATTCTCGGCAGTGCTCTGCAAATCACCTGTAAAACCAGGTGCTGCAATGCCTATAATTTGTAGCCACGTGGCTTAAACAGAATGCAGAATATTCTGAAAGACGTTCAGACTCCCTTGCTCAGAGCCAAGGAAGGAAAGGATACTTCAGAATGTGATCAAGAAGTACACACTCACTTTATTGAGAACCAGCAGCCAAAACAACAGATCTTTTTCTAGAACAAGGTTAGAAAAGTATGTTCTTAGAATTAAACTCTCTTGGTGATATTTTCTTCCACATTTTAATCTATGGGCATTCTAACAAGGGATGATTGTTTAGGAAAGGGGAAACATCTCTGTAAGAGATGCATTTAGTGTTCAAGTTGGGCCAGACAAGAAATCCTCAAAAATATCACCTTCTCAGTATAGGCTTATTGAAACTAAAACCCGCCAGGTTTGTGTTTCATGCAACATGTCTAAATTTGAGTAATTCAAGAAGCTAATTTTTAATAGACAAAGTGTTCAATAATGTAAAATCTTTCAAAAAATCATGTCTTCTGTGCCTCAAATTCACCAAGAGGACTTATGTATATTTTTTATCTTTTTTAATTTCAAATATGATTCTACACAGGAAATATAGAATCATAAAAACATAGAATCATGCAGATTAGAAAAGATCTTTAAGATTTTCAAGTCCAACCATTAACCCAACACTGCCAAGTCCACCACTAAACCATGTCTAAGTGCCACATTTACATGTCTTTTAAATACTCCAAGGGATGGTGACTCAAGGTGACTCAACTGTTTCCCTGGGCATGCTGTTCCAATGCTTGACAATCCTTTCAGTGAAGAAATTCTTCCTAATACTCAAACTAAACCTCCCCTGATTCAACTTGAGGCCATTTTATCTGCTCCTATTGCTGGTTAGTTGGGAGCAGAAACCAACAACTACCCTTCTACAACCTTCTGTCAGGTAGTTGGAGGGAGTGATCAGGTCCCCCACAAGCCTCCTTTTCTCCAGGATGAACAATCCCAGCTCCCTCAGCTGCTCTTCATCAGACTTGTGCTCCGGACGCTCACCAGTTTCACGGCCCTTCTCTGGACATGCTCCAGCACCTCAATGTCTTTCTTGAAGTGTGAGCCCAGAAGTGAACACAGGATTTGAGGTGTGACCTCATCGGTGCTGAGAACAGAGGGACAATCACTGCCTTGGTCCTTCTGAACACACTATTGCTGACACAGGGCAGCATGCCATTGGCCTTCTTGGCCACCTGGGCACACTCTGCCTCATGTTCAGCCAGTGCTGACTGGCAACCCCACGTCTTTTCCGCTGGGCTACTTTCCAGCCACTCTTCCACCAGCCTGGACTGCTGCCTGGGGTTATTGTGACTCAAGGGCAGGATTGGGAACTTTGCCTTCTTGAACTTCATACCACTGGCCTCAGCCATTGATGCAGCCTGCCCAGATCCCTCTGCAGAGCTTTCCTGCCCCCCAGCAGTTCAACACTCATGCCCCACTTGGTGTTGTCTGGAAACTCACTGAGGGTGCACTCAATCCCTTTATCTCCATAATTGAAAAGATATTAAACAGAACTGTCCCAGTCATGTAATCACATATATGGCCACAGTTAAAACATGCTTGTATTTAAATTTAAAAACTGAATATACTCCAAGTTGTGAAACCTGCCATGGGAGTCTCTAGAAAAATCACATATATCACTTTCTTTTATTTGCAATTGATCAGACATGGTGTTACCAAATTCACAAGGATGCCGTAAACCCCTCTGCCTTCACTGCATTGGATCTTCTTGGCCACACCTGCAGGTTGGCTTTGTAGAATTTAAATGCACTGATTAACCAGAATATACCATCTTAGGATGCCAAACTTCCAAAGCATGATAAAAATAATGAAAGTGATTATGCCCTTCATTTCTACTTATTTTCTTTCATACACTACTCCCACTCATTTAAATTAAAAAATATGTGGCCTTTACTTCATTACAAGCTGTGACTTTCTCAAAAACACTTTGCTCACACAAAGCATCTATTTCCTGATGGGATAACTGTCCTGATTTAAGTGACATTAAAATGTAGTATTTCCTTTTAGTAGCCAATTGTTTTAATGCATAGAAATAACTCAGCTATATGTGTTTACTTACCTCTGAGGCACATTCTTGTAGTGTCCCCACTACTGGGATTAAGATGTTTGCATCTGAGCATTTGAGCCATTTAGCTAATAATGGAATGCCACCAGCTTTACGGATTGCTCTCTTGTTTTTGGTGCTTTTGCTGCAGCTCCAGAGTGCCAGGGCCCCACAGCGTGCTATTTCAGTATCTTTGGCTTGGTATGGTGTTCCCACTGAAACACAGTCCAACAGCCCAACCTAAAAAAAACATAATTTTTTTTAATATCTAAAGGGAAGTTTGATCTTATACTGCTTTTAATCATGGTAAACACTACCACAACAATCACATAAACAACACAGGTTTTAACAGAAACACACATATGACAAGGGTACAAATTTTAATGTCTGCTTACCAGTCTCTTGATTCCTCCATATTGCCTTACTGTCTTTCGTGCTCGTTTAAATCTAGCAACATTAGCAATTGTTTCAGCTGCCAAACATTTTAGATCTTTATCTGGAGAGTCCAGAATTTTCACCATGATCTCTAATCCTCCAAGATCTGCAATTGCATGTCTGATCAGTATATTTTGACTGACATCCTTCAGGATTTTTAATGAAGCAGTCTAAAAAATTGGAAACAACAGATGTCAGATGTTATTTAATTACCAAAAAAAATTTAACATAATTCAAAATGCTGGGTTATCTAAAACATTTTATCTTTTATATTTAAACAGGAGAAAAGAAGGAAACAAAGTCAGAGAAATTGATTTCTTTCTAAAAATCTGAAGAAAAAAGAAAATAGAGGAATGAGGAAAGAAAGGAATCAATTTTATTTACACTCTGGCATTCGAAAATTGAAAAAATACTCTAATGGAAAGGGCATATTCATAGCTCTATTGGACAAAGCTACTTACCTGACATTTAGTTTCTTCTGTATCAAGTAAATTAATTAACACTTCAAGACATCCAGTGTCTTTGACAGCCAGCTGACATGTTTCTTGAGCCATATTGAAATCTCTCATTGAACACAGTGCAATTACAGTAGCTGTTGGATCACCTGCCTAAAATAAAACAAATAATTAACCAATCTGTAAAGTGCTTTTAACGTAGAACTGAAGCACTTCTACTCATACTAGCAGGAAGTGGCAATGGTGATCCAGTTGACATGTCCAAGTGCACTCCATAAGGATTTTGACGAAGTTCCTCCCTAATAACTTTCAAAGAAACTAAGCCACTATATTATAATAGGAACAACCATTATGTGGATTGGACAGAATGACTAAAGGATAGGAAACTGAGGACAGGAGTAAAAAGTCAGCTCAATAAAGGGATGTGATCTAGTGGAGTTCCATGGATCTGTGTTGAAATTTTGTGATTCAACATACTTGTATACACTCTGAAATGGTAGGACTAGTTACATGATAAAGCTTGTTGACAATATTAGGACTCAGGCCCTGAAGTGACAAACTGCTACAAAACTTACAAAGACTAAGTGGGCAATAAACAGCAAAGGAGAAAAGGAGAAATGAGGCACATCATAAAAACCCAATTCTAACTCCATAGATGAAATGATAGTTTTCAGCTGACCATTAAAAATTAGAAGTGATATCTTGAGGCTGGGGGAGATGGCAATCTAATAGAGTATTAGGAGTCATTTGGCAAAACATATTGAACAGATAATGTCACTGTATCACAGTACAAATCCATGGTTCACATACAACTTTAAAACTTTATGCAATTCTGCAGCTTCCCTTTCAGAAGGTTACTATAGCACCGGAAAACTCTATGAAAAGAGCAGCAATGACTAAAAAGTTTTCTTAGTCTAGAAGAGGGCCACCTAAAGGAATATGATAGAGGTAGACAGTGTTAGGGAGGGCATTGAGTAGGATAGAGGGGAGTTGACTGTCCTATGTCTTTTTTAATACAGATATCATCTCTTTTAATAAAAAGGTATGATGGGATTGAGGGAGTTGGTTCTTCAAATGAGATAACAGACTAGTGGAGCTAGTTGTGAAATGATTCTGTGAAAGTTAAAAGTTTTCACTGAAGGTCAGTAAAAACATAAATATGTCTTTCAATTTTCAACTTCCCAAGTTAAAAACAAGTGGTAGCTTGGAGAGTATTAGAAAGCAGTGTTTGCCCTGTTCTTACTTCATCCTGGGCAATCTTTTATGCTCCTGGGTTTCTTATGCCTTGATAAAATATGGTCAGAACAGTGTTTCATCACACAGTTTACACAGCCAAGTTTCCCACATTTGTGAAAATCAGAAGGCAGGACATCAGAATATAAAATATGAACTTTAACCACAGAAATTTTCCACCCTGATCATCACGTCTCCCCTACTGTTGCAGCCAGGCTATTGGGATACATTGTCTTTTAACCCACCCAGTACATGGGGGTTTATGTCTAAATTGAAGGTCATACACTTATATATAATGAAAAAAGATTTCTGTCCTGGAAACAGCACATAAAAAGATATGGGATGTTCGATATGAATTTAATATTACAGTGTAACATTTAATTGAAAGGATGAATAAAGGATATATAATTGGAAGAAGTGGATAAGAACATACATACTATCTCTTTTCAAGCACTTGTGCAATTACTACTGAAATTCTGTGTCTAATTTTCCTTTTCACAGTTCCAAAAGGAAAAGATGGAGATGATTCAGAGCAGAAATCATGAATTACTCTATGCCTGGAAAATAGTTGCATTAAGAGACACATGAACACTATTTAGCTTATGAAAAAGTAAATTAAGGTGTTAATCACTAATAGTGACTAAATAAATCTGTGATGAATAGGAGTGTGATCACAGAGCGCTCTACAGTCTACCACAGAGATTTGATGATTTGAAGTCAAGGTTACTAAAACTTAGATTAGCAGTGAAGTGCAAGTTTTACATTGTGTGGTTAATTATTCTTTGGAAGAAATTACTTAAGAGTGATGGTAAGTTTTCCATCAGTGGAAATTTGTCTGTCAAGACTGGATGTTTTTCTAAATAAACTCTATTTCAGTCACTACTACCAGACTGAAAGCAAGGAAAGGACCAAAGAACACAACATAGAGAGTTAAATCATATGACAAAGGATTCTTTTGAATGCATAATAGCTGTTTACTGTTAAAAAAATCAGGGATGAACCAAGCTGCATGGAAATCAGGAGGCCTGAGCTACCATGCAGCTGCTACAGAAGCTGGAGCACATGAACAATGCCAACTGGTACTAACGTGGATTACAACTTGCAATACCTTCTAAGCCAAACTACAGTATCCACCTTCTTGCATGCTTCTGGATTCCAGGGAAACTTTGGATCCCATCCAGGTCTGAACTGTGCTGCCCAAGCCCGTCTCTTCTAAATGACAGTTTTGAATCTGTAAAGGACCTTTAGCCAACCCTTTCTAGTTGTGCACATCATAATGAAACACAGAATACTGAAAAACTGAGTAATGTCTGTTTATCTGAAACAAGTAGATCTACCAAAACTAGAACTTTTGAAGCATATTTCTTAAATACAGAAATGGTAAGACAAATACAGTAAAAAAGTATTTAAATTTAACATGCTCTTCCAACAGTCAGGATAAATGTAGGAGAGAATCACAAACGAGAAAATACATCGAAAAGGAATGTGAGAAATACTTCATAAAGTTTCACACCAGTAACTTCCGTCAGGCAAAACACTTCTGCTCATCAATAAAGTGTATGCTGGTAGGGCTTCAAAATTTTTAGTTAAATTATCTCATAACAATAGATACCCACAGAATTTCCCCCCTAAAAAATATTTAAAGATAACTTTTAAACATCTGTAACATACAGTGTGCTAAAGGACAATGCCCACAAGTTTTATAAGTTACCTTTTTTTAATCACAGTTATCATCTTGACTTCAGAAGAATGAAATGTGTCTTGCTTTAATAACATATTTTCATCTACTTTGAAAATATGTTCTAGTGTATAAAATAGTGTAACAATTTCTCAAATGTTTTCCTAAAGAAATCAGTTTATCCACACATACAAAACTCTTATTTTTTTTAAATCTGTAAGATATTATTATAAAACTACATGGAATATTCTACAGCTCAAAACAACTAACAGCTGTCTTCTATGAAATTTGTGGTCTTTTCACATACCTTAGGCTTTGATATTTACTTTGCTTTGTATAATAGAAATTTTGCAACAGGTGTTTTATGTCTTTTTGTTATTTTACATGAATGCAGAAGAATATTGCTAACCCGAAAAGTGATGTCTCTTTTTTTAAGAATTGCTTCTCCTACAGTGAAACTACAGTATACATAATGTAATAATCCATAAATCCCTTATCTTACACACATAATGGTTGGCATATGGTATTTAATATGGACCAGCTTTTAAAAAATAAACAGCTTTTCTTTTTCTTACACTAAATAAAAAATAGAACTGCATTTTATTTTTTTTTTAGCTTCAAAAATGAATGCACCACTTTAAGTGTTTTTAATGTAAAACCGCAATAAAATACTTTTCATATGTGCTTAAGCATCAGTTCCACAAAATAAGAAATATTACTGATGGTTTCGACAATTATTTTTTTGTTTCTTGAAGTTATCGTTACAGTAAGTAATGCAGTAGTAACAGCACAGATTTTAACATGTATGGATATAGTTACCTCTCCATTAAAGTGACATAAAATCTGCATCATGTTTTATACCATTTGAAATCTGATACATTGGATGCAAAATAGACTCTACTGGCAGATCAACAATCAATTTTAAGTCTTGAAATTAAACACAGACTTAGTTAAAAATGTGCCTCTCTTCCTATATAGTGGTATAACATAGATATCCACAAATTAAATGAAAATAAACCAGTATCACTGTTACACTATCAGTAAAACATCTTGTGTGCAAGATATGTGTAATGTCTCTGTTATGATCCTCAGAGCTCACAACTAAGAACTACAGAACTATTGGCACGATCAAATAAGAATTAAAATAAAAGAAAAACACAAGCAAATAAGGACACAAACCAAAACACAGGCACCAAGGAACACACAAGTACAAATCATCATTTTGTTTGATTTTTCTGTAATAATCAAGAGGAAAAAACCTGTTAGTCAATGGCAAGCTTTCAACAAATGAAACCAAGCAAACTAAAAGCAGGGCTCTTTTTTATGCATTAACCTTTACTGTATTCTACTAATGTTTGCTTAATGTCAGTGATGGCACAGGGAACACTATGCCTATGCTGAGAACAGAACTAAGTCAGAAAGTACTTAGATAACTTAGATGCTTTAATACTAGATGAGCTTAAAGGATTCTGCCCTACAGTATTGCAAGAATTGGCTGATGCCATGATTAGTTTGCAGAACTGTAGAATGTATCTGTTTTTATCAATGAAACACAACATAATGTATCACTATCACAGTGTTGCCAAACAAAAGAGAAAACTTTACCAAGAGACTTATAACCAGATTTGTAGCCTGTAAGATACAAGAAATGATCCTTCTTAGGCTTGGCACTCATAAAGTACTGCGTTCATTCTAGGTATCACACTTTGAAACAGATAGTGAGAAAGTCAATAAAGAGCAGAGGACAGCAAAGTATCTCAAAAGTATGATCTCAACAGAAAAATAGAAGGACCTGGAGCTGTTTACTCTGAAGTAGAGAATAAGGAGGTGGTTTAAAGACCAGCTAAAATTACAATCATCAATTCTCCAGGTCCAGTGTGGGCAAGACAAGAAATAATGGGTTTAAATGGCACCATGGCTGATTTAAGTTAGGTTAAAAAAAAAAAAGAAAAAATGCTAAGGATATTTGAATTCTTGAATATTTTACTTACAGCAGTTATGAAATCTCCATGACAGGAAAGAAAAGCTAGAGAAGTATCTGTCCAGAAGACATATAAAGTATTGATGCTATTTTGGAGGCACTGACCTCCTACATTCTGCTCTAGTCCTATTTTGTTACTTAATTTTTGTGAACTTTTACCACCACAAAATTTTATAAATATTAAATGGTTTTACTATTTCCTTTTCTTTAAAAAGAGGATTGACCCATAATAGATAATACAATCGTAGATACAGAGACTTGATAATAAAATATGCAGGCTTAAGATGTCAATTGCACATGTCCCATCACAATTAAACCCTTCCTAGTCAATACAATGCTTTAAATTTTGAAATTATTCTCTCAGTTCAGCAGGCTAGGAAAGAAAGATACTACATTTCCTCTAGAGTCATCTCTGGAAAGGGTAAATACCATTAAAGTTTTTTTGCAGATGATCTGCCAGTAGGCAGAAGCAATAGCTCTACAGACAGCTGAGCCTGTGCAGGAGACGTGCAGGAGACTACGGGATGTGTAACCTGGTACATGGCACGTTCCCTGCTCTGTTTCTGCGGCTTGAACCCTCTGACATCCTAAGTGGCATCATTAGGCCACTTGGACTGACATATAGCAGAGATCTATATCAGAGTTCAGAATTCACAG
This sequence comes from Sakesphorus luctuosus, assembly GCA_013396695.1. NCBI lineage: Eukaryota > Metazoa > Chordata > Aves > Passeriformes > Thamnophilidae > Sakesphorus > Sakesphorus luctuosus. The sequence goes on along the minus strand of VWZD01008488.1, from coordinate 127,880 downwards.
AATCACAGACTATTCTGAGTTGGGAGGGACCCACAAGGATCATCGAGTCCAACTCTTAAATCAATGGCCCACACCAGGGGATTGAACACATGACCTTGGCATTACTACAACTAAGTTTTAACCAACTGAGCTAAACTCAGGGTCACAACTGACACCAGAGAAAGGACAGTTTCAAGAGAAAGGCACCACACACACCTGGATTCAGGACACCAGTGATCCTTGAGTTCTTTGACAAAATTCCTGCTTGCTACTGACCAGTACCTTGATTCTTTCCTAGTACCTTGGTTCTCCACTTTCAACTGACACCTAAAGGCATTATTGGACTACTAACAAGATTATAAAGAAGGTTATTCCAAATCTGTTGCCCAGTTTGTAGTAAAATGAACATAAATGCAGGGAAATACATAAACATTAAGTTACGGTGCATTTCAGTTTCTTGAGAGAAAGCAACACTAAATGAAAATGATACAATTTTTGGCTCAAAAAAACCATGTCTACAAATATGGTACCTATTTGAAGGGGGTTTTAATTAATTTATTTAAGTTTTGTTAGGACTTAGAAAGACTATGAATGAATGCAACCAGACTATGAAACACTGTTTTACTTCCTATGGTAATGTCAAGAACAGTTTAGTTCTGTTTGGACCTACGGCTAATTTCTTTTGTCACAGTAAATGTTTATTTTATTTACTGTATTAAGTAATTCCTGGATGGATAGATTAATGTGCATGTCCATGATAACAAACCTATGACTGAATAACAGGAAAGAAAATTGCTGTTTGTGGGCAGTTTAGTCATTCTTCTGTATAATAATACCCAGTTTTGATTTGGAGTATATGTAATCTGAGTGGCAATTACAATATACTTGCAAAACTAAGACCAAAAATACTAAGTTAATACATTTTTAGAAAATACTGGACAAACAAAATTAACATAATGTGATATCCAAAAGAAAGTAGGTCAAATGACAGAAACCTTCATTGTTATATTAGAGATTTTTTAATTAAAATTCATTAATTGAATAACAAAACCTCTAGAAAAAAAATTGTTTAAGTGGAACCCCAGCTCAAAATATTATCAAAATATTGTCATTTTTATAAAACAAGAAAACCAAAATAAATAATAAAGTATGAAACAGACTTCTTAGTGTAACACTTTGTGAATTTTTTATTTTCTGTTGAACTCAACTCTCCCAAATCACAGACCCTTTTGTCATTTTCTGCTGGAAAATAATTCAAAATTTAAATAAATGTTGATAAAGCTTATTGAAAGATTGAGTATTGCAGTACAATATGCATAATATGCTTCAGCAAGGCAATTTTTCNGTCAATACAAAGCTTTAAATTTTGAAATTATTCTCTCAGTTCAGCAGGCTAGGAAAGAAAGATACTACATTTCCTCTAGAGTCATCTCTGGAAAGGGTAAATACCATTAAAGTTTTTTTGCAGATGATCTGCCAGTAGGCAGAAGCAATAGCTCTACAGACAGCTGAGCCTGTGCAGGAGATGTGCAGGAGACTACGGGATGTGTAACCTGGTACATGGCACGTTCCCTGCTCTGTTTCTGCGGCTTGAACCCTCTGACATCCTAAGTGGCATCATTAGGCCACTTGGACTGACATATAGCAGAGATCTATATCAGAGTTCAGAATTCACAGAATCACAGACTATTCTGAGTTGGGAGGGACCCACAAGGATCATCGAGTCCAACTCTTAAATCAATGGCCCACACCAGGGGATTGAACCCATGACCTTGGCATTATTACAACCAAGTTTTAACCAACTGAGCTAATCTCAGGGTCACAACTGACACCAGGGAAAGGACAGTTTCAAGAGAAAGGCACCACACACACCTGGATTCAGGACACCAGTGATCCTTGAGTTCTTTGACAAAATTCCTGCTTGCTACTGACCAGTACCTTGATTCTTTCCTAGTACCTTGGTTCTCCACTTTCAACTGACACCTAAAGGCATTATTGGACTACTAACAAGATTATAAAGAAGGTTATTCCAAATCTGTTGCCCAGTTTGTAGTAAAATGAACATAAATGCAGGGAAATACATAAACATTAAGTTACGGTGCATTTCAGTTTCTTGAGAGAAAACAACACTAAATGAAAATTATACAATTTTTGGCTCAAAAACCCCATCTCTACAAATATGGTACCTATTTGAAGGGGGGGTTAATTAATTTATTTAATTTGTGTTAGGATTTAGAAAGACTATGAATGAATGCAACCAGACTATGAAACACTGTTTTACTTCCTATGGTAATGTCAAGAACAGTTTAGTTCTGTTTGGACCTACGGCTAATTTCTTTTGTCACAGTAAATGTTTATTTTATTTACTGTATTAAGTAATTCCTGGATGGATAGATTAATGTGCATGTCCATGATAACAAACCTATGACTGAATAACAGGAAAGAAAATTGCTGTTTGTGGGCAGTTTAGTCATTCTTCTGTATAATAATACCCAGTTTTGATTTGGAGTATATGTAATCTGAGTGGCAATTACAATATACTTGCAAAACTAAGACCAAAAATACTAAGTTAATACATTTTTAGAAAATACTGGACAAACAAAATTAACATAATGTGATATCCAAAAGAAAGTAGGTCAAATGACAGAAACCTTCATTGTTATATTAGAGATTTTTTAATTAAAATTCATTAATTGAATAACAAAACCTCTAGAAAAAAAATTGTTTAAGTGGAACCCCAGCTCAAAATATTATCAAAATATTGTCATTTTTATAAAACAAGAAAACCAAAATAAATAATAAAGTATGAAACAGACTTCTTAGTGTAACACTTTGTGAATTTTTTATTTTCTGTTGAACTCAACTCTCCCAAATCACAGACCCTTTTGTCATTTTCTGCTGGAAAATAATTCAAAATTTAAATAAATGTTGATAAAGCTTATTGAAAGATTGAGTATTGCAGTACAATATGCATAATATGCTTCAGCAAGGCAATTTTTCTATGCTAGTGAATCTCTAAACACTCTGAGTTTTGTTATGGTTTAAATATTAGTTCCAATTCTTCATTTTGGTTTATAAAACATACAAGCTGCAACTTGTTAAGACATGAGTTATGGACAAGTATAACTGAGTTATGGAATAATTCCCCGGCCCACTTCCTGAATCTTCTGGCATTCTTTAGCTACAGCCTGGCAGCATGTAAACCATACAGATTAATGTAAGTAAAGCCAGTGGAAAATCACAGGCATCACAAAGTCTCAAAATCCAAAACATTCACATTGGACTACAACACTGCACAGAAGCTGTGCAGCTTTAATTGCAGATTAACACCTTGACCCTGACCCTGCACAGTGGCAGAAGTGATACACATGTCATGACTCACATACACTGAGTATAAATTGTCATATTTTATGAAATTGAAAAGAGTTTCCAAACAAAAGAATAAGTCTATTATTTTCTGCATGAACCAGAAGGTTAGGAGGTTTTGTTAGGCAACCATTGATTCTCTCTTGAAAACTCTTCCAAGACATGTATCCACTCCATTAGCTTTCCTTTTCTGATTCACAGTAATTGGATTCTGCTATAGAGGAGGTAAGGGCCTAACAGTTCATATGCAAACATATGAACTTTTACTTCATTGGACTAGGAATAATAGAATATATTTCCTAGTAACTTCTCAAACCTCAAACTTGGAAGGAAGTGAAATGGTGACCCCAAAACCACAGAAAATCTGGCCAAGGTAATATATAATATCTTAACAGTGCAAGTTTATCTTCTATTGCTTTGTGAAAGTTTCACTTTAGGAGTGTATTTCTTCCCCAGTTGCATCTGGACAATTTTGTAAAGACACTTCATCTGAGGAAAATAAAGAATGTATGTTTTTTAAAAAACATGCTGAAATTAGAAGGAAATAGAATTGAATAGGAAAAGGGTGTGGGATTAAATTTTAAAAGGAAAAAATCCTGCCCAAAATGCACTACTGTTAACATTGAATTTAAAACTGTAAATTCTGACTGGAGATTTGGAGATGAAGCATATGCTGTCCATAATACATATGTACTATTGACCTTGTGTGACAGTGTCAGACCTGCCTAAGCAATTTGAATTTTGCCTAGAACTTGGCTCCACAAAGAGGATAAAAGCCTTAATGTTATTACAGCTATTTTAATTTTATGTATCCAACTAATTTGGGAAACCAGTGGAAGTGAATCTGAGGGGAAAAATGAATGAGGTTGAACTAGGAAGGACCTGTGCCTCTGCAGACTACTGGAGAGCTCACACACTACTGACACTTTACAAGCACTGAACAGACAGAAACTACATTTGAAACTAGCAAAAAAAAAAGATTTTGCAAGAAAAACAAAAGTATAGTAATAGTTTATGAAAAAACTAAAGAGATGGGTGTCCTCTGGGGAAATAACGTCAACTTAAAAACAGGGCTTAGTAAGAGCATAGGAAAAAAATATAGATGAAGACACGGCTGAAGCACAGGCGCACCTCTGAAATAACTGTGTGTACAGGGAGCTGTAATTAAATTGAGCCTAGACAATGTGGAACACCTAAAAACAATGAAGAATGTTGTTCTCAGTACTTAAAACTCTTTGTAGCTTTCAGACACAATTCTGTTCTAATTCTTTAGGAAAGATAATGATTTGATTATCTACTTCATGAATATAAAGCCTGCAGTCAGATTCAGACAGTTCTGGTAATTTACTATGATTTTAGAAGTACTGTAGTTATGGTGTCAAAACCATAGCTCATTAATTTAATTACCTTCTTTTACAATAGAATACAATCCTGCAGAAAGAGGAGAATCAAACATCAGTTATTTTACACTATTTACCTCAGTCTATAATTTTTAACATACCATCTCTTCTTTCTCCTTTTTATTGAATTCTACTTTTTGTTTGTTTTTTTTCCCTTTATTTCTAAATTGTCTTTCATCTCATCAGCTATGAAACTCTTAGGAATGTGTGACCCTCTGAACATTAATTAAACCTCCACTAAGCAGGAATTCATCAGAGTTGGTGTTAATGGTCAACATTCAACTGGCTGTTATGAATTTTATATGTCTCTTGTGATGTGGAATGATTGTTTGTACAGTATTTTGAGGAGAGGGCTATTCAAGTGCTTCAGAGTTGCCAATTATAATAATAATTCGAGAGTTCACCATTTGCCAATATTTTCTACCTAGTAAATTTATCATAAAAATATTTCTTTTCCATGATCAGCACTATCTAGGTTGTTAGAAAATACGTATCTTAACTATAATATGCAGTTTTCCTATATTTTTATTTCCTTTTTTCCAGTAATCACATTCTTTACTGAATTTTAAAATAAAACTTCGGCCAATACTGGATGATGGGAGCAAGAGACATTCTTGAACAGTAGAAAAGAGAGCGATATGAAGGCTGATGGGTTTGCCAAGGCTGACAGGTTAGCCTAACATGCCTAGAAACACTAGCAAGTGGCACACAATTATGTCAGATACATTTGGTATTTTCTGAAAAATAACAATCTAGTGCTTAGTCAAACTACAGCAAACCTTATTTTTCATCTTCAGTTGAATAACCTTCATATCACCCACCATATACTTTCATCATGGAAGGGAAAAGATTTATTGCTAGACATTGCACTAATAAAGTCAGGTAAATTAACTGAAAAGTTGGTCAGTCTTTAAAAAAAGGCATTACACAGTGACAAAATTATTTTATAGATAAAAATATTTTAAATACACTCATATATGCTTATTTTGTATTTAATAGCTAAAACACAATCTCATGCAAGTCTTGCTAATATGAAGAAAAATATAAGAATATTATTAGAAAAAAAGTTAACTTATCCATAGATTGTGAAAAAAAGTGTCATGTGCAATGTATGTTCTACATGGATTAGGTAATTTTGCTCCTGCTGCCATTAGATATTAACATTTGCATCAATTACGCATATGTGGTCAGATTTCAAGGCTACAAAATTTGTTTGCAGTTCCCTGTGCAGTTTGCAGTTCAGGAATAGCCATAAACATGAGATTTTAGACTTTTCCTATGACTATCAGAAGACTTTTCAGCAGTATTACAACATGCAAAATAAGCACACAAATGTTTGGTACTTCTGTAGGTACACTGTAAGAAAGAAGAGAAAGGACGGAGGGAGAGAGAGAGAGAGAGAGAAAGGACGGAGGGAGAGAGAGAGAGAGAGAGAAA